>OX442349.1:1019329-1024329 GCA_949357725.1 Hyperoplus immaculatus
TATTTAAACCTTTTTTATTTATTATTTTACTATACGGTTCCTTTAACAGTTGATTTAGCAAACAGATGTTACTTTTAACGTGCAGGTTCCATCATTATGCCAAAAGCCCTACTTTGTAAAGATGCTATTTTGCTACGCTTCAGGTAGCTTGTAGCCCCATACATCTTGGCTGTGGCATTGATGAGTGGTGAAATATATATATTTTTTCGGATACAGGTTGGCCAGAGAAATTGTCAAGGCTTCCGACTGAAACATAACTTCATAATCTGTCTCTATTGTATAGTGCTGTGCGCTGCAAAAAAAAAAATTCTTAGCCAATTTTTTTTTTTTTGCGCCCAAGTCCCAACACAAGAAAAGATTAAACATCCTGTATACACTTGTGAGCACACCAAGAAAAAGTAAAAATAGAGTAAAAAATAAATGTTTAAAAATAGTGTGTGTTTGTGTGTGTGTGTGTGTTTGTACGTGTGTGTGTGTGTGTGTGTGTGTGTGTGTGTGTGTGTGTGTGTATGTGTGTGTGTGTGTGTGTGTGTGTGTGTGTGTGTGTGTGTGTGTGTGTGTACGTGTGTACGTGTGTGTGTGTACAAAAATACATGTTTAAAAATAAATCATTTGGTTTTGCTTATTCACTGGCTAGAAAGGCTTAGCTGTATAACGATCAATGACATTTTGAATGCTCATCATTCCCCCCCTATACCTTTATCAACTCACAGAACCGCATAGAAAGACAGTAAAACATTTTTCAGGTTATTCAAGAGGCCGTGTGAGATAAATGCAGACAGAGGTGGACAAGTTGTACAGGAAAAGCAATGGTAGGGCTTAAGTAAAACAGGAGTGAAACCAAGGGGAAGGGGCACATTTTTTTGTGGAACATTCTTACTTGCAGAAGCCAACATAATAATGTATCTTCATGAGAATATATATATATATATATATATATATATATATATATATATATATATATATATATATATATATATATATATATATATATATATATATATATATATATATATATATATATATGCCCCACAACCCTCACAGACCCGGGAGAACGGGGTAAGTAGGCACACTTTTTACTCTAGTGAAAATTGCTCATCACCCAAACATCTTTCAATAGTCATTCCTACATTAAATTGAAGCATAAGGTGTTGGCTTGAAATGTGTACCCCTCACTTTTTCTATCTTATTGTAATAAAGAAGAAAGTAATCGTCAAAGACACCCTTACACATTGTGACAACCAACCCCATCAAGGGGTCGGTTGTCACACACTATGGGGTTGTTTGTCACAATGTTATCTTAATGGGAATAATCTTAAAAAGAAGACGAGAAAGCAGAACAAAATTTGAACGTGTAATTGCATTGTCAAGTTGACAAATAGGCCAACATAACTTACTGTAGCCTTGGCAGCTGGTCTAGTTTGGGATGCACTGGGTTGTTTTGATTTTGTTGCCTTTTTTTCTTTTGCATGCTAGCTGCCTTTTCCTGCTCTATTCTCTCCTTTTCTGGGGTGTCAGTGAGGACACAGCTTGACAATTTCTTTCGTTATTGTGTTCCTTTTCTGGCTGCAGCCTTTGGATAACATGTGACAACCAACCCCCCAAAAAATGTGACGACCAACCCCAACTTGAATTTCTTGCTAGCGTCAAGGCCAACAACCATCTGACAACTAATTAGCTTGCTAACCACAATCTAAACTATAGTTTACCCTTCACACTTTTTATGGGTAACAAGTGTTTTGTTATAAACCCATTGTGTAAAAGCCTAGAAGAAAAATACTGAGGAGCTAAATATTTTCAATTTGACATGAAAAACACAAACAGTCCTCTCACCTCAAATTCAGCAGTCTAACTCCAAGGAAGACTATGTAGGTGACCTCTGACCCCAATTGTGGATATTTACATACCAAAATTTCACAGACAGCGCCTTCTGGTTCCGAGATATAACGATTGTGACAACTAACCCGTGTGATAATTTACCCCGTTCTCCCCTACAGGTGTATGTGTGTGTGTGTGTGTGTGTGTGTGTGTGAGTGTGTGTGTGTGTGTGTGTGTGTGTAGACGTGTGTATGGAGCTCAATAACTGCATGTAAATATCATCCGTCAGTTTTTATCCTCGACTTGACCCGAGTGTGTGAGACGTCCTGTCGTGATGTTCTGTGATTTACATCCGACCACAGACAGACTGCAGTCATCACGAGCTGCTGGCTGGCTACGCTCCAAAGAGAGAGAGAGAGAGAGAGAGAGTGTGTGTGTGTGAGAGAGAGAGTGAGTGTGTGCATGTGTGTGTGTGAGAGAGAGAGAAGGAGAGAGAGAGTGAGTTGATGTGTGTGCGCGTGTGTGTGTGTGTGTGTGTGTGTGTGTGTGTGTGCGTGTGTGTGTGTGTGCGAGTGTGAGAGAGATCATTAGTGTGTTTGTGTGTGTGTTTGAGCGGAATAGGTTGTGTGTGTGTGTGTGTGTGTGTGTGTGTGTGTGTGTGTGTGTGTGTGTGTGTGCTTGTGTGTGCTTGCGTGTGCTTCCGTGTGTGGGGAGGGAATGAATAGGTGAGACGCTATATGACAGATGGGGATTTGGGGGTCAGTCTCAGGGCAGCGGCGGAGACTCAGAAAAATCAGAAACTAATTCATAGGACACACACACACACACACACACACACACACACACACACACACACACACACACACACACACACACACACACACACACGTTGAAGAAAGCACATCTTGTTTGCTGTTTGGAACATGTTAAGAAACTTTTAACAACTACACTTTCAAGCGATTGCAGGCTATTAAAACTTACTCGTGAAAAGTGTACTTTATTTCAAGACTGTTCGCAAAAATTACGATATATTCTACACACTGTACCTTTAAGGGAACTTTTCACACATCCGATATGTTTTTGTCATCATCATCATCATCATCATCATCATCATCAACCGCTTATCCGAAATCGGGTCGCGGGGGCAGCAGCTTGAGCAGGGAACCCCAAACTTCTCTTTCCCGGGCCACATCAACCAGCTCTGACTGGGGGATCCCGAGGCGTTCCCAGGCCAGTGTGGAGATATAATCTCTCCACCTAGTCCTGGGTCTTCCCCGAGGCCTCCTTCCAGCTGGACGCTCCTGGAACACCTCCCTAGGGAGGCGCCCTGGGGGCATCCTTACCAGATGCCCGAACCACCTCAACTGGCTCCTTTCAACGCAAAGGAGTAGCGGCTCTGCCCCGAGTTCCTCACGAATGACTGAGCTTCTCACCCTATCTCTAAGGGAGACGCCAGCCACTCTCCTGAGAAAGCCCATTTCGGCCGCTTGTACCCGCGATCTCGTTCTTTCGGTCATTACCCAGCCTTCATGACCATAGGTGAGGGTAGGAACAAAGATCGCCCGGTAGATCGAAAGCTTTGCCTTACGACTCAGCTCTCTTTTCGTCACAACAGTGCGGTAAAGCGAGTGCAAAACCGCCCCTGCTGCTCCGATTCTACGGCCAATCTCACGCTCCATTGTTCCCTCACTCGCAAACAAGACCCCGAGGTACTTGAACTCCTTCACTTGGGGTAAGGACTCATTCCCTACCTGTAGTAGACAATCCATCGGTTTCCTGCTGAGCACCATGGCCTCAGATTTAGAGGTACTGATCCTCATCCCAACCGCTTCACACTCGGCTGCAAACCGATCCAATGAGAGCTGAAGGTCACAGGCCGATGATGCCATCAGAACCACATCATCCGCAAACAGCAGAGATGAGATCTTCAGCCCACCAAACTGCAACCCCTCCCCACCACGACTACGCCTTGATATCCTGTCCATGAATATCACAAACAGGATTGGTGATAAAGCGCAGCCCTGGCGGAGGCCAACCCCCACCGGAAACGGGTCTGACTTACTACCGAGAACCCGTACACAGCTCTCGCTTTGAGTGTACAGAGATTGGATGGCCCTCAGAAGAGACACCCTCACCCCATACTCCCGCAGCACCCCCCACAGTATCTCCCGGGGAACCCGGTCATAAGCCTTCTCCAGATCTACAAAACACATGTAGACTGGATGAGCAAACTCCCAAGCTCCCTCTAGGATCCTTGCGAGAGTGAAGAGCTGGTCCGTTGTTCCACGGCCAGGACGGAATCCGCATTGTTCCTCTTCAATCTGAGGTTCGACTATCGGCCGAACCCTCCTTTCCAGCACCTTGGAGTAGACTTTGCCGGGAAGGCTGAGAAGTGTGATACCCCGGTAGTTGGAACACACTCTCTGGTCCCCCTTTTTGAAAATAGGAACCACCACCCCGGTCTGCCACTCCTTCGGCACTGTACCCGACTTCCACGCAATGTTGAAGAGGCGTGTCATCCAAGACAGCCCCTCCACACCCATTGCTTTCAGCATTTCTGGACGGATCTCATCAACCCCCGGGGCTTTGCCACTGTGGAGTTGTTTGACTACCTCAGTGACTTCCACCAGGGAAATTGACGATGATCCCCCATCAGCCTCCAGCTCTGCCTCCAACATAGAGGGCGTGTTAGTCGGATTCAGGAGTTCCTCAAAGTGCTCTTTCCACCGACCGACTACCTCCTCAGTTGAGGTCAACAGCGTCCCATCCTTACTGTACACAGCTTGGATGGTTCCCCGCTTCCCCCTCCTGAGGTGCCGGACGGTCTTCCAGAAACACTTTGGTGCCGACCGAAAGTCCTTCTCCATGGTTTCTCCGAACTTCTCCCACACCCGCTGCTTTGCCTCGGTCACGGCAGAAGCTGCAGCCCTTCGGGCCTGTCGGTACCTTGCAACTGCCTCAGGAGTCCCCCGAGATAACATATCCCGGAAGCACTCCTTCTTCAGTCGGACGGCTTCCCTGACCACCGAGGTCCACCACGGCGTTCGAGGGTTACCGCCCCTTGAGGCACCTAAGACCTTGAGACCACAGCTGTCTGCCGCGGCTTCAGCAATGGAAGTTTTGAACATCGACCACTCGGGTTCAATGCCCCCAACCTCCACAGGGATGCTAGAAAAGCTCTG
>OX442349.1:1031829-1051829 GCA_949357725.1 Hyperoplus immaculatus
CCGCGAGAAGAAAGAACAAAGTTCTCGGTGACAGAGCTGAGAGAAGAAAATGACGTCATTTTCTTCTCTCAGCTCTTGTTTAGCTGTTCTCGCAGCTTGTTCTCGACACGTCACCCGGGCCGAACTTTCTTCTCGCAGCTTGTCCGAGAACTATTGTGTCAGTCTGAAGTCAATGAGGAAAGCGAAGTGCCCGTTTGAAAGAAATAAGGAAAATCAGCTGGCGCTACTGGGTCGATTACCATGGTAACAATGCGCCGCGGTGAGGAGTTCGGCAGTTGTGTTCTCGTGAAGTATGTAATGTCAGACCAGAAATAACTTCTCGCAGCTCTCTCACCGAGAACTTTCTTCTTTCTTCTCGCGGAGTAGGCTATGTAACAGCCTTTAATCTATTGGACAAAATTCAGTGTAATAATCAAGACAACATAAGAGATTGTGTCTTTGAATGTTACGTGTGTGTGTGTGTGTGTGTGTGTGTGTGTGTGATCATGCGATGAATGACATAATACATAACTTCATGTAAAAAGTATTTTATTTATGTTATATATCTGTTTGAAAATTTTTAAGGATGCATTTCTCTGCATGTTTTCAGAGGGTGTCAAGAAGATCAAATAATGAACAACATACACATCTGTCCTTCCTCTTTTTTAGTTTGTATGTATTGTCTGGTGTTGTTTGTTTGTTTGCTTATGGTTGCAAAAAAAAAAAAAAAATACATACAAAGAAAACAAAAAAAAAAAATATATAAGAGATTGTGCATGTTTTCCTTCATCCGAATTGTCACTCCTGAGAAATGATATGAAAAGCCAGGGATGAGTTTAAGTCAGTTTTTGTTTGCACTGTGTTATCTCTAAGAATTTTGATTGATTGTAAATATTTTTCATCACATTGCACATTTCAAGTTAACTTATCTACCTTTTACTTTCTATTCTATTTCATACATCCTGTTTTATATTGTACAACAAGTTATTTTGCACTACTTAGTATTTAGAATTTATCTAACGTAAATATTGTTTTGGTTATGTTTATCTTAATCTACTCTATAGGGGAGAACGGGGTAATCTGAGCCACTTTTTACATTTGCTCCCCTCTAAGCGAGCTAACAGGATTTATCACTCAAATGTACACATTTCCCATTAATTCAGGATGTTTCCTAGAAATGGGCATTAGCAGAATTTTTTCAAGACAAAGTGCAGTGAAAATATGATTGTTTTAAAAAAAAGTTGTGATGTGGCTCACTTTACCCCAGCTGTGGGGTAAACTGATCCACTTACTTTTTCCACTCTGAAACTACCATAACAACACATATTGTAACAGTTAGAATCCTGAAAGCTAGCCACACATTCCAGAACTAATGTTGGACTCGTAAAATAATGATTTACTGGGGTTTCTTGGGGTTTGGTCAATTAAGCAAAGCAAATTTTCTAAACACTTAAAAGTAACTCTGAACAAAATCAAATACAACATATTATAATTCAAAAGGTTTTAATAAGATTCAAATGAAAGATAGAACCAGTTAGATAAGAACACAGTCTGGGGGTCAGAACACAGGACCCTTAGAGCCAGCTTGTGTCTGAGGGTCAAAGCATAGGAAAATCAGAACCAGCGAGAACAGCCTGGGACTCAGAACACAGGAGAAGACCCAACTGGATTATAACATCAGCCTGTCATACTCTACAACTAGGCCTACTCTACATTCCAGCCCTGAAGGTTACAGGGAAAGATGAGAAGGTGCTCTTTCTGTGTGGTTGCCCCAAGTCGTCTTCCTGGTGTATTTCCTTGGCATGATGGCTTTTCTACAATGTGTATGACATTAAAATAAAACATATGTCATGTAATATTACATTAAAATATGTTTAAGACTAAACTTAACTTGTGCCTCATGGTGGGGGAAAGTGAGACAGTGACACTTTCCCCCACAGCATTTGGCTCACTTTCCCCCACCACCACAATTTGAGAAAAAACGACCTCTCTTAGCATTTCAGGCTAATCTTTAGCTAATATCATCACATGGTTTTTATATGTTGGTAGTTCATCAACACGTATGATAGAAGTTTTTCTATGTGAACACATTTGCTTTAGCACAACAGTTGATTAAGTTGACAGCAAGAAAATTTACTTTTACATGCAAACTACCTATTTTGGTGAAAAAAACATGCTTACCACAGCACCATGAGGTCCTCTCTTTCAGGGCCATGGGGAAATGAGCGGGGCTTGAAAACATATATCTCACATGACCAACATTTTTTTCCGTTGCTCACATGCCTCAGATTCCCCCGTTCTCCCCTACCTATATTTATTTTTTTTATCGGTCCTATTACACCGTGGGCTATAAACGCCATTTCAATTCTGATGTCTTGCATTTACCAGAACTGACAATAAAAAAATATTTGACTTCATAAATACAAATACAATGATGGAATGCATACAGCAAACTGAGTGACTGCTAAGTTCTAGTACCAGCTGTAGCTTGGTACATATTCTTCCCCACATGCATCTATTGAGTAGCCTGGTGCTACCAGACCATCGTACTTCATTTCATTTGTACAGAAGATCTGGAACTGCTCTATTTGGCAAACGTTCACTCACTTGAAGGCGGGTGTCTGTTGAAGTTTAAAACTATTGGATCTGCCCAGTGCCACTCTGGATCAGCCAACCAATCGCATAACGTTTGGTCATGACGTATGTCATGAGCCGGCTTCTGACGGTGCGTTCAAGTTTTACTGGGAACTCGAAAATGTTGTATTGTAGTCTATGGATCTACCGGTAGGCCTACCTGGCAACGGTAACTTGTTAGAGCCTAACGTTTAGTTATTTGAATGAGAAAGGTTGTAGGCGTCCACACTTTCGCAAGCAGATGCACTGGAACACAGACAGGTCGGAACTCTGAACTACCCAGTCGGACATTTTTCCGAGTTCCGAGTATAAAGGAACGCAGCAATCAACTGAAACTGGAGCGCGACTTCGACGTCATCGTTCTCAGCCACTCGCTCTGTTCGCTGATTGGACACTCAGAAATCTGTTCGAGCAGGAACCCACTAATACACCACAGCCCCAGACTGACTACTGAAGGGAAAATGAAATTTGGGCGTAAGTAGGTAGGCGGGCGGGGCCAGGCTATCTATTGAGAGTTGATAAGTTAAAAACAACATCAACACCAAAGCGACACCCTTCAGTCACTGGCTTCCATCTCCTCAGCTGGCTGGAACAGATAAGACCCTTTCTGACTCATTCTGACTCAAAGATTTTCCACAGACATGCTGCAGATTTGAGGTCTTGGATGGAAAGTGTCACTGTGCATAACACATTTTCGCCCTGGGGATAAATACAAGTTTTTTCCGATTCTGATGTTCCTACATTTGAAATGCTTTGCAATGTTCTGTACAGCATCGTTGCATATTGTCTGTTTATGTTGGATATTTGTATTGTTTGTTTGTATTAATACATTATTTGTTGTTTTATTGGTGGAATTTAAGGACATTGTTGGATTTAAGAATTGCATTGCCAACAACTGTGTCTAGCGTGTCTTCCCTTTGTCCGCGACAACATTATATTCATAGAGAGGTTGTGTGTGTGTGTGTGTGTGTCTGTCCGTCTGTCTGTCTGTTTCTGTGTGTGTGTGCGTGTGTCTGTCTGTCTGTTTCTGTGTGTGTGTGCGTGTGTCTGTCTGTCTGTCTGTCTGTCTGTCTGTTTGTGTGTGTGTGTGTGTGTGTGTGTGTGTGTGTGTGTGTCTGTCTGTCTGTCTGTCTGTCTGTCTGTCTGTGTGTATTTGCTCACATATAGCAACAAGTCAATCATGATTAAATTGATTTCCAGGCTTTCCATAAATTGCTATATTGCACTTACCCGTAAATGCCCCATAACGTCCTTGTAGCGGACTAATTTTGATAAATATTGTCATTATGTTAAAATAAAAACCATGAACATTTGGACAACACTACTATGTTCAATGCCAACAATGAACCTTTAAGCCCAATAAATAATGCATCCTTTATATCCTTCCTACAAAGAGCACTGGTGGTTACTGCATTAACTTTGACTGATCATCTGTTGAGGAGAATCTTCTATGAAAAAAAAAAAATTACTTTGTTTTTAACTTAAATTGCAGAGTGAGACAAATAAAGACTTAAGGCCTTTGCACACCGGGCAAGTTTTTTTCATGCGATTAATTCGGCCGTTAATAATAACTTTTGAACATATGTAGAGTCAGTACAAGCTTCCGTTTCAACTGAGTTCGATTTTTCTAGGACGTCGCTTTCGATAGCTAGAAGCGTCAAAATTCACATTCCAAACTATTCGCATTAGCATTATTCGTGCTGTTTATTTGCGTGTCCTGTGTGCAAGGGCCTTTATTCCAAGAAGGTAGGGAAGCTTATGTGTTTCCTTATAAGCTAAATTCCTGATGTTGAAGTGAATTTTTTTGATTTATTTTATTATTTTAATTGTTTTTATTTGAATATTCTTAACAGTATTTATAATGAAATGTCAGAATGGTAGGCATTATAAGCCTTGGCCTCATCCTACAGCTTTTCGGCAATTTTTAATTTGATTTATTGATCTGTGTATGTATTATGCTTTGTGCTCATGGACCAAAATAAAATATTTACTACTACTTTTACATATAAGTTTAATTGTTTCAAAGTTTCTACCATCTAGATGTTGGTCATTTGACATGGTTTATTGGCCTGAAAGTGCATAACCTAAACGGGCACTATAAGGAAAGAGGGGCCGAAAATTGGTCTTTGAAAAATGAAAAGGGGAAAATCAGATTCGGCCCCTATAATACCCAGCGGAAATAACTGTATGTCCTTGCTGATGTGTGTGCAGTATATTGTCCCTGGGCCGGTTACACCTGTATAATTATAACAAAGATAATTATTTTTCCAGAATTCATGGTTCATGGTTGTTAGGGAAGGAACACGGAGTCTCTAGCCAGCCCAGATGTTGCTGAGGTGGGCACAGACGTCAGCGTTTAGTCCTAACCTCCGAGGAAATCACTGGAACTCAAAAGAATGATGGTGTTTCACTGGAGTTTCTAAGTCAGGAAGCTCTGTTGTGTTTTATTATGCAACATACATGGTACCAGTTGTTTTATTTAAACCGTGGCTGTTTGTAGATATTATTTTACGTTATTTTTAATTTTATTTTTGTGGCATTTTCAAGCTTTATTAGATAGTATATAGTTGAAATGGGGAGACAGAGAGAGAGAGAGAGAGAGAGGGGGGATGACCTGCAGTAAAGGTCCACGGGTCGGATTTGAACCCACTACCACTGAAATGAAGGCTGGGGCCAATATGTTACGCAAGCTATCCACTATGCCACTGGAGCACCTCAATGTTTTCTATCTAAATTCAGCAATTAAAAACGGGATCTACTACTTCAGAATGTGATTTGTAGGAAGTGACCAGTCGAAGGAGAAATAGCATGATGATGATTAATTTAAAGGATATTTTTAAGACTTTTTTTAAAGACAATTTTTTGCCATCTTATGCTTTATTAGACATATTTGGAGAGACAGAGTTGAAATGGGGCAGAGGGGGGAATGACATGTAGAGAATGACCTGGGCTGGATTCTAACCCGGGTCTGCTGTGCAGAGGACTGAGCCTCTATGGGTGGGGGGCGAAGGGGGGCTCTAAACACTACACCATGAGGCGAGTGTCCCCCCCCACCTGCCCCCACACACATTTTTAAAACTTCTTAACAAATTATATTATTTGAGAAAAAAGTTGTTGATATGCAATAGGCTATGGAAATGGATTAAAAAAAAGTTCCTTACCATTAACAAAACATTACTCTTGATGGATATTACATCAAGTTAGCAATAAGGGAATGCAATTGTTTCCGAGTTGTTGTTTCGACTTTAGCAGGCGTTCATTTGCATTTCCCCACTCGGACACTCATTTATCCCTTTTTTTCCAACGCCACTTGAACGCAGCATTTACAACACAATGTTCAAAAGTGACCAGTTGAAGGACACATTGCATCAAATGTGAACCTTCCCTATTTTGCTTTCACAATGTCAAAACAAAATGTCACAGAAAATCGAAATGATATTCCTTCTCTGACATTCACCTATTGCAGACAAAGTATATAAGGCTTTAGGCTAGGGAAAACAAAGCCTGCACACTTCATGAAATAAAACTCGAACCTCTCCATGTGCGAAATATAAAAAAAAGTATCCCTCATCCACAAAAAAACCCCTTTGGCTTGATTCTCTACTAGCTCCGAGATTACAAAAGGTGATAATAGACCACCCCTACCTTACCCCCGACACATACACGCTCTCACACAAAAGGGCACGCAACCAAAAATGCAATTTCCATGCAAATTTTGAGCACACTCACTCTCACACAGACACAAACAAAATAAAAATACAAGATTTCCATATTCGGTGCGATTGCATTGGCTCACACTTCCATGTTTATTCTGCTTAACCTTTTGATTAATTTATACATTTATACTTTTTTCTCGCACGCCTGTTTCTCTCAATCTCTGTGTCTCTGGCCTTTCATGTGTTGTTGGGCTTATAATGCATTTTTTTATTTATTAATTTCCTGCATAAAATGTACACGCTTTTACGCTTTTACAATTTTACTGGGGCCCTGTGTTACGCTCCTGTTCGTGTCGATTTTATTTATTCATGATGCATCTTGTCCTTTCCCCTAATCCAGAAATCTTCTGTGCTTTTGCAACAGGGAGGCTAACAGATGCTTGAGATAGCAGCTATAGACACATTTGGGTTTGCTCCGGCAATGATCGTATGCCAGCCCTCTAAGACAACAGCTATTAATCTCTCTTATCAGCATCGCAGTTTGGGGTTGCTCCTGCCCCCCCCCCCCCCCTTCCCACCCCACACACACACACACACACACACACACACACACACACACACACACACACACACACACACACACACACATACACACACACTTTAGAACGCTATGTTTCTGCATTGTGGGGGCTTAACCATTACTCAAACGGATGCTAAATAAACCACGTTGCTATAGCTTTGCTCGCTTCTGATTTACCCTTATAGCCAAAACAGACAAAAAGCCCCATCACTCTCTCTTTCTATCTCTCTCTCTCTCTCTCTCTCCGTTTCTGTCTCTCTCTCTCTCTTTCTTTCTATCTCCCTCTCTTTCTTTCTCAGTCTCTCTCTCTCTCTATCTATCTCTCACTGGCTCTCTTTGTCTCTGTCTCTCACTCTCCCTCTCTCTCTCCTCTCCCTCCCTCTCTGTCTCTCTCTCTCTCCCTCTCTTTCTCCCTCTCTTTCTCCCTCTCTCTATCTCTCTCCTTCTTTCCCTATCCCTCTCTCTTTCTCTCTCCTTTCATTGACCACTTTGTTATTGTTAGTTGCCTTCAAAGTCTCGCCCGGGCCCTTTTAGTCTTTTACAGCAACGAGGGGCCTTGACAATTTTGTAATTGCATTGTGTGATAAAAAGCTAATTAAGTTATGGGAAGAAGAAGATCTGTTATCTGGTGTGTTTTTTATTTTCCCTCTTTTCGCGTGTGTGTGTGTGTGTGTGTGTGTGTGTGTGTGTGTGTGTGCGCTAGTATCTAGAGGCGTTGACCCTGATAAGATCAGTTGTGGGTAAAAGGCTTGCTGGCTTCTTTTCATTGCTGGCTTCTCTACTGTCTTAATACTGACAGAGATAACTAACAGTGGAGTGAGATGAGAAAGGCCGCGTTGATGACAGTAAGCTTAACACAAAGATATACAGAGATGCGTAGCCCAGATAAAAAAACAGAGGCAAGTTGAAGTGCCCGAGGGGGGGGGGGGGGGGGGGGGGGGGAGGGGGGAGGGGGGGAGGGGGGGGGGGACTTCTGCTTCTTTTTCTTCTGATCCCCATAAACAAACTGATAAGACTCGGAAAGCCTAATGAGTTGGATTTTTTGCGGAACTCTTGCGGAAATGCGAGTTGACGTCTTGGTGTGTGTGTCTTGTGGGCCCACGCTTTGCAACTTTGTACCATAAGTGACGGAAATAAATGACTGAAGCAAGCCCACTTCCAAAGGCGTTTTGCAATTAGGGTTAGACTGGGAGCAAACTTAAAGGTGCAGTCAGTGATTCTGGAGAACGCTTGTTGTCAAATCTTTTTTTTTGTCAAACATCTGTGAATATCTCCTCCCGATTCTCTACCTGAACGTACTGGGTGTGCAAATGGGCATGTTGCTAGCTATGATGGGCCCTCTTTGTATACATACCCTTTGTTTACATGCCAGTTTACAGAGCCTAGGCTGTGTGTTAAACCCAGATTAGTTTATCAGTTCATACCGTATGGACAAGTAGCATATTTTGAGGAGAAATTCACAGATTTTGACAAAAAGTTATTTTGACAACAAGCATTCTGAAAAATCACTGACTACACCTTTAAAGCGTAGAAACCACTGTGCACACAATGGGTCAAGTGAAATTCCACTACACTAGAAAGGCCAAGATACTCAACACAAATTCATACTTGGGCAACAGCCGCCCACTGTCACTCAAAAACCCACAAGGCCCACCATTCATACAGACATTCACACATATTACAAAACGCTTATCTATGCCATTCAGACCGCATCTCTTTACTTATAACACAATGTCGTGAATAACCTAGGAGCTGCACCTAACTGATAGCCTATGATTTCATATAGGATAGATTAGGAGTGTGCTATCGGTGCAGGAAAATACATCTTATTTTTTGGATTTATCGCGGCTATTTTGGCTTATTTATGGTGCAAAAAACCGGGCTAGCTGAGCAAGTGTAGCCCCACATATACAACATAATTTATCTTTTTTATTGAAGAACGTCCCTGCTGGACATATATGGCAAAGGAATGGTAGTAAATAGTATTTTCATTCAGTCACACACATGTCGGTGAAAACCTGGGCTGCACCTGAGGCTGTGTGCAGGGGAGACCCTACTATAAATGACCCGCCATTCCTTGTAGGGAAGTACTATGTCTTACTCTCATACTAGTACAAAATAAAAGGTAAATAATGTACATTTAGGTGTTTGTGTTAGTAAACCATGTCTGTTTGCATATACAGCAATTGTTGGTGTAGAGCGTGTCAGGGAGGGACCAAAGGGGACTTGGAAGTGGAGCGGTTGAGGTATTTGGATTCAAATCTCTATCCCAACTGCTATTTTCTCCCCAAATCATATACCCCAGCTTTAAATATATCTATTGTTATGGAAGCAAAATAACAAAAAATCTAAAAAAAAAACAATGATTTTACTTTGCTTTGTCTCACCTTAACATTTACAAAAAAATATTGGATCTCTAATTCTTACCCTAAAATAAACACTTAGCTGATCTAATTGCCTATATATTGTACTAAATTCAAACCTTCAAAATGAATACTTTCGACGGTATTTTACAAAAAGCTGATAACATTTCTCCAACTCTGTATTCTTTTGGATTCAAGCAAGTATCTGGGGAGAGATTTGACAGTGTGCTCTCCCAACGCATTACCTAAATGAACTGTTATCCCCAGTGCTCAACACAGGCCGTGTTTGGTATTAAATAATTCAGGACATTCTCTGTTGCAAAAATCTAAGCTTGCATGCACATCACGTTTTGGGCTTGCTGTCTGCCCCTGTGTGTGTGTGTGTGTTTCAGAGGCATAATAATATATTGCAAGGGCCGGTGATGCAGTGTATAGACCGCGACACACACACATACACACCCACACACACGCACGTGCACGCACACACATACACACACATACACACACGCACGCGCACACACGCACGCACGCACACACACACATTGCAAATCTCACACAAACACAGACACACACACACACACACACACACAAACATACTCTCTCTCTCGCTCACACACACAAACACGCACACACACACACACACACACACACACACACACACACACACACACACACACACACACACACACACACACACACACACACACACACACACACACACACTGTATGTAATCTGTCAGCCGCTCATTCACCTGCCCTAGGGTGTGGTTAGGGTTGTACATCATTGCCTGAATCCTTTGTACTGTGCTGTTCTAATGGTTACGCAGGATGGAGACAGTGGGGATGTGGTTATACAGATACATTGCAGGAGAATAGGGTTAAATTTTTTTTTTTTTTTAAGATATTTTTTGCGCATTTTTATGCTTTATTGACAGTGCAGAGAGGCAGAGTTGAAATGGGGCAGAGAGGGGAGTGACATGCAGAGAACGACCGCGGGCGGGAATCGAACCCGGGTCTGGTGCTGTGCCTGGCCCGGGAGGGAGTGGGGGGGAGGGTTGCATCTCCTGGGTTACCGTTCATTTTATAAATCGAAATATGTACAGGTCTTAAAAATGCATTTGGCACACTGTAAAAACGATAACTTGCATTTGTTGGACTCATTAAAGTTTTCACAGCATAACATTGTTATTTAGCAATGTCGCCACCATGACTCAAGTTAGCCTGTAAAATAATAAAGAATGACGAGGTAATAGCAAGGTCATTGTCTGAAAAAAACAGTGCCCCTTGTGGTCCAGCACCGTAAATGCACCTTAAGTATCACGCTATACGTATTTTTTCTTTTTTTCACAGTGCATGTGGCCTTTGAAAATCCAAGCGCTGTTCTCACTGATACTATACGCCCCGCTGACAGACAGACAGACAGACAGACAGACAGACAGACAGACAGACAGACAGACAGACAGACAGACAGATAGGCTGGCAGACATACATACATACATACATACATACATACATACATACATACATACATACATACAGACAGACAGACAGACATACAGACAGACAGACAGACAGACAGACAGACAGACAGACAGGCAGACAGGCAGACAGACAGAGTCAGAGCCCCTGCTGAGATTGCTGTATCGATCACACAGGGCAGAACCTCATCACAGGAGTGGATTGACTGTTTACATGTGAGTTAGACCTTAGGGGGGTCAATTATACATGGATACTGTGTGACTACATCGGGTGAGAAAATCGACACATTAACACACTAGAAATAGGATAATTAGAAAAGTTGCAAAACTGTGCACATACAGCTCTGAAAAAAAAATTAAGAGACCACTCCAAATGTTCAGTGTCTCTCGTTTTACCATTTATAGGCATATGTTTGAGTAGTATGAACATTTTTGTTTTATAATATAAACTACTGACAACATTTCTACCAAATTTCTCTACATAGTTTTTGTCATTAAGAGCATTTTCAATAAGTGATGTAGAGATGAATATTTGAGAACAATTCAGACTGGTCTCTTATTTTTTTTCTGGAGCTGTATAATGGCTTTTTTGAAAGGTGTAGTCAGTGATTCTGGAGAATACTTGTTGTCAAAATCACTTTTTGCAAAAATCTGTGCAATTCTGCTACCTGTCCGTACTCTCTGTGCACTGAGAACACATGCAGTGTTAATATACAGCCTAGGCTCTGTAAATGGGCATGTTGCTGGCTGAGGTGTGCACCATTTGTTTTACATACCAGTTTACAGAGCCTAGGAAGTGTATTAAGACAGGACAGGTAGCGGATCATGAGGAGATATTCACTGATTTTGACAAAAGGTAATGTTGAGAACAAGCATTCTTAACTTTATAATAAGCTGCAATATATTCTACGGGGAAAAACATATTGGATGTTTTCTCTTGTTGAGTATTGGGTTGAAGAGAGAGAGAGAAAGAGAGGGAGAGAGAGAGAAAGAGAGGGAGAGATGGAGAGGGATGGATGGATGGATGGTTAGATGGATGTATAGATAGATAGATAGATAGATAGATAGATAGATAGATAGATAGATAGATAGATAGATAGATAGATAGATAGACAGATAGATAGATAGATAGATAGATAGATAGATAGATAGATAGATAGATAGATAGATAGATAGATAGATAGATAGATAGATAGATAGATAGATAGATAGATAGATAGAGAGAGAGAGAGCAGCATATATTTACATGGCGTGGAGTATGTGCCCTTGAATGCTTTGTCCTCAGCAGCACTCTGACTAACAGGCTCATTATGGGATGACTTAATGAAAGCTTTCCGTTTGCAATAGATTTCCGTCCGAGACAAATGACGCTCACGTGGCAACAGAGCCAGAGGTAATGAGCCCAGAATCACCTCAATGATTGTGATTATGACAGTTAGAACTACACATTAGACCGCTTTCAATATGATGGAGTTATACAGTTTAGAAAAAAAAAGAAAAAAAGGGGGCTTTATGGTGCCTTATGGATCGCTTCAGAATATATTTAACTGTATTTTACTGCTCCCTAGTACGGCCTGAATATAGTTAAATTGAAGGTACAGTGTATTTGGAGGCATCTAGTGGTGAGATTATTGGTTGAATCATTCGCTCTCTTTCAGAGAATTTACAGAAGCTACGGTGGCCTTCAAGGACAAGAAGCTATAGTTACTAAAGATGGCATCATCCACCACTGCCTCAAGTCTTTCCACAATATCAAGTGATGAGGTGAAGATGTATTTAGTTATTTATTCTATAGTACTTCTTCTTCTTCTTCTTGGTCTTCCAACAGATGCATTTCCAGACACACTGCTATATAAACATGTGAAAGGCTGTGAATGTTGTCTATTCTGTGCTACTGTAGATACATGATGGTACAACATACCACTCCATACTCTGTCTTTTAGGAACATTATTAACACATATTGACCTGACTTAAACCTGCAGTGTGTAGAATTTGGGGTTTTACTTCCTAGCAGATTAATAAGTAATTATAATATCCATAAGTATATTTAATTTAGTGCATAATAGCTGAAAAAAACATTTTTGAATTATTATTTTTTCCCTTAGAAAGGGTCTCATATATGTCCATATTTCTGCATAGTTTAGACCAAGGCCTAGTGCCGCCATCTTGAAAGTGTCATAGTTGGAATGTCATCAGGTGCATTGTTTAAAATTTAGAATTGTTCTTGTCCTTGAAGGCCACTGTAGCTTCTGTTATTATTCGAAAGGGGAGTGTTGCATGCTAGAACTTTGTAGAACTTTCTTGATGATGTCATATTACACACTGCACCTTTAACCCAGCGTTTTAAATTCACCTTGGCAAACCATTGGATTTCCAAAGATCTAGGTCGGACGATTCCCTCATATATCCATTTACAAGCGCCCTGTATCCATTTTCCCTGTAACAATGTCTGCGCTTGGACGCATTTTTCTTGATGCATAGCTTGACATCGAGACGATATCTGTTTTTAATACTACAGATGACAATGAGTAATGACAGCGCGGACGGGCTATTCATTTCACATTACACAAACACAAAGAGCAAAGTCCGCTATTCTTTCTTTTTGCATTCTCCAGGTCAATAACCCAAGTGCTTAGAAAAGTGATTACTCATACGATGAGAGCTCGCTCATCCGAACAAGCCTGAAAAGAAGCCACGGTTTCATTAAGGATTAAAAATACTACCACCATCATTTATTGTGTGTCGGACGCAAATAGTGAAAGTCTTCAAATAGTAACTCTTCCGGGGGCGCTCCGGTGTTGTAGTGGATGGAGCATGTACCATGTTGGCTCCGGCCTTCGTTGCAGTGGTCGCGGGTTCAAATCCGACCTGTGGATCTAATGAAGCTTGAAAATGTAACTCATCAGTTGTGTTGTAGTCAAGACCAAGACTTAAAGACATTTGAGACTTGCCCTGCTGCCTTCCAAATCACATTCTCTTTATTTTTACTATTCTACATACTACAGTTTGTTTTTGGCTGTACCATGCTATTATGTTAAATCATAACACGAGTTAAATACAATCAAATCAAATCAGTTTTATTTGTATAGCCCAAAATCACAAATAGACATTGTCTCAGTGGGCTTTACATTGCATACAATATGATACAATATGATACAATTGATTAAAGACTGTGTCACTGTTCTCGTATGTGTGTTTTTGACAGCATTAGGCAGGTGTCTTCAATAAAAAAGGTCTAAATTCTCTGTGTACGCCACCTGAACACAACTAAACAACAGATGGACAGAGTTAGCTATACTAGCCCTATAGCCAGTTAACACAGTGGAGCATTTAGCTAAAGAGATGGATGTTTCCCTGGGGAGGTGAGAACAGAGGGAGAGTAAATGTTGGGTTTATATTCATCAGGTTGTCCACACACGCACGCACGCACGCACACACGCACACACACACACACACACACACACACACACACACACACACACACACACACACACACACACACACACTAACTCTCACTGCTAATGGCTGATAACTTCAGCTGGGTGTGTTGCTTAAAAGTTCACAACATTAACTAAAATACTGGGTGGTGATATGTCAGCATAGTTCGAATCACAGCTTTTTTCCACTTCCCATACAGCGACCAATTTTTTGTTTTTGTGTCAGACACATTGGCAATAATGTGTTTAAGTAAGGGATAATATATAACATTGAAACAAAATATTGATTTGAATATGTTTTTCATTGATTTAGAAAAGCTTGCATTGATAGCACTACACAATAGTATCCACGTGAAAACAAACAGGATACTGGGTGAAAACTACCCCTGCGTTCCGAATCGCATACTACTATATAGTATGGTAGAAAAAAGATTTAGGATGTCCCGATTCTTGTGGCCAGATTTAGGATGGTTAGAAGTACCCGGATGTCCTAATTCATCCGGCCAAGATTTTTAGTGTTGAAAACTGCATCCTATTTGGGCGATTCTGACCCACAATCCAGTGCGCACGTGAAGTGGACGGCACATCGACGGAGCCTCCATATGAAAACAAACAGGGATGCGACGGATATAAAAGCTAGAGGCAAGATCAAGGCGCACTGTTATGATGAAATAAGAGAGTAAAGTATGTCCCAATAGTATGCCTACTGCATCCTAACTAGATTATTTTTATGTATGTAGTATGTAGAATAGAAAAAAGAAAGAGTATGCGATTCGGAACGTTTGTTTTATGATCAGCTACAATTTGGATTTACTTTAACTTAACTTATTTCATCATAACATTGTGCTTTAAACTTACCTCTTGCTCTACATCTACCTGAAACAAATTCAGTAAAAGTGTTTGGTAAGTCTCACAAATAACTCTGCCATACAGTATATTTGACAATGCTTTACACACACATACTACCTCACACCCCTTAATTTAACCAATTTAAAAATATATATTAATATAGCAGCTTAATGAAATACATCTGTTAGCATCATGTAATGATAGCTAATTATAACACGACCAAATCTCTTAATGAGTTTGAACAGAAAATTCTGTACTTTGGCCTCCGGGCGTCGTTCAGGCTCTTCACACATTGGAGGTAATTTAATTTTCAGCAAAGAAATTAAGAAACAGCTTCTGCTCATCTAAATACCGCACGAGTCTAATTGTGTTTTCACCTAAAACAATTTGCAAACGTCGATAACACTGTTAAAAAAATGCCATAAGCTTACGTTTTATAGCTAGGAACTTTAATATTCGGATGCTTTCGAAATGAGCGTATAGTTTAATTATATTTGAGGAATGTGAACACATGTATTTATTATCCCTTACAGCCGTGGAAAAAAATTAAGAGACCACTCCAAATGTTCAGTGTCTCTTGTTTTACTATTTATAGGCATATGTTTGAGTAGAATGAACATTTTGGTTTTATACTATAAACTACTGACAACATTTCTACCAAATTCACAGTAAACATATGGTCATTAAGAGCATTTTCAATAAGTAATGTAGAGATGAAGATTGAAGAAAAAATCCAAACTGGTCTCTTAATTTTTTTCCGGTGCTGTATATTGCCATGGCCCCAGGAAGCTTAAAAAAAACAAATTTATACGTGAATAAAATTGCTAATGCCTTAAAGGAACCATATTTCTACTCTTCCTTGGAATTATATTTGAATATTTCAGTAGGCTCTCCATCTTTAGCACATGCAAGGTGGTTCAACATTTAATGAGGCGCTATAGTGACATGTATTCAAAATATATTGTTTAATACATGTAGGATGGAGAGCACACAGACACACACACACACACACACACACACACACACACACACACACACACACACACACACACACACACACACACACACACACACACACAGACACACTCTCACACACACACACACATTAATATACTTAGCATTAATTCACATGTTTGTGGGAAGACACATGCAAATAAATGCATATCATACCGGGGAATTTGGACCAACAACGGTGTCCTAGAAATTCATGATACATTCATTACGTACTGTATATACCTCGGGCATCAACACTCTCTCTGAATGTATGTACATTTGGCTCTATTTAATTACTTGAAAAGGCAGTGCATAAAATTGGCCCCTGAGCGTGTTACTCTTGCAAACGAGGAAATGTCAGTATTTTAGAAACACTTTTTTTTTTTTAAGTTAACATTTTTTAAGAAGCTTTATTTGACAGTACATAGTTGAAATGGGGAGACATAGAGAGAGGGGGGGTTACATGCAGTAAAGGTCCCAAGGGTCAGACTTGAACCCGCGACCACTGCAACGTAGGGTGGAGCCAATATGGTACGCGCTCTATCCATACGGCACCCTACTATTTGATAAACTATCCATGACAGAAACTAGTGATTATTTTCATTTTAAAAAGGTTATTTGAGAAACTTTCAGCTTTTGTTAATTCTTGCATCACCTTTGGACACAAGTGGTAATGTTTTTACCATGCCAGCTGTTCCTGGGTGCGGGTACCCATGACAAAGGCATTAAGAAAAACTATATATATATATATAGTATATAAAATACCATTCTTTGCACTGATGGTCCCGTTTGCTGTTATATGCAATTAATGTAGCCTGGTGCTACCAGACCATCGTACTTCATTTCATTTGTACAGAAGGTCTGGCGGTGCTGTAATTGGCAAACGTTCACTCATGGAGGCGGGTGTCTGTTAAAGTTTAAAACTATTGGATCTGCCCAGTGCCACTCTGGATTAGCCAACCAATCGCATAACGTTTGGTCGTCACGTGTGTCATGCGCCGGCTTCTGGCAACTGAAACTGGAGCGCGACTTCGACGTCATCGTTCTCAGCCACTCGCTGTGTTCGCTGATTGGACCGGCTGTCGAATCTCCGGCAAGACTGGGAAATGGGCTGTACACCCAGACTGACTACTGAAGGGAAAATAAAATTTGGCCGGAAGTAGGCGGGCGGGCGGAGCCAGGCTACAATTAATGATCATCAGAGGAAAAATGTGACTGTTTCAGAAATATTTAAAAGTTCCTCGTAGCACCTTTAAGGAAATATACAGAAAATAGAGAAGACATTTCATCACACAGCCGAAAAAGGGTTGTGGTTGCTGTAAATGTCTAGTTTTATTTGTACCTACAGTCATTCAGTTTTCATTAAAGCATACAAGAGAAAAAAAACAGAAACTTCACTTGGGCGACGCTGGAAGCACAGAACAGTTTCCATCTGTATAAATTACTTTAACGATTACATGAATTTAATTATCAAAATTGTTGCAGATTAATTACGTGTCGGACTAATAAGTGATTAATGACTTTTAGCTCTGCAGTTTAATCTATAACAATGCATCATATTGTATACATTAATCAGAGGTTGTAGGCATAAAATCTTTATTCGTAAAGTAACTTGTAGCATGACGAGTCAGGTAAATGTTGCCCTGTAAAAAGTATACAAGCACATGTCCCTATTATATGTTGTGGAGAATGTGTAAAAGGTGGTAGGAGTAGGATGGCCTAAAGGAAGAATTGGCCTCCCAGTAACCATGAGGTCTCTGGTTCCTCCTCCCAGTAACCATGAGGTCTCTGGTTCCTCCCAGTAACCGTGAGGTCTCTGGTTCCTCCTCCCAGTAACCATGAGGTCTCTGGTTCCTCCTCCCAGTAACCATGAGGTCTCTGGTTCCTCCTTCCAGTAAACGTAAGGTCTCTGGTTCCTCCTCCCAGTAACCATGAGGTCTCTGGTTCCTCCTCCCAGTAACCATGAGGTCTCTGGTTCCTCCCAGTAACCATGAGGTCTCTGGTTCCTCCTTCCAGTAACCGTCAGGTCTCTGGTTCCTCCTCCCAGTAACCATGAGGTCTCTGGTTCCTCCCAGTAACCATGAGGTCTATGGTTCCTCCTCCCAGTAACCATGAGGTCTCTGGTTCCTCCCAGTAACCATGAGGTCTCTGGTTCCTCCTCCCAGTAACCATGGGGTCTCTGGTTCCTCCTCCCAGTAACCATGAGGTCTCTGGTTCCTCCTCCCAGTAACCATTAGGTATCTGGTTCCTCCTCCCAGTAACCATGAGGTCTCTGGTTCCTCCTCCCAGTAACCATGAGGTCTCTGGTTCCTCCCAGTAACCATGAGGTCTCTGGTTGGATCCCCGGCACCGGACAGAAGGGTGTTAGTAGTAAAACTAGTGGTGGCTGCTGTTACATCTACGGTGCCCACCGTCTCTACCATTGTGTCCTTGAGCAAGACACTTAACCCCAAAACTGCTCCAGGGGCGCTGTACTATGGCTGACCCTGCACTCTGACCCCCTCTGGAGTGTGGCAACTTGAGAGGGGATATGCAAAAAAACAAATTTCAATGTAGCCTTGTGTAAATTGACTAAGAAAGAAACTTAAAAACTATCAATAATTAGAAATACAGTAGCCTATTCGAGTAAAGTACAATACTTGGGTGAATGCGTCCAGCGCTGTTGCATGCAAATGTAGTATTTAATATTCGTAGTGGAACATAAGAGGGGACAGTGTCATCTCAATGTTATAACAGCTTTGATAACAATATGAACCAAAACTTGAACCTTCATTTGATTAAAAAAATGTTCACTGTGATGGATTATCTATGTAAAGCAGAGAAAACAATGTATAATATTACATAATATAGTATAATAGTTTCCCTTGAAGGAGCTCTCGAGGGCAAATTCTATGGAGTGAATGTCAGGGAGATAAAAGTCTTTTTACTCCGGTCCGAAGAGAATAAAACAAAGTTTAATGTAGTAAATGGAAAAAATAAGTTTTCAATAAGCGGCTATCTGAAGCAAAGCACAGTGTCTTCGTAACTAACCAGGGTTGGAGGGCAAGTGTGTATTTTATAGGACAGCGTAGCAGGGCCACTGTGGAATAAAACAAAGCATATATACTGTATAAGAAATGGAGCCGGCAGGCTGCGGTATCAATTGAAAAACATTAAAGTCGAATAGTCTAAGATAAAAACTACGATATTTGCGACAATAAAGTTTTTTTTTTTTTTTTTTTTTCATTTTTTAAGCTTTATTAGATAGTACTAGGAATGTAACGATATGAAATTTAGAGTACGATACGATACGATACGATATTGCTATTGATGTCACGATATCACGATACGATATTAAGCGCGGAATTCATTTCTACCCCCTTAAATGAAATGTTGTACCGCTGATTTAAATAAAACACAAACAAATAATTCAAATTGTTATGAAGAGATTTCTGAGAGATTTAAACAACTTATCACCAAAACAAAGACACTGCTTCTCTACAATTTGTTTAAAGAAGCATTACACCTATAATTTTAAAATGAAATAGGAATTTTAAATCTAAACGTTAGGCACTTGTCTGTAACTGTAAAAGTATGCATAGAATAAAATAATTTAACAATAGTGTGATCATTTTCCCATGTCTTAGTTGCTTATCAACTCCATTTTATTCAACACTATGTTTGCAAGCCATGCTGTTACCTTAAAAGGCCTACATTATGACAGGCACAATGAACTCAGTAAACTATTAAATTATGATTGCTGGTGTGACCCATACAGTGTTAGATTGAGTGCTACGTTTATGACAACGTTGCTTAACAGACTCTCCACAGTGCACGCTCGCCTCAATACCGTGACACGGTATAACAAGAAAAAACGTACGGTTGACATTCGTGGCCTTTTCATATCGCGAACGACCGTTTTGCGGTATATTGTTACATCCCTAGATAGTACAGAGTTGAAATGGTGATACAGACAGAGAGAGAGTGGGGATGACCTGCAGTAAAGGTCCACGGGTCAGATTTGAACCCGCGACCACTGCAACATAGGCCG
>OX442349.1:1056829-1129329 GCA_949357725.1 Hyperoplus immaculatus
ACCCAACATATACTTAAGGCCACACACACACACACACACACACACACACACACACACACACACACACACACACACACACACACACACACACACACACACACTTAAGGCCACCAGAAGACTGACTTCAACAGTTTTTTCCCTTATTTTGTGCATTTTTATTCATTTTATCCCCATCCACATTTTTCCATTTGAGGGTGAATAATAAACCTGCCTGTCAAAGAGCCATATCTATATATCCTCTAGATTATACTGTATAAGTGGCAAGAAAAACCTGACACTTCCAACCTCAACAGTTCGGCGCAAAATAGACCATATACCAATACACCCCCATATAATTCTAGCTTCTAACGTTATTTTATGTATGAATACAACACCTACATGTTTCAGAATGCGAATATACAGCTCTGGAAAAAATTAAGAGACCACGCCAAATGTTCAGTGTCTCTCGTTTGACTATTTATAAGTATATGTTTGAGTAGAATGAACATTTTGGTTTTATAAATATAAACTACTGACAACATTTCTACCTAATTCCAATACATATTTTTGTCATTAAGAGAGTTTTTTAATAAGTTATGTACAAATGAAGATTTAAGAAAAATCCAGACTGGTCGCTTAATATTTTCCAGAGCTATAGTCTGTAAGTATACATTGATCACCACAATGTATGATGATGTATGATGTTGATTTGATGCCATCTTTGAAAGTCACAGTAACTAGAATTTGATTTTCAAATAGATGTTGGATATCCTGCAATACAAGTTATTTTAAGTGGCACCCTTTCAAACTTACTCTTCTTTGTATATTTCTACTATTTCCAAATTATACAGTACACTTATTGCATCATATTACCAACAAAACGAAATTAACTGCAGCCACAAATTCCATTCAAGACATTGATTTTAGATGCCAGAAAATTTCAGCTTTTCGTCTGCAAAGAAAATTACACTATTACGTCTTATATATTTTATTTAAACAAACTTAATTGAAAGGATATATAGCAGATATTAAGTTAAGGCAATGCAGTTATCTCTGAGTCCACGTCATTTAAGGCTCCATGGGACAAAACTAGTAGTCAGGTCCTTTCAGAAAACATCAAAGTTATTGCTGCACTTGAAAATAAAAATATATATTTTTTGGCAAATAGCATAAATCAAATGATATGCTGCTATTGTAGAACTTCCCAGCCTAAATGGGATGGGCGTTTAGTCTGCCTTCTCTCTTTGTCAATGTTCATGTTTTTTTTCAAAGACATTCAAAAGCCATGGTCTAAAGAGTTTTTTAAATTGCCTTGAACGATCAAATGTCAAGAGTCTGGGCCTGTTTTTTTGTTAATCCCGCAAAAGCACTGGCAACATAACATGTCACAGTCCAGTTATTAGGGTCCCTGCGGCCTTTGGAAAAAAAAATATTCCAAAAAGTTCAAAGGGGGCTGTATGAAAGACCTTAAAGTAAAAACAGACACTCAATACTCAAAGCTATGAATTGTTGTTGCACACACACACACACACACACACACACACACGCACACACACACACACACACACACACACACACACACACACACACACACACACACACACACACTTTTTGAACTAGAACATGTAAGATTGGATCCATACATCATAGTCCGTGTTGTACAAGTAAAAAAAAATTAAATTAAAATTGTCTTCTTTGTTTATTTTAATTTTTTTATTAAGTCGGTCAGCTAGGGAGTGTAGCTAAATATGTATTAGCCTGATAGCAATGTTAAACTTGCCGTCTGTTACATAAAGCCTATAGGGTTTACGTCCAAACACAAAATCAGTGTTAGATGTTAGTGTGTTCAGTACTCTAAGGCAACATGACGTCTAATGGAAAACTTATTGTTAATCTTAATGTATTTTCTTTGTCTTTACTATTTCGTAAATGCAATTTTGAATGTCTAATCTTGATGTATTTCATGCCCCCTGTAAAGCACTTTGAATGGCCTTGTGTCTGAATTGTGCTATAGAAATAAACTTGCATTGCCTTGCCTTACATGACACCAACAGTTTGATAAATGGTATATAATTGCACACTTAACATTTCTGAGAATAAAAACATATTTTTCTCAGATTACATTATACATTTTTTTAATGACCCACCTGAAAGCTTTAACACTATCTATGGACTTGTATTACAATATCAATCAGGACATTTCATGTGATCATTGGTCAAGTTATTAGATCGTTGAGTTTCATTACATTTTCAATCAAGTTCAGTGGAGGTTTCAATAAATGTGGAGGCGTTTTTTTGTACATTTTCAGGACATCGTTTTATTATTGCATGCCATCAGGGCTGCCAATTACACTATCCAGTATTTTATTTTCATTCTTAAAGTCTAGCATATACTTATGAGAACAGTTACATCATATTTCTGTGCGCCAACAAGCATGGATGTCTAGGTTTTTTTTTCTCAGACACAAGGGTAAGGTCTCTGAAGGCTTTATATGTTCAAGAGATGGACATTCACAACCTGGGAGGGTGGGGGCGAAACATTGCATCACACTAGACATGTCTGCCCCTCTTCACATTGATTTAGTGTTGCATGCCTATCCTCCCTTTGAAACTAAATTAGGCTTTTGGCTCGACACAATGCCTTCCTTTCCACCTTAAATACAGTCCTGACACTCCAAAACCTTAAAAAAACATTCAAAATATTTGCATTTTTCGGTGGTTCATCGTAACCAAGTTGTAAGTAGAGCTTGGAAATGCCATCAGGAGCAAAAGACAAAACAAATTCAGTAGGGCTGTCAAGCGATTAAAATAATTAATCAAATTAATTAGAGGCTCTGTGAATAATTAATCTAAATTAATCGCATACTTTTATGATACTTTTATACATGGTTATAAACAGCTGTATAGCCTGCTACAGTTTCTTTCTCTCTCTCTCTCTCTCTCTCTCTCTCTCTCTCTCTCTCTCTCTCTCTCTCTCTCTCTCTCTCGCTCTCTCCGTCTCTCGTAACTTCTGTCTCCACAACAGACAACGCTGCACTGCCACAGATGCCTATGCCGATTCATTCACCATTGTCGTACTCATAGGCAAAACTATTGACACACACACACGGGGCGGGTGTCCGTTTAGGCGGGAGATGAGACAGCTGGCAAACAAAACTGAGACACACGGAGGAAGATTGCGAGATACTGTTTTGAACCTACACCCACTAAATCAATAATGCAGAGACACTGCGGAGAATAAAGTAAGATGTCTTCCTACCTTCATGCTTATTTGCCCGAAGCATCCCATAAACCGTCTATAGAGCCCTCGGCCCCGCCCTTTCCCCTGCTTCTCTCTTTACTTCTCTCCCTTTCACCCGTGCGGGCCGTGTATGCAAGCTACAGGTTCAGCTGCGCACCACTTTTGCACCGGGTCAAAGGGCATTATAGAAGTGCGATTAATCTGCATTCATTTTTTTAATCGCGTTAATTTTTCTGTGATTAATTAATCGAAATTAACGCGTTAATTTGACAGCCCTAAAATTAAGCAATGTGTTGAAAACTGAATTCGAACGGAATTTAAACTCAATCAGGCTGTTCATCAACTAATCAAAAGCTTAAGACAATAGCCTTAAAAACTCAAAATCTGCCAAAATCTGGCTTTCATATAATTTTTCTGTCAGACATTCACGATGTCATGATCTCCTGATGGCGAAGGCAAAAGGAAAGAAACACACACACAGCACACCGGAGTCAACTCCAGATAATTTCAGAATGGTCGTTCTCTCTAGTTTTTTGAGTGTCTTCCCAACAATAAATGTTACCAGTCACTTCACACACACCCTCTGTACTAGGGGCTCTCTAACCCCATTCAGTAATCCATCCATGATTGAAGGGTTGAAATGGTGGCTTGCATTTGGTCATACAATTGTACCTTATACACTGGTAACCCTTTCTAGGTTGATTTTCGCCCCCCCAAACACATCGCATTTCCATCAGCTTATTTTTGTCACATTATTCACTTGCCTATTGTACAGTATAAGGTTGCGTCCTTGTACCCTTTTGCGTCCCTGTTTTCTCTGCAAGCATGTCACTGATTGCTTCAATATTCCTACAGTACATCCATCATGCTCAGTGCTGGTGACAGTCTTTTTAATGCAAAATTCTGAAATGTAATTAAATTAAACTGATGGAGTTCGCGGTGGCAGTTTAGCAGCGGTTGTGGGGTTTACGTAGGCGTGAAGACCCCACTGTAATGAGTTGGAGCACACACACTAACCAGCCATTCGGTTTGGTGTGTGTGCATGTGTGTGTGGTGTAAAACTGCTGATCAGTGAGAAGTGAAGGTGAGGGCCCCATAAGACTCATTTTGAAAGGAATGTGATGCTGAAAGATGAAGCCACACACACAACCACACACACACACACGCACACACACGCACGTACACACACACACACACACACACACGCACACACACATACACACACAGCTACACGCACACACACACACAGCTACACGCACACACACACAAAATCACAATTACACATAATTACAGCTTGAAACGTGTGGGCAAAAGGGGCTCTTTATCTGCCTGTATTGGCTCAGCACTCCACTGTGTCTCTAATTACTACTCTGCTACTCGTCTGCAAATCACTGTCGCCACATACTGTTGAGCCAGCACAAGAACACACACAGTAAACTCTACTTATTGGGAACTTGGAACAGCTTTCAAACGCTTTGAAAATGATTCTGTTTGCCTAGTACGTATGTGTGTGTGTGTGTGTAAGTGTGAGTGTGTGAGTGTGTGTGTGTGTGTGTGTGTGTGTGTGTGTGTGTGTGTGTGTGTGTGTGAGTGTGAGTGTGAGTGTGAGTGTGTGTGTGCGTGTGTGTGAGAGTGTGAGTGTGAGTGTGAGTGTGTGTGTGTACGTGTGTTTTTCACGGGTGCAGCTTAAAACATATATAATATCATGTAAAAGTCAATTGATAAAGTAAATATATCATGTATTCTAGATTCTAGAACGGGCTTACAACATGGAATAAAATATTAAAATATTACATACAACCAATCAAACAATGGATTTATAAATCAGAAATGTCAACTTTCTAAAAAAAATATATATTCTAGATTAATTTAATTGTATGTGTAAAGAATCTTGATATCAATTTCAGATGTTCATATATAGCCTATTCATAAATGAGTGTGTGTGTGTGTGTGTGTGTGTGTGTGTGTGTGTGCAATAAACCCACCTGTGTTAGGTTAAACATACTGTACCCAAGAGCAGGCAGAGACATTGTTGGAGAAAAGGTTTATTTAATGGGGTGGGGTAGCAGGTGGGGAATGGGGAAGCCGGGGTAGTGAGGCAGGTAGGTAGGCTGGAGGTAGTGGTCTGGGTAACTGCAGGCAGAGGAAAACAGCGTTAGGAATACGATCACAAAAAAACTACAAAAAGGCGAGAAACAGGGCGAGGTAAAAGAATCAACTGGAGCCAGTCACGCATAGTTACCACTGTAGTGCATGGTACGATCTGGCGACGACAGAAGGCAAGCCAGAGGGGAAGTAGGTGGGTGATTGCTGATGCAGACCAGGTGAGCGGAGACAGACAGGGGGGCGTCGCAGGCACAGGAGGGGGAACACACAGCAACCAGCGGATCAGGACAACCTGCCTCATTCTAGGTATTTAACATTGGCTGGTCTTCTGATGTGCCCTGCTGCTTTATTCTGTGCACATGGAAAGAATACAGCCATGTGTTATTACATCGCCATGGCAAAGGGCTTTCATTTCCAGCCCATGCTAAAAATGTCCGACGACCGACGACTGATGACCATACATCTCTACAGTGCACTCGACACAAAGCCATCCACCACATGAGGAGAAGTGTTAAGCTCTGGGAAGGAAAGAGTCGATATTTAGTGTGTGTGTGTGTGTGTGTGTGTGTGTGTGTGTGTGTGTGTGTGTGTGTGTGTATGAATGTATGTGGTCACTCTGTATGTGTGTGTGTGTGTGTGTATTAGTGCATTGGTTACAGTGTGTGTGTGTGTGTGTGTGTGTGTGTGTGTGTGGTGACTGACTGTGTGACTGTGTGTGTGTGTGTGTGTGTGTATGTGGTCACTCTGTATGTGTGTGTGTGCTTGTGTCGTCTCTACGTATGTGTGTTTGTGTGCGTGTATGTGGTCACTCTGTATGTGTGTGTGTGCTTGTGTCGTCTCCATGTGTGTGTGTGTGGTCTCTACGTATGTGTGTGTGTGTGTGTGTGTGTCAGGTCAGTCCCATTCATCTGATGAAATGGCCTGAAACTCCAGCAGGGCTCTGTACAGTAAAGTTGTCATGTAGCCGTTACAATATACTGCACAAGGCGCCTTTCAGCTCCTCTTGTTAGCCTGTCATTTAGATACGACCTTTAACTTGAACAGTGTTGCTATGGAGATGCCCAACAGTTACACAAACACCACATATGCTTTAAAAAAAACAAGAATTTGAGCATTGGTTTTAATTATGCAAAATACTCTGTGGTTAAAGGTGAACTAAGCGGTTTATTTATGTTAATATAAGTGTTACATCGCTCTTTATTCATACAGTGATCACTTACATAATGTGCGCGTTTCATAAAGCCGATCTCTCAGTCAGCTGCTTTACAGGTAATCGGCATATACACTTATTGTAGTATCCCGAAATTTTTATCCAATCAGAAGAAAGAACGCTGCAAACTGACACTCGTCTCACTCATATATAGTATATACACTCCATGGTCTCACTGCCGGTGCACGCCAGAGCAACAGATGGGTGAATGTGTATGCGCCTACAATGGCGGAGCAGGTAAAAATCCTTCCCAATGTCTGTTTTGATGGTTTTTATCATGTTTTATCACACTTATGGATCTGAGATGATGCTAGATAACTCGCTGCTTGAAGACCGCAGTGCATTAATGTGGTGACGTAGGGACGAGCGAGGGGACTGCTAACTGCAGTAACTGACAGGAAGTTAGCTAAAGTGACCATTCCGCTTACAGCACCTTTAACATCTAGATAGTGTTACTGGCCCCGGGCTATGAGGCTTCCCTATTGTTTGGACCCTATACATACTGTGGTTTCACTTTGGCAGGAGTACATCTAACATGGTAAATGGTAAATGGTATTTGATATTTTTTTCTCTCCTGTCTGTGGCCCTAGAACTATTTTGTACTTTAGTGTGTAGTTTAGTAAAAGGAAAAGTATGCGATTTGGAACGCAGGGCCTGTGTCTAATGTTACTCTGACCCATTTGCTCGTTCACAGCAAAATCCAATATTTGCAGACATGCTTTCTGCCTCAGCCTCTGTAAATATGTTTTCAAAATGCCATTAATGTGTTTTTCTCTCCTTCTCTGTGTGGGAATAGAAGGCTTGTAATTAGATTGATTATTTTAATACATTTAGACAGAATTAAATCCGCCAGCAAAATAAATATACTCACATTAAGAAAATCATGAGCTAAAGTAATCTCACTGATGGCAATGGTTGGTGTTTGAAAAAAATTAGTAGTATTTGTGTGTTATTTAAAATGGCCTGTTTAGTTTATTTGATTGGATTTTGCACTTTTTTAAGGTGATATTGACAAGACCATACTCTTTCCTATCTCTTTTTCAAAAAATTTTTTTGTCATATTATTTTTTTTTATTTTTTTTATTATTCAAAATAAATATTTAATTCAAACAATTTAATTATTTGCATTAGAGACCCACATCAGAGACAATATGTCGAATATATTATGTTAAATGTAGCTGTTATTTTTTAAAGCACATTGTTATTTGTAATTACAATTATTTATTAACTATTAACTATTTAATTCAATACACAGTTAACACTATTCATGCCACTGTTGAATGTATAAAGCACATGCCTTTGGTCTCAATTCCTCTTCTGATCTGAAGCTTTAGTGACATAAATCCATCTGCATATTATGTCGAATTGGCTTCAGTCTTCAAACACTTCAGCCATTTTGATTAATCTCTGTCAGACGGATGGACCGGCGCCCTCTCTTCTCAAATGGACAGAATTATCCCATCACACCCACTGGGACTTTGCATCTAAACAATGAAGGGCTCAAATGGAATATCCTTCACATCTCTATACAAGCATTGTAGATTGTCCAGTGCATTTTATATCAGAAGTGTATGTTTTCGATTGTCTATTGCAATTTGTATTAGAATCGTATTTATATGAAACAAAATTGATCCAAAAATATCACAAGAAAGAACAATGAAGATCCATAACATTTAATGATGTGACCATTGTTAAAAATATAGAGGAATGGCACCAAATTAACCTATACCTACTGAATGATGCCTTCTCCCAAACATTAGTTACAAATAGGTCGTCTTCGTGAAAATGTACATTGAAAATGTAAAAATATATGACTGATGAAAAATGCCTGTTCATATTGTAACACAACCGTATCAGATTAGGCCATGTTGATCTACGTGAGCTTAATGTGAGGCGTTTGTAAATTATTTAAGAAATACATGCAATCAATTATTTGAAATGATTTGACATTTTTAAATCGCAATGTCGTACCAAAAAAAATGGTTGACAAAATCCTACACTATAAGAGTGTCCATATAAACCCAGCTATGAATGGAACAGTTTTGGTATATGTTAAGGACTAAGGACTGTGATCCAAATGCATTTGGCCAATGAGTATTCTGAACTGAAAAAAAAAAAAAAAAACTTACGAACAAAATTCCTCAGTGTTTCTCAAAAATTATCAGCATTCAACAAGATGTTGAGATGATAACAGGCAAAGGCTTGGTATAGGCCAATCCATAGTTCATAGTAATTAATCAGTTCCTAGAAGATTTTTAAAATTTTAGAATATATTATGTAAAAAAATTCTAATGTCCGACACAACAGTTTAATTGTTTCTGATCTTGATAAGGACACACTGATCTTAATCATATAGTTCTCCTAAAGGGACATTCCCATCTCCTTATCATCTCACACACACAGTTTTCCAGGAAGTCGGTGATCTGGGAAATCTAATATTCCGCTTCATGGTTATGTAGCAGTCAGGGGTTCGCTGCTCACACGGCTTAGCGCTCTTAAATTACATCTGGGAGAAAACGTATGCTATGTACATTCTGCTCTCTCACTCTGACTCATTGAGCATAATGTATATATTAGTGTTAGGCAGGTAGGGGAGTGTGTGTGTGTGTTCGGCTGCAGCTGTCGGCATTACTGTGAGGTGTGTAAGGAAAATCCCCACGGGTATAGAGATCTTATAGGATCAAGACTGCTTCCCTTTTTGCATGACCTTCTCCACCTTTGTACATGGAACCTAAGTACACATTGTGTGTGTGTGTGTGTGTGTGTGTGTGTGTGTGTGTGTGTGTGTGTGTGTGTGTGTGTGTGTGTGTGTGTGTGTGTGTGTGTGTGTGTGTGTGCACTGATGAAAAAAAGTATTAATACACAGCTTAGGCTCTGTAAACAGGCATGTTGCTACACTGTGGGCCCCCTTTGATTAAATACCTGTGCATAGACCCTAGACGCTGTATTAACAAACACACTGTATTTACAGGTAGTGGATCGTGAGGAGGTATTCACTGATGTTGATCAAAAGTGGGTTTTGACAAAAAGCATTCTCCAGAATCGCTGACTCCACCTTTGAGAAGGAAATGTTTATGTCATAGTAGTACTTCATATATTTGACCTTACCTTCTTTGATTAATGTAAAATGTGGAAGTTTTTATTTTGGATTAAAGCTGGGGTATGTGATTTCTGATTGGTCAAAGTTAACATGAGCGAACACTTTGACCAATCGGAGCGAGGCTCCGATTCTCTGTTCTTATTGGCTGTTGGGACTGTCCATTTACTTTGGCACAACTTTGTTGGTGTAGACTAGCGTGTCAGGGAGGGACCATAGGGGAGGGACCAAAGAGCACAAGTGGAGCAGTTGAGGTATTTGGATTCTAATCTCTATCCCAACTGCCATTTTCTCCACTAATCCTCCACCCCAGCTTTAAGGCAAGGCAAGGCAAGTGTATTTCTATAGCACAATCCAGACACAAGGCCAATCAAAGTGCTTTACGGGGCATGACATACATCAAGATGAAAAAAACATCAGGTATAATAGAATCGACATTAGAAAAGTGAATACAAAAATGCATAGAAATAAAACAATAACATTACTGTTAAAAATGACATTAAAGCTGGGGTATATGATTTCTGATTGGTCAAAGTTGAGATGTACAAAAAGAGGGACCAAAGAGAACAAGTGGAGCGGTTGAGGTATTTGGATTCGAATCTCTATCCCAACTGCCATTTTCTCCCCAAATCCTCCACCCCAGCTTTAAGTTGAATGTATTGTGTTTATGTATATTCTGCATGAGCCCGAGGAAGTGTAGTTACTACTATGGTAAATCATAATTTTAATATTTACGATGTGTGAGTTTTTAACATATTGATTTTGATATTATTTTTACTATTCTATTCTATTTGTATTTATTTTAAGGTTATTTCTACTCTACGGTGTCCTAGAGTGTTCACAAAAGGTGCCAGCATATACAATGTATTGTATGCAACTACTGGGGAACCTTAACCTTTATAAAAAAAAGAGCAATTTCAGGAATGGGACTTGGGAGCACAAACGGGGCAGAGAACAACACAAATGTGAAATGTTGCCTTTTGTCCAAAACCACATTTTGGAGTTCTTGTGCCAAAACAAACACACACATAAACAAACAAACACAGCAACCATGAACTGAAAGATTAGCCAAGGCCAAACACAAACACACACACACACACACACACACACACACACACACACACACACACACACACACACACACACACACACACACACACACACACACACACACACACACACACACACACACACACACACACACACACACACAAACACACACAACCTAATATTTGCTGCAGCATTTGTCCAGACCCCATGCCCTCACAAAATACATTTCCACACCCTGACATCTGAGTCACGCTTCAAATCCAAATACCAACACAGTGTTCCCTGTCTGTCCTCACAAACTGTTACACTAGTCCCACACAAAGCTAGTTTGGCCTGATCTACAACTTTCCCAAAATAAAGAGTGCTTGAAGCTGGGGTGGAGGATTTCTGATTGGTCATAGTTAACATGAGCTGTACACTTTGACCAATAAGAGCGAGGGTCCGATTCTCTGTTCTTATTGGCTGTTGGGACTGTCCATTCACTTTGGCTCGACTTTGTTGGTGTAGAGGGACCATAGGGGAGGGACCAAAGAGAACAAGTGGAGCGGTTGAGGTATTTGGATTCGAATCACTATCAAAACTGCCATATTCTCCCCAAATCCTCGACCCCAGTTTTAATTGCTTGGGAATTCTCAGATTGAGAGTTTGGTTTGTGGGTATTTCGCAGGTAGTCAGCTAAGAGTAACTGCGCTGAAGTGACTATAGCCTACAGGTCTTACATTATACACACAATCCTCAATGCTAGTAGATAAGCTTGCACACTATTATTAATTTTTTTTTTGGGGCATTTTTGCAGAATTGTAGAGCCAGAGGTGAAATGGGGCAGAGGGGGGAAGACATGCAGAGAACTGACCCAGGCGGGATTCGAACCAGGGCACATTTCATTTTATTTTGTTCGAGTGAAATCCAGTTTGCGCACGTTTTTCACACACACAAACGTTTTAGTAGAGTTTGGTCCTTGGTGTACTTTTCATCTCCTACGCACAATTAGTTAAGCATTTATCTACAAAGGGAATTGTTACAACAGGAGCGGTTTTGTGAACAGTCCCATATGAAAGCCTATCTGAATAATTGTACCATGTTTCTGCGTATGTGTGTTTTGATCTTCTCGCTACATGCTTGTATGGTTCCCAATGCAGCGTTTTTCATGTGATTTGGGAACATGGAACTGAGCCCTGTATGATCCTGGGAGAAAATCGCTCGACAAACACAGATCAAGAAAAGATGAAGAGCGGGTGGATTTACAGCGATTTGATGATGGTATTCAGTCATATGCAAATACATCTATTTACTGCCTGGCAAAGATTTTTTTCATTTTTTCATTTTTTTTCCAAGGATGCTCACGAGATTGGAACCAAATGTATGCATGGTGGTGTATGTGTATGCATGGTGAAATGTGGTGCACGGTAAGGCAACAGATGGGGGGATTCTTAACGGGGGGACAATGGCCAGTTTGGACAGGAACTTGAAGGGACCCTTTCAGTGTTAAAGGTAATACTTCACCCATACGGAACCGGCGTTCTATCATTATAACATCGATGTTATAATATAATGAATGAGGTTTTTCTTCCCTCAGTCTTCCCTTGGCCCAGCTGTCCTGTTAATCCTAACCCTACATTTTTACTAGTGTGATGTCACACTAACATGTAGTGTTAGACAGTGAGACCATAAAACACTCGTTCTGCCTTCTCTCAGGCTAGAATGAACCGATTTCTAAAATGTTTGCACATACATACTACATAGGATCTCAGAGTTCAACACAACTTCATATTTCCACCGTCAATCTAGGTCTTTAAATCCAGGGAATTATCATTATGAAAAATGAACAAGTCTTCATACTGTATATAGAGAAGCATATGCTGTGTATTAAAACAAGATTATTTTCCAGTGCACACTGTACTGAAATACTGTAATGGATCGTGAGGAGATATTCACCGATTTTGACAAAAAAAAAGTTCATTTTGACAACAAGTATTCTCCAGAATCGCTGACTCCTCCTTTATTGTTGAAAACATCTGCAGAATTTAGAAAATATGACAATCTACGTCAGCTAGATCCCTACATAGATAAATGAGTTGGACCTATCAAAGCTATGCTAATAAATCATTTTAATCTTAAAATATATATTTCTTTTTTACATGATTATGGCAGAGAGTGATTAATCTTATTTTGCCAACAAAATGGAAAGTAGCTCGAGCAATTTGTTCCGCTTGATGAAGTAGTGCTGAAATGTCGAATGATTTTTTACATTACATTGGCAACTTTTTTTAAATGCACAGTCAAACGCTCAAATCGGTCACCCACTACCCAACTTATCAAATACATGGCGTCCCCCATCAATTCAACTTTGGTGCACGTCAGCAAGCAAGCAGCAAGCTCTGAAAAAAAAAAGTTATTTGTAATGTGGAATATATGAAATGCGCCAGACTAGATTTGTCTTTGTGGAGTGCTAGGGAGGGGAAGGGGAAGGGAAGGGGAAGGGGATCTCTTAGTCAGCTGTCTTTGAGGGAGAATGCGAAACCCCCCCACTCTCAAAAATGCTAATCTTTGATTTCTAGCAGATTAGCCACGACTCAAGCTGAGCTGAAGATGCAGGAACACAAGTAGCTGGCGGCATTCCCTGCCTGTGTCTCCCCCATAAGCTTCTGATTAAACCGAAAAAACCTGATGTGATGCTGCGTGTGTGTGTGTGTCTTTTCTGAGTTGAATCTAATAGTGCCGGGTTGAGGCACACATGCAACAATGAGCAAAACTGTCTCACAAAAGCATTTAAATAATTCTGGTTGGCACTTTTTCTGCATAGTTATAGGCATTGGCATTCTCCTCAGTGGCCCCCCTATACACACAACTACAATAGTGTTGCTCCTAGTGATACAAAATAAAATAAACAGCACATCCATGACTAGGGGGGAGAGAGTGACATGCTTATTGTAGCTGCTATTAAATGCCATGTCTGTGTGCTGTGCTAGCAATCTTACCTAAGGTTTGTAGTACAAACTGAATGAGTGAAAAATCTCCCAGTCTATTTGTATGGATGGAGGGTGTATACACAGTATAGGAGTGTGTGTGCCTGTGTGCTCTGTAGCCCTTGTTTGAATGCCATGTCCCAGGGCCAAAGCGCAGATGGCATGAAAGAAAGATTTTTGAACTGTGGAGAAAATAGCCAAGCAGGCATTCACCTGAGGGCGCACAGGGTGGCACCGCACTGGAACCAACTCAATATTCACACCAACATGAGTCCAGCTCTGCAGCTATACTCCAGGGGTGTTTTTGAGTTCTTAAACTATTGCACACACACACACACACACACACACACACACACACACACATACACACGCACACACACATGCATGCACGCCAAATACACATGCGAACACACACACACATGCATGCACACACAGACACACGCACGGGCCCGTGCACACACACACACACACACACACACACACACACACACACACATGCATGCACGTCAAATACACGCGAGAACACACACACACACACACACACACACACACACACACACACACACACACGCACGCATACTCTCCTTTTGCTTTCTTTGCTGAAAATATTTAGACCGCAGTAAATAGGGTAATATGATGGACATGAGTCAGCATTAGTTAAAGGTGCTCTATACAGTGTCAGAGGAGGGAGATTTCTTTACATTCGCAGAGCCTGAAAGCATGTTTACGCCATGGGTAATTCTTAGTACTGAATGAAAATGTAATGATTACAAAATACCGGATTATTTTGAGGCATCTATACCAAACTGTAGGCCCTGCTGCTGTAAACAACAACAACAACAACAACAACAACAACAACAACAACAACAGTGAAACAGTAACTTTTCAGGAAGCTTTCTTACTTCAAACAGTGTTCCAGGGATCACATTTTCCTGTGAGGGAAGTTGTTTTTTTCAGTTATGATCAATAACATCCTGGATGAGCGACCTTTGCCCATTTCTATATAAACAAATGCACACACAGTTACAGGAACGGTTTCTGTCGCCTTTTCTTGAGCCGGAGTGTGATGCAAAAAGCTAAAAATGTAAAATGTTGAACCTTTCCTCTTAAAGCTGGGGTATGTGATTTCTGATTGGTCAAAGTTAACATGAGCTGTACACTTTGACCAATCAGAGCGAGGCTCCGATTCTCTGTTCTTATTGGCAAGGAAAAACTCAGCTGTCTCTTAATAACCTACATACTTTTTTTTTAATGAGTGATGCTGTCTTTCCCCTCTGGAGGACACTCCCTATGTGGCCTGTCCCTTCAGCATCTGGTCTCTTAATGTCTCTGCAGGTGTTTCATTTTGACAGCAGCAGGTGCATTGATACACCCAGCAGTGGCCAATCTCAACTCATTTGTGCACACTTCACTTCATAACACAAGTATAGCTAGACGGAGAAAAGGTCTAAATTAACGCTCTTAGCCTGCCCACTCCAGAACTGCACTCACCAACTCCTCTTTAACTGGGTTTAAAAATATTATTCCTTGCTTTATTGGGTCCCCTCTCCTCTTTCTAAATGTGCACTAGACCCAGATGGATATTTCTAAGTGCAGGTTATGGATACATTCAAAGCAACACTTGACAGAGGCACATAACTGTATTGCCATCCTTTTTTTTTTCAAGCTAGGCCTTTAACCTCTAAAGGGTCATAATGCTGTTTCAGGATGTGTGGGCTGAACATTAGTTCAGCCTGTTACTGTGTAAACTGTGATATAGTGAGGAAGGCAATGCAAAAACAGCTTATACACAACCGCTGTAAAAGGTGTGCAGTCTCAAAGTGAACGGAACCAATGTAAATGTGTCCATTGTTAATATACAGCCTAGGCTCTGTAACCCAGCATGTTGCTAGCTATGGTGGGGCTCCTTTGTATAAATAAATGTTTTTAACATACCAGTTTACAGAGCCTAGGCTGTGTATCACCACCAGTTTTATTTTTCAGCATGGCATTTTGTATTCGAATACTCGTTCTAAAAAAACACACCATCAAAACCGACATAAATAATCCCAATGCATACTCACTGAAACCGAGTGTGTGAGCCGAAACAGCAAGCTGCGTAGTTTGTTGATGCTTTAATAACTTTCGAACGGTAATAAAGTCGGAGTTCCTTACTTTTTCCCCGTGGAAGCGAACAGCTGTTGTTCCGTTCCAAATCACCTGTCCTCTGCACCATCGTAACCCGTACAGGAGCTTATCAATTCATCCAGGATCGTGCATTGACTGCGTATTCCCATAATGCAAGCAAGTCACTGTTGATGATATAGTACAGAGATTATATGGATAAGAGAAGCGAATATAATTATTATTTTTTATTTTATTTTATTTTTTATTTTATTTTATTTTATTTTTTTATTTAATAAATATTTTGATTTTAAATTTTTTTAAGGAAAGGGGTAGGATTAAATAAGTGTATACTTCTTCCTGCTCCTTTTCAGGCATATTTATTGTATTTCCATGCTTTTCATTTTGTTTTGTATGTGGATGTCTGAAATAAAACTAAATCAAATCAAATCAAATCAAATCAAATGATGGACAATAGCAGCGCTGAATGTAAACAAATAGCTGAGCTAAGCTAACGTTAGCATTACGCCAAGCATTACCGTTCCTTCCGAAATCGCGCTAATGTTGTGTTATAGAGTTAATAGGAACACAATCTATTCTTCCTCCATCTCTCTTTCCCTCCTGCGCTTGGTGCCGCTTATAGTTTGCCTCGCTCTGGAAACATCACGTTGCCTACTACAGCTGATATCACAGGTTGCGCTTTGCAAGGTCAGCGGCCAACTAGGTCAAACTTCAAATAATTCGATAATATATGTTAAATTAATGTCTAATTAGTATTTTGTTGTATAACTTGTGTATCTTAATATTATTTGCTGACAAAATATACTGCAGTTTGAGCTACCTTTGCAAAAAAAAAAAATTTAAATGTTTTTTGAAAAAGAAAAAAGGATATTCCGAATACTGAATTGAGCTCCGAATACAAATTTAACAAACGAAAACTTGGATATTCGAATAATTCTGGCCAGCTGTTTATCACTACTAATTTGTGAGGAGTTATTCACTGATTTTGACAAAAACAAATTTGACAACAAGCATTCTCCAGAATGGCTTACCACACCTTTAAAGGTACACAGTCTTAAAGTGAGTGGAACCAGTGAAAAACTAAAACTAGTGCTTCATTTGTATCACTAATTCATTAAAGCCACTACGAGTAACATTTAAATATCTTTTAAACAGCCTCATGTTTCCTCTCATAATCATAAATTACCTTTAACAGCAAACGAGACCATCAGTGCAAAGAAAGACATTTTTATATAGTTTTTATTACTGCTTTTGGTCTGGTCGCACACCCAGTCCGATTTTCGGTTCGCTCGTTCAGGCTCTATGGTCACATATCCGTATTGGTCGCAGATTTCAGTGTAGCGCAGCAACGCAATTTGAGAAGCCTATCCCTCCAGGTGAGGGAAGGGGAGCGGGAGCCTTGTTTGAGACAGTTATTTGTCGTCATAATGACTGATTACGGGGCTGAACCATCAAAGAAAAAAAAGAAAATGCAATGAAGAAAAGCTAAAAAGGAGAGTGATAGATGGGCGGGAGGATACGTTGCCAAGTAACGTGCAGCCTACACAATTTCACGGGAGCGAACTAGACTGCATTGGTTACTCCTAAATGAATGAGCGGTTGGTACTAAAACAAAGTTTACTTTGCTTCACCATCATCAGATGTGTCAGACCCAAACAAGACGAGGACCACAATAGCGTCACGTTCAACAGTTTATTAAAGGATTGGGGGAAAGGGAGTGTATGGGCGTGTTCAGAGAAAGAGTAGAGCAGGTCCGGTATTGCAGATAGGAGTCAGAAGCGTAAGGAAACAGGCAGAGTAACTGGTGCTGGTTAGCAGACGATCTGACAAGGAGGAACTGAAAGCCAGGGTTTATATACAGAGGGTGATGAGCAGGGAATGCAGTGCAGCTGGCAGGTTAATTAGGGCAGGAGTGGATACAGGTGTGGCTGAGCAGACTGGAGCGGCAGCAATTAGTGCTGTTAACAGGGCAGAGGGAGAAAGCTCCTGACAAGATGACCATTATTCATCTGAAATAGTCATTATTTACAACAACATAACCACATTACCTCATCGTGATCCATACTAACTGCCGTCTCTCGTTCATTCGCTTTCTGTGAGGACACGGAATATTTCAGCTCCGTGCGAGTGGTTAGTGAACCTGCATCAACTCATTGCAATCAGGTGTGTGTAGCACTGACTGGCATTAGTTGATTCAGAGTCACTAACCACTCTCACGGAGCCGAAAAGAGTCCGGTGCCCTCACACTTTCAACACACGGACATGCACTATACTGCGTCCTGATCATTTGACACTCACACGGCCGGCACACGCTAGAAAACAGCTTTACGACAGCTGGCGTCGTAAAAATACTACCGCTTTTGTCCAAAGGGGCCGACAACTGACAAAGTTACTCGTAGTGGCTTTAATGTTACACTGAAGCTAACAATACAAGTTATAAATTAATTAAATTGAATTTACTTGTTAGTAAATATTCATTGTATTTGTATGGAAAGTAATGTATTATTCACTGTACAAAACATGATGCTGTGTGTGCGTGTGTGTGTGTGTGTGTGTGAGTGTGTGTGTGTGTGTGTGTGTGTGTGTGTGTGTGTGTGTGTGTGTAACACAATACTGACAGGTAGAGGAATGTGAGGAGGTATTCACTGATTTTGACAACAAGCGTTCTTCAGAATTGCTGACTCCACCTTTATTAATCAAGCAGAGTACAAGTTAAACCTGTTTACTCTATTGACCCTATACTGTAGGTATGCTGAATAAGTGATGTCAACAAAACCATTTCCATGTAAAATGCATATTATTTATGGGAAGACTGAGACTGTATACTGTATACAGTGTGTGTGTGTGTGTGTGTGTGTGTGTGTGTGTGTGTGTGTGTGTGTGTGTGTGTGTGTGTGTGTGTGCGTGTGTGTGTGTGTGTGTGTGTGTGTGTGTGTGTTATTTTACATTATTGCCTTTTCAGCCTTTTGAGTCCTTTCCTCCTTGTAGTAATCCATAAGGAAGGTATGAAAACCAGATAAAAAAAGCAAAAAGTCAGCTTTTTCATTATTTTTTTTCTTTCATTCAGAAACACCTCTTCATTTGGTCGGCATATGCCTCCGTGTGTGTGTGTGTGTGTGTGTGTGTGTGTGTGTGTGTGTGTGTGTGTGTGTGTGGTGTGATGAGATTGATTGTGTGAATAGCTCAGCACAGGTTTGTGACGGACAGAGGGAGAAAGGGAAGTTCCCAGTGACAGAGAACAGAGGTTAGAGATTAGGTGACGGAGGCTAGTAAGTAAGTAAGTAAAATGTATTTATAAAGCGCTTTTCACAGACAGGGTCACAAAGTGCTTTACAATGTGTATTGAAAATGAAAGCATAATAAAATATTAGTAAATACGTCTCTAAGAATAAAAATAATTAAAAAACACAACAGACAAAATGAGCAACATTATAAAAGATAGAAGCTACCCAAAAGCTGAATTTGTGTTAAAGGCCAATGCAAAAAAAGTTAGTCTTAAACTGGTCAACTTTACAGGGTTCAATGTTCCATTCACTCACACACAGTCAACGGTGGCTTCAAATAGTGGCTGATATTTAAGACGGGATGACATATACATCAAGATAGAAATGCATCAAGTATAGAGTAGACATTAGAAAAGTGAATAGCATGTATGAATATGAATAGGCTACAACTTTTAAATAAAATAAGAAATACAGGTTAAAAGGGAAACAGAAAAGTCTCCAGATTGAATTTACTAAACTAAACTACTAAACTACATTCTGGGGTTGCAGGAGACTGTTGGTTAAATAATTTAAGTAACCTATTTCCTCACATAATTGGTACCAGCCTTTTCCTTGACGGGTTACTTTCATTTAAAGGTGCAGTGTGTAATATGACATCATCAAGAAAGTTCTACAAAGTTCTAGAATGCAACGCTCCCTGGGTAACCTCAACCCTTTTGAACAATAACAGAAGCTACAGTGGCCTTCAAGGACAAGAACAATTCTACATTTTAAACAATGAACCTGATGACATTCCAATTATGACACTTTCAAGATGGCGGCACTAGGCCTTAGTCCAAAATATGCAGAAATATGGACATATATGAAACCCTTTCTAAGGGAAAAAAAATAATTCAAAAGTTTTTGTTCAGCTATTATGCACTAAATTAAACGTACTTATGGATATTCTAATTACTTTCTACAAAATCTGCTAGGAAATAAAACCCAAAATTCTACACACTGCAGGTTTAAAGATGTATACTGTGGGATTCATTAGTGTGGATTGGGTGATACCAAACAAACATTATTTAAATAGTTACTCTTTTGTAATGGAATTTTGTAATTGTTGTAAATGTTCTTTTGGGCCAAAATGATCATCACATGAGTTACTGTATGTCTTCTATGGAGGGAACGCTTGGTAGGGTGGTCTACCCTCAACTACAGGGTCGGTGGTTCAATCCCCCGTTTCCCCGCCACATGTCGAAGTGTCCCTGAGCAAGAAACTGAACCCTAAATTGCTCGTGATAGTTAGCCTGCAATTGGTGTATGATTGTGTGTGAATGGTAACGTGGGAATGGTAACAAGTCTCCATTGAAAAATAGTTTCCAGTCTCAATAGGATTTACCTGTATACAGTAAATAAATGGTAAAAAAAAAGTAAATGAAAAAATCAATAACGCTGTGTATATGTGATCAAAACTGAACCATATTTTGTTTTGGGTTATGGGTAGACCTTCCTAGTTTTTTTTATTTTGAATATCAAACGGATAGACATATGGAATAATAAGTATAGGCCATTAAAGCTTCCAATGATCACAGGATGAGTGTAAAACCGAAAACCCACTAGTTGCGCCACATGAGCATTAGAGTGAGAAACATCCAGATAAGTAATATACAGCTCCGGAAAACAAATGAAGAGACCACTCCAAATGTTCAATGTCTCTTATTTGACTATTTAGAGGCATATGTTTGAGTAGAATGAACATTTTGGTTTTAAAATATAAACTACTGACAACATTTCTACCAACTTCTAATACATTTTTTGTCATTAAGAGCATTTTCAATAAGTTAAGTAGAGATGAAGATTTAAGAAAAATCCAGACTGGTCTCTTCATTTTTATCCGGAGCTGTTTGTTGCCTGTGCTGTGTGCTATAGCTGATTTGTAAGTGTTTTCCTCATACCCACCAACCATTAACACTGACGGCTCTGGCTATTTCCTGCTACTCAACATACCCAGCTGATGGCAAAAAAAAAAATCTTGTGGAAAATAAATAAATAATAATAATAATATGTTTACCTTTTCGGCCATAACACAACCATGCACTTTGTTTATGTGTCTAGGATTATTTGGGGATATTCTTTAAACCTGCAGTGTGTAGAATTTCGGGTTTTATTTCCTAGCAGATTTTGTAGAAAGTAATTATAATATCCATAAGTGCATTTAATTTAGTGCATAATAGCTGAAAAAAATGGTTTGAATTATTATTTTTTCTCTTAGAAAGGATCTCATATATGTCCATATTTCTGCATATTTTGGACCAAGGCCTAGTGCCGCCATCTTGAAAGTGTCATAGTTGGAATGTCATCAGGTGCATTGTTTGAAATTTAGAATTGTTCTTGTCCTTGAAGGCCACTGTAGCTTCTGTTATTATTCGAAAGGGGTGGGGTTACCCAGGGAGCGTTACATTCTAGAACTTTGTAGAACTTTCTTGATGATGTCATATTACACACTGCACCTTTAACATGGTGGTCATTCACACTGCAATGAACAAGACACCATATGAATTAGTCTCATTAAAGAAAGTCAATAATCGAGTGAACACAAACTACTTTAAAATTCCTTTTGATATATATACGCGTGTGATGTTGTTTTTCATCAGTGTAACTGCACCAATTATGAACCGCAGTTAGGATTTTTCATAAAGAAATACTGTTATGCAACCGAAAACAAAAAAATAAATGAGGTCTGCTCCCCCTCTCTCTCTCCTTTTTCCTCTTTCTCTCTCCGTCTCTCTCTCTCTCTTTTTCTCTCTATCTCTCTCTCTGTCAATCTCTGCTGTCCTTTTCCCTTCAGTCTGTCTTTCTTCCCCTCTCTCTCTCTCTCTCTCTTTCTCTCTATCTCTGTCTCTTCTCTCTCTATGTCTCTCCGTCTCTCTCTCTCTTTTTCTCTCTCTCTCTCTCTCTCTCTCAATCTCTGCTGCCCCTTTTCCTTCAGTCTGTCTTTCTCCCCCCTCTCTCTCCTTCGCTCTCTCTCTCTTTCTCTCTCTCTCTCTTTATTCCTCCCTCCCTCTCTCTCTCTTCCTCTCTCTCTCTCTCTCTCTCCCTCTCGCTCTCTCTCTCTCTCTCTTTATTCCTCCCTCTCTCTCTCCCTCTCTCTCTCTCACTCTTTATTCCTCCCTCCCTCTCTCTCTCTTCCCCTCTCTCTCTCTCTCTCTCTCTCTCTCTCTCTCTCTCTCTCTCTCTCTCTCATAGTCACAGAGATGTTGAAATGAAATGTTCTTATAAAAACCTTTTGATAGAACTTTCCCATGGTGAATAAGGAGGTTATGCAAATGGGGCTAGGGGGAAAACATGTCTCCATGCAGAGATAGAGACTTCTGTGTGACCCCTTTTGCTGTTCTCATGGATAGCTTAAAGGGTTGCATACAGTGGTGGTTTCGCTTGATACACACACACACACACACACACACACACACACACGCATGCACACACACACACACACACACACACACACACACACACAGCATATTGTAATATGTACTGAATGCATAAAATGCTGGTGTTGTGCCTTGGGAGACATCATGTCGAACATGGTTGGAAAGTTTTGGGCAATTGGAATGGCAACAGTCAGTCCACCACTTTGCTCCAACCTGAATGATCTCAAGAACTATAATATCAAATGTATTAAAGGTGGAGTCAGTGATTCTGGAGAACGCTGGTTGTCAAAATCTGTGAATATCTCCTCACGATGTGCTACCTGTCCGTACTGTGTGTGCGCTGAAAAAATAATTTGGTGTTACTACAAAGCTTGGGCTCTGTCAACTGGTATATAAAGAAAGGGGGCCTACCATAGCTAGCAACATGCCCGTTTACAGAGCCTATGCTGTGTATTAACATTTGGATAGGCAGGATGTTGTGAAGCCGATTAAGCGGTATATTACTTGGCACATATCAGCTCGCTATAAGCCCACTTTGCAATATACAGAAGTAGAACTAATTAAATGAGAGGTAGCCTACAATAAACAATAACTCATCAATGGCTGTTTTCCAATTTCTCAATTTTTTTCCCTTTAAAAAAAACACCACTAATGTTTTTTTTCGACGGTATAATATAATATTGATCTTTAATGTATAACGCTGGGCATAATGAACCAGCATACAAGGGAATAGTTTCTTCTTAACAAGATGATAAGAAGTGATGTTGAATCTGTGGCTATACTATACTGCTGAGTGGTAACAAGATAAGAAGAAGTGATGCTATGTTGAATCTGTGGCTATACTATACTGCTGAGTGGTATAAGCTATTGCTAGCGGGTGTTTTTGTGACCATATTGTTGTTTTTTTTTGGTTAATTTCTACATTTATTTAGATGCTACGGGCTGTGGCTTTACACTAAGGAGAATGAGCAGTGCTTCTGTTAAAATGTAGCAGGCTGCATTGCCTCTGGTAAGGAAGCATTGTGGTGCATTTGCATTTTACTTAATGTCCTTATTGGAATAACTAGTATGCAGAGAAAAGTGAAAAAGTGTAGAGATTATTTGAATGACTACTAAAACAGCTCAGACCTCATACATTTTTTAAATCTTTATGTATACAGGTAAATCCCATTAAGACCGGAGACTCTTTTTCAAATGAGACCTGTTCCCATTTACACGTTACCATTCACACACACATTCACACACCGATAGCAGGCTAACTATAGACATTCACACTTAAAGGTGGAGTCACTCAGTGTGTTTACATGCAGACTCATAATCGGATAACTAAACGAATAAGACCTCAACAGGACTTTTAAACTGCATGTAAACACCTTTATCCGATCTACTTTGGACACAAATCGGCACAATAACGGACAAGAGAAGTCGGATAAGAACACCTAGATAATTCGTTCATTGTCGGCTTTCTCTCTGCATGTATACAGGGATCGGACATCGCATATCGGACTTCTCGTTCTGTGCTTGTGTGCCTGCGCGTGATAGGCTACACCATGGGTTATTGACGGAAGAGAACCGGACGTGGCTCTAAAACCACTTGTTGAAAGCATGGTTGAAAGGGCTACAGCGCCACGTAGCATAGTGGAGACAGCCATGCATCGGACATTTATCCGATTTCTGAAAGGCCATGTGACATGGTCCGTTCGAGTGTCTTGTTCGATATATGTGATAATCCAATCTAGTTGTGCCATGTAACCGCACTGAGTGATTCTGGAGAACGCTTGTTGTCAAAATCACTTTTTGTTCAAAATCAGTGAAGATTTACGCGCCAACCGATACCTGTTCGTACTGTGTGTGTGCGATGAAAAGAAAACAGTGTTAATACACAGTTTAGGCTCTGTAAACGGTTATGTAAACAAAGGAGGCCCGCCGTAGCTAGCAACATGCCATGTTTACTGAGCCTAGGGTGTGTATTAATCTCAGATTTATTTTATTCCAGCACACACACACACACACACACACACACACACACACACACACACACACACACACAAACACACAAACACACACACACACACACACACACACACACACACAAACACAGGTAGCAGATTGTTAGGAGGTACTCACTTATTTTGTGACAAAAAGTGATTTTGAAGTTTTTTTTCTCCAGAATGGCTGACTCCACTTTTGAAACTGTAAACTTTTGTCAAGACAGTTTTTTTTAATTTTTTTTATATATCTGGTGCAGCATTTTTTTTATAATTTTTAATTATATGAACAAAGCCACAGCAAGTGTTTTTGTCACAATGTTGTGTGACCTATTTTCCTTATCACCGCGCTGCCACTAATTGTGTTGAGTTGATCCATTTGACACGACGGATCATGGGATGAAAAGGCTGTCAGATTAATGCAGATCTTAATCTTTGTGATGTATTGAGTTAACTATGAATTAGCAAAAAGATAACAAGTGAACACATTGCCTCTGCCACAGCCCTGATTGGGTTTTGGGAGTCTCAAGCATGGACCAATAGCACACACGCACACACACACACACACACACACACACACACACACACACACACACACACACACACACACACACACACACACACACTTGCTTAGTTTGCAGATCTGATGGCTGACCTAGTTATGAGGGGAAAATTCCTTCTGGATTTACAGTGGATTTGAATGCATCACAAAATGAGCCAGTGTGTGTGTGTGAGTGTGTGTGTGTGTGTGTGTGTGCGTGTGTGTGTGTGTGTGTGTGTGTGTGTGCGTGTGTGCTTGTGTGAGTGTGTGATTGTGTGAGTGTGTGTGTGTGTGTGTTTTGTTGACTATTAATCGCTCACTAAGATCAGCATTTAATATTTTCTGCAGTAACACGATATTTAGAGGAATTAGTTTCACAGCGGTTCTCATCACATAAAAAAAATTAAAAAACTTTTCTTCATTTTGCCTTTAAAGGTGGAGTCAGTCATTCTGATAAACACTTGTTGATAAAACCACTTTGTTGTCCATATCAGTGAATATCTCCTCATGTTCTGCTTACCTGTCCGTACTTTATGTCTGTTTCCTCTGCTCATTTTATGTCATCCTTGTGATTGTGTGTGTTGTGTATGTTCGTCGTCACTGTAAATGAGGGAAACCTCAGTGTCTTTCCAGTGAAAATAGAGTATTGATCGATTGATTGATTGATTGATTGATTGTAATGTGTATTCGCTGGAGAAAAAAAACAGGTGTTAATGCACAGCCTCGAGGCTCTGTAAACTGGGACGCAAACAAATGGGCCACCGTAGCTATAGCAATGTACCGGTTTACAGAGCCTAGGGCTAGGCTGGTGCATTAACACTGGATTTGTTGGGCGTCCCCCCCCCCCCCCCCCCCCCATGGGCCTCGGCCAGCAGCGGACCCGGGTTCGATTCCAGCCCGAGGTCGTTCTCTGCTTGTCGCTCCCCTCTCTGCCTCATTTCAACTCTGTCTCTACACTATCAATAAAGCATAAAAAAATGCCAAAAAAAAACAAAAAAACACTGGATTTGTTTTCAGTGCACACAAAGGTAGTGTATCGTGAGGAGATATTCACTGATTTTGACAAAAACTGATTTTGTCAACAAGCGTTCTCCAGAATCACTGACTGTACCTTTAAGTTGTGTCTCTTAATGACAGCTCTGAAAGAAACTAAGAGACCACTCCAAATGTTCATTCTTGTTTTACTTTTTCTTTTTTTTTAAGATATTTTTTTAGCATTTATTTTATGCATTATTGATAGTGTAGAGACAGAGTTGAAATGGGGCAGAGAGGGGAGTGACATGCAGAGAACGACCGCGGGCTGGAATCGAACCCGGGTCCGCTGCTGGCCGAGGCCCATGGGGGGGACGCCCTACCAACTGAGCTAAGGGCGCCTCCTTGTTTTACTATTTACAGGCACATGTTTGATTAGAAATGAACATTTTGGTTTTATAATATAACTACTGACAATATTTCTACCAAATTCCAATACATTTGTTGTCATTAAGAGCATTTTTTAATAAGTAATGTAGAGATGAAGATTGAAGAAAAATCCAGACTGGTCTCTTAATTGTTTCCGGAGCTGTATTTATAATGCACTTTAGATGTAAAGTACTAGTGGCAACACCTTTGCAGAGCTAAAATGAAAAAGGATATCACAGTTGAGCCTATCTTCACTCCCTAGGGCCACTAAACCCATGTGTAGTGTAGGCTACTTGTCTACTATGAATACCATTGAAGTGGTTTGAATAGCTTCATCTTTTTTTAAGTACATACTATATATGTATTGACTTCTTCACTAAACACAGGGTAGTTTACAGAAGAAGGCTTATCACTGGCCATATCAAATGTCAAAGTAGAAGCAGCAAGAAGCATCACAAATACAAACACAAATGTAGGAGTTAAAACTACAACTACACAAACTGTACATACAGTAAATTAATCCCATTATAGCCCGTCTCCCCCACCCACAGACAATTACCAGAAAGCAGGTAATAGTATCAGATGAAGAGAAAAAAAAAATATACGTTAAAAAGTGTATTTAAAGATAAAAAAAACATATACAAATAGTCAATACATTTGGGCGCTCCGGTGGCGTGGTGGATAGAGCGTGTACCATATTGGCTCTGGCCTTCGTTGCAGTGGTTGCGGGTTTAAATCCGACCTTTATCACATTTCATCCCCTCTCTCTCTCTGTCTGTCTCCCCATTTCAACTCTGTGCTATCTAATAAAGCTTGAAAATGCCAAAAAATAATAATTAAAAAAAGTCAATAAAAACAAAGGCATTAGAAGAAACAGCTTCATTTTCACTCCTCGCCCAAATCTGTGATGCTCCACATTTTCCCATCTTCATTAAAACTTCACTGACTGTAATGGAGTTTGTTTGTAAGCGCCTGAGATCTACATGAAAAGGTAAAACATTAGCATTTCTGTTTCAAGGACTTGACACAATTAAAAATGCATTTCAAAGGGGTTCTAGTTGTCTAGTTCAGAATTACACGAGCCAGAGTCTTCTTTCATCTTTCACACACTATGCACGCTTTGTCAAGGCGTGTGTTGTCAGTTTGTAACTGTATTTTTTGGGTATTTTTCCAACCTCAGAGGTGGTTTGAGCTACTTGCTAAGATTAGCCTGACAAAAGGCTGACGATGACAATGCTAATATCCTGCTTTTGGAAAATTCACTAACTTTCCCTGCGTTCCAAATCACATACTGCTTGTTTTTTTGTGGGGTTTTTTTCGGCGCTACAGAAGTTACGAGAGACAGGGGGAGAGAGAGAGAGCGAGCGAGAGAGAGAGAGAGAGAGAGAGAGAGAGAGAGAGAGAGAGAGAGACGAATGGTAGCCTATAGGCCTACAGTTGTTTATAAACAGGCATAAAAGTGTCATAGCCTATATGTATGCGATTAATTTAGATTAATTAATCACAGAGCCTGTAATTAATTAGATTATTATTTTTATCGCTTGGCAGCCCTAATTGCAACATGTATGCTTTATCATTTTTTTTTTTTAAGATTTTTTTTAGCATTTTCAAGCTTTATTAGATAGCACAGAGTTGAAATGAGACAGACAGAGAGAGAGAGAGGGGGGATGACCTGCAGTAAAGGTCCACGGGTCGGATTTGAACCCACAACCACTGCAACAAAGGCTGGAGCCAAAATGGTCCGCGCTCTATCCACTATACCACCGGAGCACTCTTATCACATCTTAAACACATTTACATTATATCACCAATATAGGACGTCCCAACGGAGCTTGGAGATATTTTCTGTTAAGTGCCTTTCTCTCACTTTGACACTTAAATCCTGCTGTGCTTGCAGATTTCCCCCAAACACAATTAATCAATTGATTTTACGTTCTTTCTGCATCAGAGCCCCTATGAGTAGACCACTATTATAAAAGCAATCTATTCTCCTGTAATGTCGTCCATTGGGAGTAATTAGCCATGAAACCCCCACAACCACCCAACTAAGTCATCAATTTACTTTCTAAATCAAGTGAAGTCTCAATTAGGGAAGTGTCCATATTGTTAAGATACCTTAAGCCAAACCTGTCAACCACACAGGCCTCAGTGTAAAGTACAAAGGGCATGTCAACCCATTCCTCCTGAAGTCTGAATCACCATATAGTGACTAGTCCATCTCACCCTAATGCAGTACCTGTCTCCTTGTAGGCTGTATGTGTTACTTGCTATTTTTTCCTTTTTTTTTTTTTCGCTTTATTTTTTTTGAAGGAGGGATTTGGTTTTATATCTCATTTTTAATATGGGTTTGACCCTAGCAAGTTAACATTTCTGTATTATAACATATACATAGATGGATAGATATACAGATAGATAGATAGATAGATAGATAGATAGATAGATAGATAGATAGATAGATAGATAGATAGATAGATAGATAGATAGATAGATAGATAGATAGATAGATAGATAGACACTTTATTCCAGAAACCAAAAGAGTTAAGGGAGCAAACATGTCCATGAGATCAATCGATAGACACTAACATTTAAGTGGATTTTCCCAGAAGTGCAGCAGTGGTGTATTCAAAAATCCTGCTGCATAGCCATATTTATTGATTTGCACTTTGCACCCCAGTTAACCTTTAATCAGTGTGAGCTTTACCTATATCTGAACTCCCCATGTGATACACTGTGAATGCCGGATCGTCGGACATTGACAAACGTGATTTGAATGTTGGAGTCCAAGGCCCGATCAATCAGCTGGGGGAATAAATCAAGACTTTATTCAGCTGCCTATTAACTGAGAGAGAGGAAAAATATAAAAATAAAATGGCTACATATCCTTGGTTGTTTGTGACTAGTGGAAGAAAAGCTACGGTATGCTACAAATAAAATATGTATCCTCCGTTCCAATCCCCATACTTCCCTACTATTTAGCCAGAAAAAGATTTAGGATGTCCCAAGACATGCACATCAATTGTAGTATGCTGAAAATACCTAGATGCCCCATTAACTCCAATAGCATTTTGGAGTAATCGTCTTTATTCTGGACAGTTCTCGACATAATGAAGAAAAAACTTCCTTATCTATTTTTTTTTCTCTCCCGTGGCCCTTCTGGTCCTTCTGTACTTTAGTATGTAGTGTAGTAAAAAGAAAAAGTATGTGATTTGGAACGCAGGGAATGAGATATACCAGACAATTGCCATGCTTTATGTTGGCCTTTTGATTATACATAGACCTTTTGATTATGTCTAGCTCTTATACATGGTCTGTTTTTAAGATGAAGAGTGGCCCCTTTCCCTGGACGAACAAGAGTGTAATGCATGTATTGTGTATACAACATTGTAATTATGTACACTTAATTTGGGTCTTTTCAGTCTCAAATCTAATGTAAAAGGTCGAAATGTATGTAATTATGTAGGCAGAACTCTTAAAGCAAGCATTATGCATCACCATTCCTTTTTTGAGAAATGCAGTCTAATCACTTTGGTATACTCAGCTGAATGTTTTAAGTGATGTGCTTACATACTATCATCCAAAAATGATAATGTAGACTTATTAAAACATCATACACATTCAAAATTGCCTTTTAAGCTTTTTGAACACCAAAATTAGGATATCTACATTTCAAAACATCTTTAATAAGGTTTATTTAGACGATTACCATCAATATATCTCATCCTCTCCACTCAAAACATGCCCGTGGCTGCTGCAGTACATCAGTCCATGGCCTAGAATGTCAACAGAGCTTTTGCAGGGCCTTTTTCAGATCACAGTGCTACACATTTTTCATTTATGAAATAGACAAAGAATCAAAGCAGCCGAACCCCAACCCTTGGAACTCAGAGCCAGTTACACAGTGTCTTGCTGCTGCCCCCCCACTTCACTATCTATCCCTCCTTTAATCCCTCCATCCTTCCTCTTTGGAGGGGAACAGTAGATTCCCTTTCTTCTCGCCGAGCGGCCTTTTCTGTTTGATCTCTGTAATTCAGCTAATGAGGGCTGGTCCGCTGGCAGGCAGCTGGCACACACACTGAAGGAACCAAAAGCACTGAGATGTGTGTGTGTGTGTGTGTGTGTGTGTGTGTGTGTGTGTGTGTGTGTGTGTGTGTGTGTGTGTGCGTGTGTGTGTGTGTGTGTGTGTGTGTGTGTGTGTGTGTGTGTGTGTGTGTGTGTGTGTGTGTGTGTGTGTGTGTGTTTGTGTCTGTGTCTTTGCCCCCTAGATCTTCAGTTATAGCAGAGTACCACCTCAACTGACTCAGCAAACAACCCTGAACATCTAGAATTTTTCTTTCCTTCAATAAAGCCTCTATATATCCATCCATCCATCCATCCATCCATCCATCCATCCATCCATCCATCCATCCATCCATCCATCTATCTATCTATCTATCTATCTATCTATCTGTCTGTCTGTCTGTCTGTCTGTCTGTCTGTCTGTCTGTCTGTCTGTCTGTCTGTCTGTCTGTCTGTCTGTCTGTCTGTCTGTCTGTCTGTCTGTCTGTCTATCTATCTATCTGTCTGTCTGTCTGTCTGTCTGTCTGTCTGTCTGTCTGTCTGTCTGTCTGTCTGTCTGTCTGTCTATCTATCTATCTATCTATCTATCTATCTATCTGTCTGTCTGTCTGTCTGTCTGTCTGTCTGTCTGTCTGTCTGTCTCTCTGTCTGTCTAAACAGGTGCAATACGTTGTTACTTAGACATTACACTTGAAGACACAGCTAGCTAACACAGACGGATAATTATAATTTGTTTGGACAAAAGAAAAAGAAAATGGCAAATAAAATCAATCTGAAACTGACATTGAGGTAAGAATTAAGCTGATAGGCAACTTTACACATAAGCTAGAGTTGCACAAACCATACTGGCAAGTTGCTCCACTGTATAGTGCCAAACAGTACATATTATCTGAACAAGTGTGTACATTTACAGTTGTCCATGTAGAAGTAGTTGGATGCAAATTGTCTCATGGTGAAAATCTCAAATTGAACTTTGACGTGATGCCCACATTCAACCTAGCCTGGTTCTACCAGACCATCGTACTTCATCTAGCCTGGTTCTACCAGACCATCGTACTTCATTTCATTTGTACAGAAGGTCTGGAATCGCTCAATTGACAAACGTTAACTCACTTGAAGGCGGGTGTCTGTTGAAGTTTAAAACTATTGGATCTGCCCAGTGCCACTCTGGATCTACCAACCAACCATGTCATGCGCCGGCTTCTGAGCCACTCCTTCTGTTCGCTGATTGGACCGGCAGAAATATGTTCGGAGAAAACCTAAGAATATACCGCACACCCAGACTGACTACTGAAGGGAAATGAAAATTGAGCGGAAGTAGATGGCGGGCGGTGCCAGGCTACATTCAACCATGCACGTGTATCTTTAATAGCATTACACGTAACCCATTTCATACACTGTAAAAACTGGGACTGGGGTTCATTAATATTCATAACATATAGCAACCTTTATGTAATAAAAAAGACTTTGTGCAGTTTATAATCACATTGAGCTGTATTCAATAATTTTTTTTATGTTTATTAATTGCATTTTACTATTTTTTGATGGAGTAAAATCAGCTGTAATTCCCTTGGTAGTATTTCATTGTATTTTATGAGAAAGATGAAAGTTGCATACATGTATTAATTTTACCCATTCAGAAATATTTGGTTTGAATCATTAGCCATACACAGAGACAAATGTTTTCCTGCTCCAGCATTCAGTGATTCATATCTAATCTCTTTCTCTCCTCACCTTGGGTTGATCTACCTGCAGCGCTTGATGTTCTACTCTAGATGGATTGATGCAAAGTCGTTGACTCTTTTGCAAGGTTCATTGCAGCCCAGTTCATTCTGCTCTGTCAGGTGCTAGGCCACACTATCATTAATAATATACAAGAGAAAGACAACGCACCGTATAGGCTCTCAATGCACCATTTCCCCCATCGCTGAAAAATGCCTTCTGGGGCGCCCTTAGCTCAGTTGGTAGGGCGTCCCCATGGGCCTCGGCCAGCAGCGGACCCGGGTTCGATTCCAGCCCGCGGCCGTTCTCTGCATGTCACTCCCCTCTCTGCCCCATTTCAACTCTGTCTCTACACCATCAATAAAGCATAACAATGCCAAAAAAAATATCAAAAAAGAAAAATGCCATCTGGACTGTCCAGGGTGCAAAAGGGTGCAAATGATTGTAGTCTTCTCAACTGTAATACTTTTAGTATATAGTTTTTTTTTATTTAGTTCATATTCTTTGTTCACACTTTCAGAGTCATGCAGTTTAACTATGTTTTGTTATGAGAGAGAATAAACTCAGCAAGGAGCCTGGGGCAAATGCAAATGTGTGGAATTGGTGTTGTAAATGCACACATTTTCCTAAGAGAGCTTTCACACCTGCCTTGTTTGGTTCGATTGAAACAAACTCAAGTTATTTTCCAACTTTGCAATGGTGTGTTTGGGCAGCTGAGAATGTAGCAAATGTACTCTGATGTGCATGAACACGCGTTCAGAGACCTTGTTAAAGAGTCTTGGTATGCTTCCAAAAAAAACTCTTGTTCTGAGAAAGTGATCGTAATAGATACGACCAAACTTCAAACTATTTCTGTAGTTTTCCATTATAGAAATTCTGACCAATCGTAGAGCAGTTCCAGAACTACGTTATTGCTCCCGCCTCAGACACATCTGACCAATGAATGAAGAGAACGTTCTCACTCAGTTTATGACGCTGAATTTTTGGTTCGCTTCACTAACTCATCAACCCATTCAGACCAGAGGAATATATGTGTGAGAAAGACATTTGAACATACGGCTTTGAAAAAAAATCAAGAGACCACTCCAAAAGTTCTTCAGTTGTTTTACTCTTAAGTGGCATATGTTTGAGTAAAATTAACATATTGGTTTTATAATATAAACTACTATAAACATTTCTACCAAATTTACAATAAAAATATTGTCATTTAGAGCATTTTCAATAAGTAATGTAGAGATGAAGATTGAAGAAAAATCCAGACTGCTCTCTTAATTTTTTAATAATGTATAATGTATTGTTCCTGCATCTAGTTTGAACCAAGGACGCAAATTAGAAGTGGACTATCAAGTGTGAACATGCCTTTACACAAAGCTTATTTTAGCATTGTGTTACCAATATGAAATGGACATATACTTAATTTGTTTATCTTTGTGTCCGTAGTAATGTCATAAAAAATGTGCTGATGCAAACACAAGAGTATAATTCATGATACCTGCTCTATATTGGATTATATTAACTAGAATGAGCTTTTCTATTCAAAGTATGTCTAAGTCATTTCCAAGCTAAACACAAAGCCAGGTATTTTAGAGTGTAGAGAGGAGTGAACAGTTTTTGCAGTGCCTGGAGCGCTAGGTAGCATCAGTGTAGAATAGACACAGTGTGGGACTTATATTATTCAATCACTGCGGGACCATTCACTGCATAATGTATACACTAAAGCATGAGAGAAATGCACCATCCTACACAGCTGGTGAACCACATCTTAAGGCCCTTTCTCGTTGCATATGTACTTCCTTTGAAAAATGCCTTGGAGTCTAGTATGGTAGACAACTGCTCCAACAAAAAAAAGTAACCCTGCGTTCCAATCCCCATACTTCCCTACTATTTAGTATGCCAGAAAAAAATATGTAGGATGTCCCAATACATGCAGGTCAGTTACAGTATGCTGATAATACATAAATGCCCCACTAACTCCAATAGCATGTTGGAGTATTCGTCTTTATTTTTTGACATTTCTCAACATAATTAAAAAAAAAAAAATCTAATTCTTCCTTACCTATTTTTTTTCTCTCCTGTCTGTGGCCCTTAAACTCTTCTGTACTTTAGTATTTAGTGTAGTAAAGAGAAATAGTTTGTGATTTGGAACGCGGGGTGAGAAACAACAACAACAACAGACAACAGAAGTCAATGTGTGTCAGATAAAATCAATCGTCTCATTACGGGGGAAAACACAAAAAGAGATTTTTCCCCGGGACAAATACAATGTAATGGCCTGTTAATTCAATATAGTCCAAGTCGTTTGGATTTTGTCAGTGCTGTAATTATACGGCGATTGAGTGATAATTGTTTAATTTGGATAAACAAAGGGAGAAAAAAAATACATCCAGAAATCTAATTTAACAGACAATCAGACCGATTTATAATCCAGTTACTGTTCAGTTCAAAATGCTTTCTATTTGACATTGTAGACTTTTATATCTTAGTATAAATTTGAGATTGTTACAGCTTACTTTACAATTTACCATTGAGAATTTTTTACACACTTGTCCCTGGATTTACTAGACATTTTAAAATCACACACCCTGCGTTCCAATACCCATACTTCCCTATTTAGTATGCCAGAAAAATATTTAGGATGTCCCAATACATGCACGTCAATTGTAGTATGCTGAAAATACACCAATGCCCCACTAACTCCAATAGCATTTTGGAGTATTTGTCTTTATTCTTGACATTTCTCGACATAATGAAAAAAAAAAATCTTCCTTATCTGATTGTTTTCTTTTCTCTCCTGTGGCCCTAAAACTCTTCTGTACTTTAGTATGTAGTGTAGTATAAAGACTAAAACTCTTCTGTACTTTAGTATGTAGTGTAGTAAAAAGACTAAAACTCTTCTGTACTTTAGTATGTAGTGTAGTATAAAGACTAAACCTCTTCTGTACTTTAGTATGTAGTGTAGTATAAAGACTAAACCTCTTCTGTACTTTAGTATGTAGTGTAGTAAAAAGACTAAAACTCTTCTGTACTTTAGTATGTAGTGTAGTATAAAGACTAAAACTCTTCTGTACTTTAGTATGTAGTGTAGTATAAAGACTAAAACTCTTCTGTACTTTAGTATGTAGTGTAGTAAAAAGACTAAAACTCTTCTGTACTTTAGTATGTAGTGTAGTATAAAGACTAAAACTCTTCTGTACTTTAGTATGTAGTGTAGTATAAAGACTAAAACTCTTCTGTACTTTAGTATGTAGTGTTAAAAAAGAAAGAGTATGTGATTTGGAACACAGGGACAGTAACGATGCATAATGCTTCACAGTTCATTGATAGTAACCAGGGCGACTACAATAGCATCCATTCACTAATGATGCTTCATCGTCACGCCCCAGGTGACCTCCGTGTTTCACCTGTTGATTTAAGCACACGCAATGTTGTTGCCGTGGTAATCCATCATGGCTGCCCTCCTACACAGCTCCTCTGATGGGAGACCTCTTTCTCTCTCCTTCTCTCTCTCTATCTCTCTCTCTCTTTCTTTCTTTCTACCATACTATCTATCTCTCTCTCGCTCTTTCCTTCTCTCTCCTTCTTTCTACGTATCTCTCTCACCCTCTCTTTCTCCATCTTTCTCTCTGTCTCTCTCTCTTTCTTTCTACCATGCTATCTATCCCTCTCGCTCTCCCTCGCTCTCTCTTTTTTTCTCTCCATCTCTCTCTCCCTCTCTCTCTCCCTCGCTCTCTCTCTTTCTACCGTACTATCTATCTCTCTTTCTGTCTCTCTCCCTGTCTCTCTTTCTACCTTACTATCGATCTCTCTCTCACTTTAAACATATCTTTCTCCCCCTCTCTCTTTCTATCTCTCTCTCTCTCTCTCTCTCTCTCTCCTCCACAGCTCCTCTGATGGGAGACCTGCAGTGAAGCTAGTCTCACTCAGGGATAATGAACAGAGGCCATGGCCTGATGGCTTTGGCCCATCTTGCACTCTTTCTCTTTCCTTCTCTCTATGTGTGTCTCTCTCTCCCCCTGTTTATCTTCCCCTCTCTCTCTCTCTCTTTCTCACTCTCTCTCTTTCTACCTCATCTCGCACTATTTCTCTTTCCTTCTCTCTCTCTCTGTCTCTCTCTCCCTCTTTCTACTTTACACTATATCTCTCTCCCCCTCTCTCTCTCCATCTCTCTCTCTCTCTCTCTCTCTCTCTCTCTCTCTCTCTTTATACCTTACTATATATCTCTCCCCCTCTGTCTCTGTCTCTATCTCCCTCTTTCTACTTTACACTATATCTCTCTCCCCCTCTCTCTCTCCATCTCTCTCTCTCTCTCTCTCTTTATACCTTACTATATATCTCTCCCCCTCTGTCTCTGTCTCTCCCTCTGTCTCTCTCTCCCTCTCCCTCTCCCTCTTTCTACCTTAATATCTATCTCTCTCCCCCCCTCTATCTACCCCCCCTCTCTCTCTCCCTCTTTCTACCTTACTATCTATCTCTCTCGCCTCTCTCTCTCCTTCTACATAACCATCTATCTATCTCTCTCTCTCGCTCTACCTTTCTTTAGCTAGAAGAATTACTTCCCGTGGGTTAATAGTCCTTGCTCGCAGCCCATTCTCAAAGAAGAGTAATGCTTCATCCCCTTTGGATTTTTACAGAAGAAAACACTGGTCCCCTCTTTCTCTAGAATATGCAGTTTAGGTTTTTTTCACGTACACCGAGGAACTTATAAATGTCAATGAAACAGTCTCAATTTTCTTCTGATGATCATACATGACAGTGACCATCATATAGCCGCTACAGTCGCCAGAATTCTATCGTAAAACTTAAAACACGGTAGAACTTTTTTTTCAATTACGGTAAAATTATATTAGTGCTGCTGTTTTTACGGTGTTTTACTATATATTTAACGTTAAAATACCATACATGTAAAGGATTTCTCCATTACATTAAAAGGTATTTTACTTTGAAATAAACAGCATTCATTGACTTAAAATACCACTTCATCCTTCAACCAACACAGCCTATGTTTCCTGATCTGTACTAAATCAACGTTTACTTTGCTTCACCATGGTCATAGTACCGTTATTAATCTGACATAGTCACACACAATACATTACCTCATTGTGACACATCTGCGATCTCTCTTCGATGACGTATTCCCTTCCTAAACAAACTCTTACAACTCTTAATCTATTCAATACTCAGCCTGCACATCAGAACGCCTTAACATGTACATCCAGTTGACTAATTTTTGCACATTTCAATTTAACTTTTTACTTCCTATTAAATTTTGTACATACTGTTTTTTTTTTTTTTTTTTTAACCTTTATTTATACAGGTAAATCCCATTGAGTCCGAAGACTCTTTTGCAAGGGAGACCTGTTCCCATTCCCACGTTACCATTCACACACATATTCATACACCGATAGCAGACTAACTATCGACATTCACACGAGGCAAGGTGGGTGAAGTGTCTTGCCCAAGGACACAACAACTGTGACACAGCTGGCGGGGCGGGGATCGAACCTCCAACCCTTTGACCATCAGCCGACCCGCTCTGCCAACTGAGCCACAGTCGCCCCAAAAGCCGCAGTCGCCCCACAGTCGTTTTATATTGTACAAAAACAATCATTTGCACAACGTAGTACTATTTAGAATGTATCTGATGTAAGTATTGTTCAGGTTATGTTTATCTTACAACAGAGGTTACTATAAGCTACTTTAACACATTTCTATGTATTTGTATCTTCAACCCTGATAGGTAAACGGTATCAAATAAAAATGCTACATCCCCTTTTGACTTTACAGCATTAACTTATCCCTCTTCTTCAGAATAAGCACTTTTCTGTTTATTTGCCCTTCAAAGTAAACCGTTAAACAATAATACATTCAAGCTTTAGTCCACTCTGGGATTCAAAACATATTGCCATGTATATCAGTCAAGACATTTTCAAAATAAAACAGGATTTGTCATAGCGCCAGAGAGAAAATAAAAGGTCATGAAGGACGAAATAATAATAAATACAAATACTGTATGAATAGGATATGGCAGTTCGGGAAGCCATAAGCCGGAGAGACAAACGTCACATTTTTCAATTTCTTTTACCAAGTGGGAGGATATATAACCCTGGAGACACTCACACACACACACACACACACACACATACTCACACATACACACACACACACACACACACACACACACACACACACACACACACACACAGACTCACACACACACACACACACACACACACACACACACACACACACACACACACACACACACACACACACACACACACACACACACACAGGAGGAGGAGAGGGGGATTAGTGTTGGTTTTGAATCACTGATGGAATAAAAGCCCCTTCTCTTGTTTGTCGCTTTGTAATTGTCTCTTGCCATATTTACATGTTTAAAAAATGCAAATCTTTTGTTAGGTAGCTGGCATAAAAACAATAAAAATCGCTTTCTCCTCCTCATGACTCATATTCATGACTTATTATTGTGGGGAAAACAAACTGGAGGCATTTTTAGGTCCGGGGTGCCAACAGAGAAATATAATATAGGCTTGGGATTAGACAGAGGTGACAGGGTTGACGAATACAAACATTTAGGAGATTACGTTTTTTTTTTTTGATTTGGGATAATGCTTCGGAGGCAGGATTTATTCCGGGAATGATTAGATCCCTCCCCCCCCCACTCTACACACACACACTCCTAACCCATCATCCATATGGGATTTTGACATGCAGAGAGAGAGAGCATGGCTTTCCCAAGAGGTGGGCTGTGGCATTTCAGTTTTTTCTCATTGACTTTATATTATTTATTTCATCGTGGACGTTAACGGTATATTATTTTTAGCTACTAACGTGACCATCTTCCAACCACAACTCATCCTCCATCCTCCATACACGTTTTTTTTTTTCTTTTATTTGTTTTAAGTATTTGTTATGCTTTATTAGACAGGAGAGAGAGAGATGCAATGGGGCAATGACATGCAGGGGCCAGATTCAAACCCGGGTCTGCTGTGAAGAGGACTGAGCCTCTATGGAGGGGGGGGGGGGTATTTAACTACTGCACAATGAGCACCCCCCATCCATATGGAATTTTGACATGCAGATAGTGACACTTGCTTTCCCAAGAGGTTCTAGTGGCATTCAGTTTTTTTTCTACTATGCGGAAAGGGAGGCGGTGAGGGTGTGTGTGTGTGTGTGTGTGTGTGTGTGTGTGTGTGTGTGTGTGTGTGTGTGTGTGTGTGTGTGTGTGTGTGTGTGTGTGTGTGTGAATTGATCCAGAAGGTGACAGCCACAGTATAAGAACTGTCAATAGAAGGTCAGCAGCTCTTACCAGTGTTCAGAGCATACAGAGCGTGTGTGCACTAAAGCCTTCTCCTGTGCAGCCATGCAGCCGCGATCAATGTTATATGAGAGGGTTGTAAACATCCATACGAGTCACCCAAGCAAGCTGTTGCATTTGATCGCAATATAGATGACAAAGCTGCAGCGTGCAGTTTGGAACGGAAAGGCAGCGGTGCTAAGAGCGGAAACAACAGGCGTTCTTCAATAAGCAAATCTACTACTTAACGGTGCCCACATTTTTTTTCATTCAAATAAACTAGTAATATTACTGTCTCAACACATATAGCTGAATACAAATGTCTGCTCCCTACGGTACACTGTTAACTTTAGCTAAATGTTTTGTCACAATGCTTTTTACTCTCTGAAATACAATCAAATAGATACAATATTGTTAGTTTTAATATTAACATTGCAATGAACTGAAATAAGACATTAAAAGAGATCCAATTCAAGCAGAAAATATTCACGGCCGAGTCCCAGCCACTAAAAAGTCATCTTATCATGACAAGAAAGGGGACAAATAAACTCATGAATAAATGCAAACGGTTATACATAAACCATGTGTGTGTGTGTGTGTGTGTGTGTGTGTGTGTGCATAAACCAGGCCATGCTAGGGCTGATGACAGGAGGTGGTTGAATACAGAGTTTTGGCCCACTCTACACACACACACACACACACACACACACACACACACACACACACACACACACACACACACACACAGCCGATGCACTGATGCAATGAAACGCTGCAGCCCTGTTGGCCCCAAAATACTCTTACTATCACAACCCCGAGCACCCCTATTTGCAATCAAAATGCACTTAAGGCACAGTGCGCACAGTTCCATGCTCTTCCCTGTGTGTGTGTGTGTGTGTGTGTGTGTGTGTGTGTGTGTGCTGGTAAAAAGGCGCCTCTGTATTCTGACAGTAGCAGGGCGCGATGTTGAACTATACACCGTGTCTCTCAGACTGACAGCTTTGTTGGTATGCAGAACGCGCACACACACACACACACACACACACACACACACACACACACACACACACACACACACTCACACACACACACACACACACACACACACACACACAGCCGTCACCCTGGGGAGCAGCCGAGCGTCAGCACAGAATAGGAAAGTTCAAATTCACTCTCGACTACACCGAGATGAACAAACAGGGCTACTAAAGAAAACAAGACAGAAAGGACAAAAAGTGTAGACAATTGTATACACGGCTATGCACCTGTAGTTCTGCCCTTATAAAGGACGGTTACAGCAGACAGGGTAATGTATGTCAATATACACTCTTCTCCCACTGATCTAAGGGCTTACAAAGAAGTGGATTTATAAGATTTTATAGAATTTTTGAAATAAATATATGTACTTCTTCATCTTAAAAAAAAAAAGTATAATCTATGTTGGATAAAGACAGAGTTAAACATGTTAGTGTCCCAAGTTTTTACTGAACAAATTGGATAGAGCCTTTTTTTTAATTTTATAAATTATAAAAATGTACAGGTCTTAAACATTTCATTTGAACAAATACTTGAACACATCCTTCTATAATTACCTTCAGAACAAAGCTAAGATTGATTATGGAAAGTGAGATAATGAGATAATTTGGTAAAAAAAAAAAACAACTTAATGTAATATAGACTTTGGACGTTTCATTTAACTAAAGTCTATTCTGATGTATTTCATGCCCCTGTAAAGCACTTTGAATGGCCTTGTGTCTGAATTGTGCTATATAAAAAAGTGCCTTGCCTTGCCTTGCCTAGCACGAAAAAACACATATTATGGAAGCATAATAGCCCAAAAATCTCAAAATTGACTAGTTCTTGAAGAGAACATTATATATTTTTGCCCGCAGTTTCTCACTTTAACAGAGGCAAACCAGCTCTGGTGTAAAGGCATTTGAAATACAAGATTGGTGTGAGGGAAGGACTGACACCATGAAGGACACAGGAGCCTGACCTCATATTCAAAGACAACCAGGACTGTCCCAGCAGTGACAATAGGAACTAACCGAATTAGATTGGGAAAGTGGTTGCTAGGCTCGCAGCCAACACTCCAACCACAGTTCCGGAATGCGAAAGGTTGGTGTCAAATGCTGCTGCTTACAACACTCCCTACGTTCCGAATCTCATACTCTTTCTTTTTTCTATTCTACAAACTACATCCAACGATAAACATAATCTAGATAGGATGCAGTAGGCATACTATTGGGACAAACTTTTACTTATTTCAACATAACATTGCACCTTGATCTTGCCTCTTGCTTTTACATCTGTCGCATCCCCGTTTGTTTTCATACGGAGGCTCCGTTGATGTGACGTCACTTCAGGTTTGCACTGGATTATGGGTCGGAATCACCCAAATAGCATGCTGTTTTCAACTCTAAACATCTTGGCCAGATGTAGTAGACACCCAGGTCTTTCTAATCATCCTAAATCTGGTCACAATAATCGGGACATCCGAAATCTTTTTTCTACCATACTAGATAGTAAAAAGTTTGCAATTCGGAACGCAGGGACTGTTTTAACATCACTGCTTCACATTGCCCTAAACAGGCCACTGACCCAGAAGTGGTGTGGGTGCATCAACCTATGGAAAACAGATTGTTTTTAAAGGGCACCAGCCTGTTAGGAGAATAGTGTCTTCTTGCATAGCAGTTCAGGTGTTTTGTGCAAATTCGCAAATTCAAAATTGTATAAAACCTGCATACATTTTTTTTGATATTTCATAATGTAAAAAAAATATATATTTTGATGTCTTGTTACATGACTCAGACATTTTCCCCTCTCCTCTGTTCATTCAGAGAAATAGAGAGAGAGAGGTAGAGATAGAGAGAGAAAGAGAGACACAGAGACACACAGAGAGAGAGAGAGAGAGAGAGAGAGAGAGAGAGTGAGAGAGACACACACTGAGAGTTATAAGTCATTAGACAGAAAACAATTATGCATTCACTTACCAGTGCATGATGAAAGTAATTACATTTGTTTTAGCTTTCAAACAACAACGTGAGCATCATTTCGCAATATTTGTATCCCTGGAGTGTGCCTGAAAAAAAAAGCTATTGTCATTCATTCTTTCTACGCTAATATTTCAAGACATGAGTAAAATCTTTTTTGCTGTATATTCAGATGTAGGGGCTCACACCTAATCACATTACTTAGGCACACACACACACACACACACACACACACACACACACACACACACACACACACACACACACACACACACACACACACACACACACACACACACACACACAGGTTTTTTTGATACAGTGCAAGTTATTTTTTGTTTTCCCAAGGCCAGCCTTGCAAATCTAGCCCTGTAGCCTTGCCTGTGCTGATTGGTGAAGTGTTGTTTAATTGGTTTAAACTTTGCTCTGGTTCGCCCGGGAGGGATCTACACATCTACACGCTTAATTTCAGCGAAAGGTCAATATCAATAAATCTGAAGCTAGAGAGAAGTGGCAAGGCTAGGGCTGAGGAGGAGTCCATTGGAAAACACACACTCACACACACGCACGCACGCACCCATGCGAACACACACATGCACACACACACACACACATACACACACACACACACACATACACACACACACACACACACACTTATGGCTGTACTTGTGAGGACATTTATTGATATAATCCATTCCTTAGCCCCTTACACTAACTCTAACCATCAAAACAAAATGCCAAACCCCAACCCTTACACTAACCCTAACATAAACCTAATTCATACCTGAACCTTAAAACCTAGTGTTAACCCTCAAACAGCCCTTTAAAGGCCTGTCCTTAAAACCTAGTGTTAACCCTCAAACAGCCCTTTAAAGGCCTGTCCTTAAAACCTAGTGTTAACCCTCAAACAGCCCTTTAAAGGCCTGTCCTTAAAACCTAGTGTTAACCCTCAAACAGCCCTTTAAAGGCCTGTCCTTAAAACCTAGTGTTAACCCTCAAACAGCCCTTTAAAGGCCTGTCCCGAAGTGAGAACCGGACAAATTGTTCTCACTTTCCAAAAATGTCCTCACTTCAATGGTTAAAAGTTTAAATTGGTCCTCACGAAGATAAATGCAGAAGTACATACACACACGCACACACACACACACACACACACACAGACACACAGACACACACACACACACACACACACACGCCAACCACTGACCACTGGGAGGGGGAAGCGAGCTGACCCTGACACCATCACAAACCAACACATCGGTAAGGAGAAGATTAGAATGTGAAGAGGCTCCGTCGGACCAGCCCTCCTGTCAGGTGTTTATTGCCCGTGACCTCGCCGAGATGAGGTCAGATTTTCATATTATAGCAAAACCAACTCCATTGGCACAAGTGGTTGCAGTATATATATTCAACAACAGCATAATTAAATGGGGCCCGAAGAAAAGGAAGTGTGTGTGTGTGCGTGTGTGTGACTGTGTGACTTTGTGTGTGTGTGACTGTGTGTGTGTGTGTGTGTGCGTGTGTGTGACTGTGTGTGTGTGTGTGTGTGTGTGTGTGCGTGTGTGTGTCTGTGTGTGTGTGTGTGTGTGTGTGTGTGTTTTGTATCAGCGAGTTAGTATGGAGAGACAAGTCGGGGGATAGGTAGTAAAAGTCTTAACGGGGCAAAACTAGAAGAGACTTTGCGAGATTGTTTGCGGTGCTAGACAAATGCAAAAGGAAAGAGAGTGATATGAAGGAAAATCTAATCTGTAGGGGGCTTTCTCATTGCATCAGCTTCTTGTGTGAGTATTACTAGACTGTGTGCGTGTGTATGTGTGCGTGTGTGTGTGTGTGTGTGTGTGTGTCTCAACTGAAAGAATGTGGTGATTTTAAGCCCTCAAGGGGGTGTGGGTGGGGGGGAGTCCACACTGCATACTTAGCCCCTAAGGATTTACTCTCACTAGAATAAGGAAATGAACAGCGCTACTGATTACATGTCTCATACGTTCTATGGCTCATCAGTCTCTGGTGTCTATAAGTGGAGAGCTCAGTCAACATACAAAGCAAAGGATCACACACTCTAGCACACAGACAGACAGATTGACAGACAGACAGACAGACAGACAGACAGACAGACAGTGAGGCACACACACACACACATAACTATCAGACCATGTCCACAAGTACATATTTACTCTTAAAAATTGTGAGCATAATGCGCATTGAGAGTCTTCTTGAGCGAAAGTGGCGCATGCTCTGTGAATTGAACAATTTCCATGTGCACATTGATGTGATGATGCAAGCGTTTATCAAAACCTTCCGTTTCCCTGTCCCTAAAAATACAGAAATACAGTGTTTTCCTACGTGTCTACTTAGTTTTTCCGGTTTTAGTGTCCAGATGTGACGTTTGCTTATGGACAAAAATATACAGTGACGTCAATAGGCCTACCCATGTACGTGTTGAGATGGCTTAAGTCATAATCATCAACAACCTGTCTACCCATCAAGAGATTATGTCAGCTGTCAATCATAGGTATGTTTAAGTCGTGCAGTTGACACACACACGCACACGCGCACACACACACACACACACACACACACACACACACACACACACACACACACACCCCCCTAAACACACACACACACTAAGCCAGGCTCGTCCAGATATGATTAAAATAACAGCTACAGTTACCCCAGCTAACCTTGTGTGCTGTTTTCCCCTATAATCTGTCAGTTGATTGGTCTGGATTATTGTGGCCATGGCTACAGCAAAGCAATGTTCACTCCCGCACCACAGAGCTTGGAATTGGGTAATTATTCCGTCTGGTCACCACATGCATCACTGCTCACATGAACTCACACACACACACACACACACACACACACACACACACACACACACACACACACTCCCATGAACTCACAGAGAGGCAACAGCAGCCACAGGGAAAGTACAAGGAGGGAGGGAATAGAAACACTAGAAAAGCCAGCGAACTGTGCAACATCAGTGTGGGCTTTTCTGCTCAAAAAAAAAAATATTTGACCGCTAAACTGAATATTGTGCGTTTATTTATTTGTTTCATTACATTAATCAATGACTGAGTGAATGTGTGATTTTTTTTTTAAGATTATTTTTTGGCATGTTCAAGCTTTATTAGATAGTACAGAGTTGAAATGGGGAGACAGAGAGAGAGAGAGAGAGAGAGAGAGAGAGAGAGAGAGAAAGAGAGGGGGGGGGGATGACCTGCAGTAAAGGTCATCAGGTCGGATTTGAACCCGCGACCATTGCAACAGATATGGTACACGCTCTATCCACTACACCACCGGAGCACCCCGAATGTGTGATTTCAAATGAGACAATCGAGTCCTAGTTAATGCTTTTCCAATGGTAGATGTATTTTCGACATTTCTGAATTTGCAGGTGCTTAAAATAATTGCGTTGCGTCTGTAGTTATGTATGATACGTGTTAAATGTATACTTGAATTCTACATTCAGTATGGTAATCAGTTGGTTTTCAATATAGATGATAACATACAGTGCTGTTTGAAACTATGTGAACCTCCTGAGCCTTATGGAATTACTGTTCAATAATAAATATTTTTTAATTTTTTTTTTAGCTTGAGTTTCATTTGAGAGTAAGGTTTTAGACAATAACAACAGGCTAGACATGTTTTTTTCCCCTCTCTTAATTCACTTACTTCAGAGTTGTTTACTTCACAGTTGAAGCCCCACAATGAACTGCAGGGAAGTGTAATTTGACAGAGTAAATGAGTGGATTCTAACAAATAATGACACAGACAATGTAGCCATGGAGTAAACCCCAGGCCGAAATGTTGGCAAGCAAAAGCACACTGCACCACCAAGGCTGTACAGATGGTTTTAGACCCTTTATCATACAGTTATCCAACACTTTTTTTTCAGATTTTCTTTTGGCATTTTCAAGCTTTATTAGTACAGAGTTGCAATGGGGAGAGTGATAGAGAGAGGGGAATGACCTGCAGTAAAGGTCCACAGGTCGGATTTGAACCCGCGACCATTGCAACGAAGGTCGAAGCCAATATGGTACGCGTAGTGGATAGAGTATCCACTACGCCACTTGAGCACCGCATCCAATACTTTCATATCTGTTTCAAGTGTACGCTTTATGAAAAATAACAAACTAATGTGGTAGATATGATTCAAAAATCCCAATTATGAATCAAATAGATAAGTGTAATTTTAGGGGCAACTGTGGCTCAGGTGGTAGAGTGGTATCGGCCAATGATCAAAGGGTTGGCGGTTTGATTCCTGCCCTGCCACCTGTGTCATGGTTGTTGTGTCCTTGGGCAAGACACTTCACCCACATTGCCTTGTGTGAATGTCGATAGTTAGCCTGCTATCGGTGTATGAATGTGTGTGTGAATGGTAACATGGGAAAGGAAAACAGGTCTCCCTTGTAAAAGAGTTTCCGGTCTCAATGGGATTTACCTGTATAAATAAAAGGTTAAGATGCTGATGTTGTCAACTCTCCATTTAATGTTATATAGTCAAAGTCCCTATTATACGTTAATACTGAAATACCTCGTATCTGCTATTTGGGCGTTGCTATACAGTTCATAATTCAAACATGAATTCACCAACACAATACAAAAAAAACTAAAAAACTTACTTGAAGTTGTGTAGCAGTAAGTTTAAATAAGTTAAACTATTTGAGTTCCCTAAGCATATTGCTAAGCATACATCTCTGTCATTGTATAGGGGTTGTTCTTATCTTCAGAAAGTAGGATCAAGCCACTATCTCTATATCGGAGTCTTGGGACAAAGTTAAACAACATTATTACTGTCTGTAGCTTCTTTGTTTGCTTTCCTATGGAGTTCACATTTATCAGACACTGCAATAACAGTATAACAGTATAATAACAGAGGCGGCCATTTTGACTTGTTGACAGACTTTATGTGATTGTTGTGAAAAATTGTGATTGTATGAACTACAAAGTGTTAATACCATAAGTCGGCTAGTTGGAGTTGGAACAATAAATGGAAAAGTTTAAAAAAATAAATAAATAAATAAAATAAATAAATAGGGTACATATTGTATTTATGATTGCACTGACTCTAGACTCTAAGCTCTTAAAAAACCATGGACCTTATCTGTGCACAACTGTAAACTAGTTTGGCTAGTAATGTTATTGTATCCTGGAGTGAAAACAGACCCTGCGTTCCAAGACACATACTATCTACTATTTAGTATGGTAGAAAAAAGATTAGGATGTCCCGATTCTTGTGGCCAGATTTAGGATGGTTAGAAAGACCCACATGTCTACTACATCCGGCCAAGATTTTTAGTGTTGAAAACAGCATCCCACTTGGGCGATTCTGACCCACAATCCAGTGCGCACCAAGTGGCATCATCACATCAACAGAGCCTCCATAAGAAAACAAACGGGGATGCGACGGATATAAAAGCAAGAGGCAAGATCAAGGCGCAATGTTATGATGAAATAAACAAGTAAAAGTATGTCCCAATTGTATGCCTACTGCATCTTAACTAGATTATTTTTATCGTCAGAATAGAAAAAAAAAAGTATGCGATTCGGAATGCAGGGTGAGAATGACGCTGGATGCATTGGCAGGAAACTGTGGAACATGATTGACAATACACATGAAGGAGTAGATCCAATCCCAATCGCATTATCTGAGTGTGATAGCCCACGTATAAAAACAATTATATTTAGTACAATTTCTGTCAGATTTACACAATGAAATAATTTGCTGTAGCGCCATGTCAACATACTAAGTTAAATCTTTACACTGCTCAACCCTAGAATAGAAACTCACTTATCACTCCTGGACACCATAGCTTAATAATGTATCTTGAAAACAACAGCAAACATTATATACAAACAAACTGTGCCAGAAAACTGTAGCAAATCTTCACAACTCCAATTGCATCAAACAACACAGCTTAACCGCCTCCCCAACCCTCCTTGTGAAGTGGATTCATTTGAAACCAGTAACTCACCAAAGCACAAACAAATCATTTCCCATGTGCTTTGCCAGCTCTGCTCCGGTGACTCGTATCACTTCAACGCAGAAATGCGTCAGACCATGAGACAGCTGTGTTACATGTTCTCTACAGCTGACTGGACCTGGCCTTTAAACTGCTGTGATGCTTATTTCAGCTAATGTCCGTAGAAGGAATTATCACCGTGAGTTACTAAGGCACAGAGGAGACAGGGGATGTTAAGTACAGCATTATGTTTTTTTTTTTTTTCTCTCTTCACCTGTTGTTGTGTATTTGATGTTTTTGCATTGAATATTGTTTTTGTATTGTTGTTTTTCCTTTGAATTTGTTTGAACTCGACATCATTGTAAATGAGGGTCACCTCTCAATTGGTCTCTCCAGGATAAATAAAGTTAAATGAGAAAATGAGAAATGTTCAAGTCCTTCTTCCTCTGGCTAATTTTGAAGCTCCTTTGAATAAAAACTATTATTTTGATACTTACTATTATTATTATTATTATTATTATTATTATTATTATTATTATTATTATTATTATTGTTATTATTATTATTATTATTATTATTATTATTATTATTATTATTATTATTATTATTATTATTATTATTATTATATGCATGTAAAACATGTGTTGTCAATGAATGTATTACACTGGGATTTGGCTATTGGTCTGTTCTGTAAACCTGACATCTATTGTATATATGTCTGTCCTGGGAGAAGGATCCTTGCTATTTTTTGCTTGAATTTGAGGTTGCTGAAACCTTGCTCATCCTCATATTCCACCGTAATGGAACACAGGATGGGAGACCAAGGTCAGGTGCACATATTTCAGGTGTCAGAAAGAGCTAAATTTACCATCATCTGAAGCGGCGATGATAATCCGTCCTCACCTAGCCCCGGCAATCACGAGATGGGAATCTGTAATGACAGGCCCCAATCAACTTCAACCTTTAGTAGCTCGGAAGGCTAATAGCATTTCATGTCCAATTAGGTTTGTTGACGCTGGTGCGGCTTCCTGACACGCTACTATTCTGTGTGATAGGCAGACTGATAGAAACACACACACACAGACACACACAGGTACCCTTGACTGGCTTGGCTGACAAGAGCGGGTCAAAATCATCTCTCTGGTGGGGTTAAGTCGCTCTGACACTGTGTCTGCCGTCCGGTAATAGTGGACTAATCCACAATATACAGCAGCACGGAAAATCATAAAAAAATTGAAAATGATATTCCGCTTTTGATGGGAAATAGTCTGGACATTGCCTTTACGTCAACAACGGAGTTCATCTTAAAGCTTAAAGGTGGAGTCAGTGATTCTGGAGAACGCTTGTTGTCAAAATCACGTTTTGGTCAAAATCAGTGAATATCTCCTCACGATCCGCTACCTGTCTGTACTGCATGTGCATCATAAAAAAAAAGATTGTGACGAGATATTCGCTTGATTTTGACTGAATTAATTTTGACAACAAGCGTTCTCCAGAATCACTGACTCCACCACATCAGTATAGGGGGGGGGGGGCGGAGGGGAGGCTATGAAAAAATGCTTTGATAAAAATGTGAGAGACTTGACCGTTGGGGCGTGTGATGCAAATTCAATTCCCTCATAGAATGTGTTCGAAGTCAAGAGGTAGAAACTGACCAAGCTGAACACACACAGGCCTTTCACAGCTCATCTTCATCCCAGCCCGGGGCGCGTTGGCATGTGGCAAACATCCTGCCCCCCCCCCCACCCCCCTCGCTGTAGTCTAGGAAACACAGATGTGACAGCTTCAGCATTCAAAGACCTTCTTGCTCAGGGGGGAATGCAATCTCTAGTCTAATGTTTTTGCCTCCAGTTTGCAACCGGAATCTAGGGTGGAAGGAACATTTACGTTCTTGGTAGAAATTGCCGGTTGTTGTTTCCAGTTGATGATTTACGGAAAGGTGTTAGGGGGATGGGAAAGAGAAAAAAAATAGAGGAGGATTTTTTTTTTATATAGAAATATTTCGAAATTTTGCAAATCAAAAGGTTGCATGGTTTCAGTGTATACAAATATGCCTGAAATTGCGAGAAAACAGTCTTGAATTCTTTGTAAAGGGAAAGTTGGATTAAAAGTTTACATCACGGGGCGCAGTGGATAGAGCGCGGGTTCAAATCCGACCCGTGGACCTTTACTGCACGTCATCTCCCCTCTCTCTCTCTCTCTCTCTCCCCATTTCAACTTTGTTGAAAAAAGAGGAATCCCCTGAACTCATCCAAATACACAACATAGCTCCACATCAGTATATGGTTGCCTTGTTCTCTATAAAACAAAACAAAGTTAAATAAAAATTCAGTGTGCGTGTGCCAGATGGAGCCCTGTCTGCACTGAAAAAAAAATTATGTTGGATTTACATGAAAATAATATGTACATCGGTTGCACGCAATAAAATCATGTTCACTGAACATGATTTTATTACAATAAATATACATAATTATTTTTGGTTATGCAAACATGACTTTTTCATGTTAATAATACTTAATTACCCCATGTTAAACCAACATGATTTTAATATAAATTGTTTATATATTTTACATGTTCTGTATATTCAATTATTTCCTGTTTAGGAAACATGATTTTTCTATTTAAATTACACAGTATTGTCATGTTAAATATACCCAACCTGATCAAGTAAGTCTGAGACTATTAAATTATAAAGGATCTGCATAATTTCACATATTTCTGTGCACTGATTTATTTCCATCCTAGTCTTTTATCTGCAAAATATATCATACCATTTGCAAAATAAGGAACAAAGAAACATCTTTCTTTTCAACATGTGTATTTTTTTTCAAAGAATACAACAACATTGTTTTTCGCTGACCACCTTCAACTGCCAATAGTATGGACATGCAATGTGTGACTCAGGAGAACACAATAAACGTTCACAACTGCTACAATCTGAAAATATTACAAGATTACAGTAGACAGAAAATAGATTGTCCATGCTCTGGATTGTATGCGAAATAAAAGGTTGCTTAATCAGCACTATATTTCACAGTAAATAAAAGAATTATTTAAATGAAGATAAAGAATCCACTTGGTGAGTATTCCAAAAGGCAAACGTGGGCCACTGTTGAGTCCGCCATAACATTGCAACAGATAAATCGGATACATCAGACTGTTTGAGAACTTGGGCTTCGTGATGCAGTCTAGTGGAGCAGCTGCTAGTTAAATGTCCTTTTGTTTAACGCTGGCCTTTTTTGGACAATGGCGGATTCTTTTCTCACAGTTCACAATAAAGAATGTGCGAAACAAAGAAAATAGCCCCAAATTATAAAATGTAGACTCTTAGTAGAAGCTCCAGTAGTTTCAGAAAAACCTAAAATCTGACCAAGCACTTTGATGCAAGTGGTACATTTGGGGACACAAGTGCCGAAGAAACAATCTTTTAAAAAACAGTAGACGGGCTAAATGTAAATACTGCAAAAATACATATAGGAAAACAAAAGAGTTGCAAGAGTGCATGTCAAAAGTCAGGCCTAAATGCATTCACAGAGCAAACATGGTCCATGGCAACATTCAGAGTCTGTGAGAACTTGGGTTCTTAGAGTGCATGTTGCTGTCCAGCTCCATTACAACTTTCTGGAGCAATGCCAAGTCCAGCATAAATACAATTAGTAACAGCTCAGTTTTTGAGAACTTAGAAAGTGTGCTGCCTTGTAGCTCAGCAGCTAGTAAAATGTCCTCTGATATCACTATCTTTCATAATGGCATTGAATAAAAAAAAAATAATGGTATCGTTACTCAAATGTCACAGTAAAGAACGTGCAAAAAACAAAACAATCAATTCTAACATAGGGAAACTAAATACCTATGGTAGGAGCTCTATTAGTTTAAGAGAAAACGGCAAATCTGACAAGGCACTTTGATGCAAGAGGCATATTTTGTGAACACATGAGCACCAGAGAAACAAAACACTTGGTGCATGTAAATAGTCCAAAAAGGAACAGTAAAAGAGTTGTATGTCAAAAGTCCACAATAAATGCAGTCCATGAGCAACAATGATCCAATGCCAACAGCTCACTCATAGAGTCTGTTTTTGAGAACTTGGGCTTTCTTTGAGAGTGTGGTGCCGTCCAGGTCCATCACAACTTTCTGGAGCACTTCAAAAGTGTACCTTAGTTCAGGAGGGTAGTTCAGGTTCAATGCATACATTAGGCCAAACAACATGGCAGCAGCTAATGCAACGTTGTCCAGTTCCTGCAGTATCTGCTGGCCTTCCAGGACAATCCCCATGTCCTCTGGTCGACTGGTTGCTTCACGTTTGACAACGTATATTCCCACCGTGGTCTCCTCAATGGATTCGTTGATGGCGGCTTCGTCCTCTGCCTGCACAGTAAAATCACAAATAGAACGGAGTGAGAAAAAAACAAAAGTCCATATTTACAATGGAATTATATTGAATGTTATTTAAAAGATTTAGTCATTTTAAATAATTTAAGCCAGTCTATCTGATCCTCCCCTTTCCGCTCTTTTAAACTTAAATGCAGACTGTGCATGTTTCAAATGAAAAAACAAACAAATATAAAAGTTGTTACCGTACTTAACACAACTGAAGTGTGTTGTGATTTGCATCAGTACAGTCGCCTAGATCTATTCTATATTGTTTTACTAACTTCATATTTTAGTGCTCAACAAAATATCAAAATCAGTAAAATAACTTCACTCACCACAAACTCTCTAACAAGATTAGCTGGGTCTTCGTTGAGGTAGACACACAGCCCCTTGAGAACGCATTCCCGCCCTATATCGAGGTCATCATCCTAGGTCAAGGGGATTAGAAGAGAGACATTTGGTTGGAATCCTTTTTCCTCTATCAACTCAAATATCAAGTATTTTATTTCCCACAAATTCATTCTTACTTGAATACCTTCAGAAGTTTGTCAGATAGTACATCTAGCTGTGAGAGAAATCTGGATTGCAGGGGCATGGTGGTGAGGCGCTTAAATTCCGCATTTATCTGAAAAAAAAAAAACAGACAAAATCATTTGATTACTTAATTTTCTAATGATCGTATATTTAAAATATATAAATCACCAAATGTTTTGTTACTAAAATAAGATGGTTTTCAGTGTTTCAGTCAAATTATGTACCTCATTTACTTCAAAGAGCGCTGGCCATCTTTCCTGGAAGTCTTGTATCATGGGTGTGTCACGTACCACTTCATATCTCCTAAATGCAAACGTCTTTTCCATTTTCATCCTCACCACATCCCTGTTATTCCTCTTCTTAACATCTGAAAGAAGTTCCACTCTCAGTTTCTCAAGGCTCACATCAGATTCCCCAGTAGGATAAGGTGTGGGTGTTTGAGTTTATAATGATTAAGAAGTAGAGACCTACTTGCAACTGCAACAGAACACCCCTTACACTGCCACATTCACTGGAAAAAAGAGAAAGGGAAAAATGGGAGGCCAACCAACCAAATACATCAACATAGCTTTCCTCAGAGAATCAGTCAACATGCTTCACAGTAACTCTTTATAGTAGTTTAAATGCAACACATTTAAATTCAACTCAAATGACAGTTATTAGCTACACCTAGTTAAATATTATGGTGCTTTTGAACTGTGTGGTGAATATGTAATAAATCACAAAAAAAATTATATTTGTGTAGGCTAATGTTACCACAAAGTACCAAAATAGATGAATATTCATAATTGACAACAACATTATCATACTATGGAATTTTAAATGTCTTAAAATCAAGGTTAAATAAGTAAAGTTAATAAATAAAGCATTTAAATACTCACCATTTTCTACAGAGCCTTTGGAACAATGCTGGAAACAAAAACAGGCCAACCTGTCTCCCACCAAATTACCTATACAGAAAAAAAAACATTTTTAAATATTTTATTATTCACACAGCAGTTTTTATTTTTCCACATATTTAAAATGCACCTTATAGTTTCTACAGAACACATTAACCAACAAACATTTCCATAAATAAACCTCCCCCATTTGTCATTTAAATATGGCTTTATTAAGGTAATTCCAGACACCAACCACTTTAAATTAATTAACATTTAAATAGATTCGTAACAACGAAGTGAAATGCATCAAACATAACATGCTGTATTGTAGCGTCCCTCGGTAATAATGCCAGGAGACGGAACTGGGGTGTGCTTGCGATCTATTTCCAATTATTACACAGGCTACTGTGGGCCGTAGCCAACACCTATTTAACAAACAGTTTGCTCTCTGTGCTCACAAGTGTGTGTACCTCGAACTCACGCTCTCTTTTAGCCTAATTCCTTAGAGCAACAACAACATTTCCCCGTTCTCAGCCAATCGACAACCAAAAGCCCATGACAGTCAATGTCTCTCTGGAATTCCAACAACTCAACCCATTGAACTTAGCATAAAAAACACCTCTTTAAACAGAGTAACACAAATAACACAACTCACAGCATTACATGTCCCCCAGCCCGTTACAATATTTTGCAAGCTAAGTATAGCTGGTGAAGAGCAAAGCACCTAAACTATGATTGAATGCCTTTGCTAACCAGCAATGCTAAACGCTAGCCGCTAATGCTAATTCCAACCGGTTGTTGCTAACTAGTTTTACTCACTCATATTAGGCATACATTCAGTTCCCGCGACCACAAAAACACATCCACATAGCGACTCCAAAAAAAGTTCCACAACACCTGTGCAGTCACGTCTGTTGCTGTACCAGATCAAATAGAATATGTCAGTCAGTGGTGTCTGCTACCTCTGAACTTTGACCTTCTTCCATGCCGTGTACATGACGACCGGTGACGCCTACACAGAGCCCTCGGCTACACCGTCACCATTCTCACCGGCCCAATCAATATACTCACACGTATTTACTATAATAATAACCATTCTTGAAACCCACATTTTCATCATGGTATCATAAGGTTAATGGACGGAATTATGCCGAGCCTGGCAACACCAATGTAAAAAGCTGAAGTAAATCAATGCCAGGCGTAGAAGTATAAAACAAAGAAAATACATTACCAGGGACTTTCCCCACAGTGGGATAGTGAATGTGAATTTTTCCTCGGAAAAGCGCCAACATGTGGTTGCCTAAGCATGCGGTTACCCCCCCCCCCCCCCCTCCAGCGAACTACACCAATTAACTTACTAGTTCTAACGAAAGTCAACAACTATACACTCTAAAACATTTCACACGATAGAAAAACATGCTTTATGTCCCAATTTCGTGAAATAGTAACAGACATAGGCTAAATTATGGTAAATGTTTAGGCCTAGCTAACGGCAGTGAATGGTAACCTAAGCTAACTTTAACACATTAGCATAGACCTTGACATAAGCACGTTCCTCAACCTTAAGGGCAAATAAAAACAAGCTTTTAGAGTGACTCAATCTTAATTTAAATACTTATACCTTGAAAGAGAACTCCTCGAGGTCCACGTGCATTCCGTGCATTCACCACAAGTGCAAAATGGCGAACGGTTGTTCTTCTTCAACTGCCTGATGACGCGTTCTTAGTGGGCGGTGTTCCAGACAAAACATAACTTTTTTATTTATTCTTAAAGGGACACTGTGTAACATTTTAAGTAATTCATTAGCTAAAATCAATATCCTCATTCATAAATATGTCCTCATTGGTGTAAAATCACCTCTGCCAATAATCTGAATTATCCTCCTGAGCGGAGAATTACAAATATTAATAATACATTTTGTACATTGAGCAGGCAAGTCTTATGGAGGCATCCATGTTTTTGGAATGTCATCAGGTGCATTGTTTAAAATTTAGAATTGTTCTTGTCCTTGAAGGCCACTGTAGCTTCTGTTATTATTCTAAAGGGTTGGGGTTACCCAGGGAGTGTTGCATTCTGGAACTTTGTAGAACTTTCTTGATGATGTCATATTACACACTGCACCTTTAACATGACTTAGACTTGTAGATTTAACATTCCTCAAAGTCATTAGAGTTCTACATGATATATATATGTTTTGTTGAGAAACATAAATTAAACGTGTTGTATGCACGAAATTAATATTTGTAAATTGAACAACCCCGCATTTACCGTTTTTTCAGTGTGGTAGGTAATGCCCAGCGCAGTGCCAAGGACCCTGAGGTACATTAGCACTGCTTATTTAAACAGCCTGGACGAATATTGGCCTTTTAAATGGAATGGAATAGTCCTATTAGCGGTTAGCCGTGCACTCCAATCCTTCCACTTATTGTTTCTACCGCTGTAAAATGTAAAACTAACCTCACCATAGAAGGGAAGTTGATTAACAGTAATTGAAACTGGATGGTGGCAGCAAAACAAATCAATACTGCTGGAAGGTGGATCAAAATAAGAGGTATACTGTTGAAATCTATATAACAATTAACTTTGTAAGATACAGTGTAGTGTGAACGTTTGTGAACCCCTTGAACCTTTTGGAATTTTATTTATTTTTACCATTTTTAATTCATTTTTATCAATACCAGTATTTTTTATGTGAAATAACAGATGTTTGTTTATCAATTCAACATTTTTATTTTCCAGAAATCAACTGTTAAAAGACATAAAACAAATGATTTGACAACTGTTGTATGTGCAAAAGTTTGTGAACCCTGAGCTGCATTGCTTAAATCGAGCAAGTTAACACAATCAGATGGGCCAAATTGATTGATGAAATAAACCAATGTAATGAGAGATCTTTAGGGAAGAAATTGGGCGGCACTAGATAAAACAGAGATAAAACCAGGCCAGTTTAGGCTCACCAAAGTGAACCCATACAGGTCAGACATGCTAAAAGGGAAAACAATCTCAGAGGATCTCAGGAATAGAGTTTTGATGTGGCACATTTGTCTGGGGACAGCTATAAATTCATATAAAAAAAAAAAATTGAGCTCCATCGGTCCACCGTGAGGCAAATCATCTACAAATGGAGAGCTTTAAGAGTGACTTAACATCTGCCTAGAAGTGGACTTCCTTCAAAAATATCCTCAAGCGCCACAAGAAAAGTGATTTTTCAGGTAAAAGCCAACCCACACATTACATCTGGAGATTTGCAGACCATTTGACACCACCGTTCTTCACTTGGGAGAAGGTTCTCTAGGTGGTAGGCAGAGTTGCGTTTTTGCCCAAACATGGCGGTTTTGGTTATGACCAAACAGTTCAATTTTGGACTAATCTGTCCACAGAATAAGACTTCAGGTATCTCAAAGTGCTCTCAGGCAAAGTTGTGACGAGCAGTTTTGTTCTTTTTTGAGAGCAGAGGCTTCTTTAGAAACCCTCCCATTTAAGCCATTTTTCTTCTTATTGTGGAACCATGCACATCTGTCCCAGATGCTGCAAGAGAGGTCTTCAAATCACTAGATGTAATGTTTGGGTTGGCTTTTAACTGAAACATCACTTTTCTTGTGGCGCTTATGGATATTTTTGAAGGAAGTCTACTTCTAGGCAGATGTTAAGTCACTCTTAAAGCTCTCCATGTGTAGATGATTTGCCTCATGGTGGACCGATGGAGCTCAATTTTTTTTTAAAATAGTTTATAGCTGTCCCCAGACAAATGTGCCACATCAAAACTCTATTCCTGAGATCCTCTGAGATTTGTTTCCCTTTTAGCATGTCTGACCTGTATGGGTTCACTTTGGTGAGCCTAAACTGACCTGGTTTTATCTCTGTTTTATCTAGTGCCGCCCAATTTCTTCCCTAAAGATCTCTCACTACATTAGACCATTTCATGACTCAATTTGGCCCATCTGATTGTGTTTACTTGCTCGATTTAAGCAATGCACCTCAGGGTTCACAAACTTTTGCACATACAACAATTGTCAAATAATTTGTTTTATCTGTTTTAACAATTGATTTCTGGAAAAGAAAAAAATTGAATTGATAAAGAAACATCTGTTATTTCATATAAAAAATACTGGTATTGATAAAAATTAATTAATAATGGTAAAAATAAATACAATTCCAAAAGGTTCAAGGGGTTCACAAACTTTCACACAGCACTGTATATCTGCTTCTCAAAAGCACACTTTGACTAAATTTTGGCATTGTGCTCGATATTTTCTCTTTGGCTGTGGGTTTTGGATGTTGGTTTAATCATTATGTACATCTCTTAAAAATGAATGTTATGCATGCTTTAAGGACAAAATGCATCAGACATCAGATACATTATGAACAAATCCTTACATGGGAAAACCTTCAGAATAGTGCCAAGAATGATCGCGGAACATTTAATTGATGTAAGAATAAGTAGAAGTTGAGTTGTTTGGTAGGAAAAAAGAAAAAAACTGAAGAGATGGCTGTTTAGTCAAATAAACACCTTTTATTTGTTTTCACTGCCTTTCCTCACCTCAAACTTATTCTAATCGACTGACAAAATGTGTAGTGTGTGAAGTTAGCGACATGCACCACTAAAGGACAGTGTAGTTTACAGACCATATAGAGTCTGTTAATAAGTCATACTTATATATTTAAATACACACACACACACACACACACACACACACACATACACACACACACACACACACACACACACACACACACACACACACACACACACACACACCAAATCTTGTGGTATGTGTCTTGGTGGACCAGTGATTTTGGAGTTTGACAGCTGCACCTTTCCTCAAACATGTCTGTCAGTCTTGTCAGGTGAACTGTGCTGTTTCCAGGTCTGATTAGGTTGACAGCTCTCTCTGTTTCCAATGCTCATTTCTTCGGACAATTGGGCTTCTGCAGCGAACACTATTTTTTTACCTAGAGAGAGAGAGAGAGAGAGAGAGAGAGAGAGAAGAGAGAGAGAGAGAGAGAGAGAGAGAGAGAGAGAGAGAGAAAGAGAGAGATAGAGAGAGAGACAGAGAGAGACAGAGAGAGAGAGAGAGAGAGAAAGAGAGAGAAAGAGACAGATAGAGAGAGAGAAAGAGAGAGAAAGAGAGAGATAGAGAGAGAGAGAGACAGAGAGAGACACAGAGAGAGAGAGAGAGAGAGAGAGAGAGAGAGAGATTTATTTTACCTTCCCAATCCAATCCCTGCACTTTGAATGCATGTGCTACTAGACAGGGAATATAGCCGGGGGGCATTTCAGACTGTACATGTCAAGTTTGAGTTCATAGTTCTCCCCTTTGCACTCACTGTACATTTCAGTTTTTTGAGATGTACGCGAGAGGGAATTAAAAAACCATTTCAATTAGCTAGAATTTTTCATGCATGAGAGTACTGAGGCATGGCAGTTTGACATTTGCTTGTATATGATTTAGTATGTGTGCACATAGAGGTTACAGAGGACCTATAGAGTTCAGCAGTTTGGCGTGTGTGTGTGTGTGTGTGTGTGAGAGAGTGGGTGAGTGAGTGAGTGAGTGAGTGAGTGAGTGAGTGTGTGTGTGTGTGTGTGTGTGTGTATGTGTGTGTGTGTGAGAGTGAGTGAGAGAGTGAGTGAGTGAGTGAGTGAGTGAGTGAGTGAGTGAGTGAGTGAGTGAGTGAGTGAGTGTGTGTGTGAGAGAGTGAGTGAGAGAGTGAGTGAGTGAGTGAGTGAGTGAGTGAGCATGTGTTTTGTATTGCATTCTTGTTTGGAGTTTTTAACAAAGCAAAGTTTGTTTTGGTTTTGTTAGTTTCTGAGCTCTCAACAACAACATGAGAAGGAACAACAGACCAAGGGACTGCTGAAGCTCTTTCTCTACCAAAGGCTATTTGAAGATACACAAATCACACAGTCAGACTACAGATAAAACGAGTGATGGAGTTTGTTCCTCAAGAAACAACAGCATTAGGACTGTCATAACTAATGCCAGGTACGTTTAAGCTAGAGTCGAGTAGCAAATGGCTTGGGCCCCCCCTCCACCCACACAATTTTATAAGGCCTAATTGTGGAGTGCAGTGAAATCAATTATTTTCAATGGACTCAAATTCAATCAGTCGTTCCATTAAAGGAGGGGAATTAATATGTTTAAACATGGATTTATATCGCAGCACTATTAAATGCATTCACTACTAAACATAATTGCACTTTGAAATGTCAATATTATAATAATAACACTTTGTTTTGGTAAACCAGGCTGTTACTAATGTGGGCTATGTATTTAGGTTGACTACAGGTGTAGATTGGGATTATTGTGTTAAGTTCTTAGAAGATTTCTTCACCTTACCTTATTGTATTGTATTTTAAAGTTAGGTGGGCATCCTTTGTAAGCCCTTCAGGGTTTCTTTTGTCTCACCCGTGCATTTATGTAAGTCTATATGCATCTTTGTGCCATTTTAATCTTGTTTATCTGCAAATACAACTAAACTAAACTTAGATGACTTCATGCAAAACACTGATTAAAAGTGTCATGGGGGCAGTTTAAATCGTGTGAAACAAGGAGCTGTACTTGATACATTATCTATCCATGTCATTTAATCCCATTTTGAGTAATTGCAAACTAAATACAGTCATTTATTTAGTTTAAAATATGCTATCTTTCATCAATTATAATGTAATTTTACTGTTATTTTGTAGCACTCAACACGTTTATATTCAGCTCCAGAAAAAAATAAAAGACCACTCCAAATGTTCAGTGTCTCTTGTTTAACTCTTTATAGGCATATGTTAGAGTAGAATGAACATTTTGATTTTATAATATACACTACTGACAACATTTCTACCAAATTCACAATAAAAATATTGTCATTTAGAGCATTTTCAATAAGTATAGCAGAGATGAAGTTTGAAGAAAAATCCAGACTGGTCTCTTAATTTTTTCCGGGGTTGTATTTTCAGCATTATACATTCTCCCTCTTGGATAGAGCAGGGACCGCCTTAGAATAGTCCTGATTTGACCCTCTCTCTCCCAGACAATCATAATGGCTCAAACACCGTTGATAGATAGATGGGGGAAATTTAGGACATTTTCTTATTTGGTCCTATTTGAGGAGTGGGGGATGGGGGGGGGGGGGGGGGGGGGGGGGCTATATACTAGTGAGTGACGGCAAAGTGAAGGTGTCAGTGAAAAATGAGTTCTCGAGTCCCCACTGAAATACAAAACCCTGCTATTATACCTCAATAGCAATCTGCGGTGATTGTGCACATTCGTCATCCGTTTTGACAGCGCTTAAATAACACGTAACCAGCCTTTCAGACACACTTCTACCCATAACCAAACCTGACTATATTGCACTATTGTTGAGATCATTCTCATACGTCAATATATAGACTGATTGATTGAGGCAATAAACAACCACCCCGTCTCCATTGTTAACCTCTCTATATTGTTTTTGTAAGTAAGTGTCAATGTTGACTATTTTGCTTCCATAACATGTCTTATTGAAAACACCTGGAAAGGGCCACAATGTACATGTAGGTGTTTATTTGACTAGACCTTGTCTGTTTGCGTCTGTATTTTTCCCCTATACAACCATTGATTGATTTATTGATTTATTTCATACATTGAAAACAGGCTACACAAATCTGTTTTAAAAAAAAATAAATACAGATTTTATCTTTATCTTTATCCAATTATAATATATTTTTTTAAATAATAAAATGTACACATACTCAGTTATATTTTTGATATATCTGCATTCATATATTCAAACATTTCTGAAATATACTACAAAAATAATTGTTTTAATATGAGTAATCAACTTGCAAAATTTCATGATGAAATCTATAAGTCAAAAACGTTACTCTATTCACCTGCATTGTCTCCGGCTTTGTACACACATTCCTACACTGCACTATAGGCCTCCTCTACTGTGTGATTCTAGCTGCCTCGCTCAGAGCTCTGCCAGTTTGGGTCTGGGGTTTTTGGCCGAGGGAAGGGCTCTTTCTCCATACGGACAAGGCTGATATAGTCACTTCTCCCACACATATACTGTAGATGGATACATAGTATTTTATTTATTTATACAATACAATGATAGCTCTAAATAGCTCTATATTTACCCCCCTTCTAGATTTTGGTGATTGAAAAGTTGCAACAGTACAAATAATTAGTTAGATTTCGCTAAATTTGCATATGTAATTTATGTGTAAGTAAAAACAATTAAAATAAATAAATGTTTGTCATAATGTAAGTAATCAACTTCTCCAACTTAAATGATGATATCTATAACTTTAAAAAAATACCCTATTCACCTGCAATACACAAACATTCCTACACTGCACTATAGGCCTCCTCTACTGTGTGATTCTAGCTGCCTCGCTCAGGGCTCTGCCAGTTTGGGTCTGGGGTTTTTGGCCGAGGGTAAGGGCTCTTTCTCCATACGGACAAGGCTGATATAGTCACTTCTCCCACACATATACTGTACTGTAGATGGATATATAGTATTGTTTTTATCTATAAAAGGAAATGATTTTAGCTCTGGCTCTATCCCACATCTAGACTTTGGTGTTTAAAGAGATGCAACCACACAAATAACTTGTTAGATATTGCTAGATTTGCATAATGTAATTGAATATTTCTGAAAAAAAAATGTTTTATTGTAAGTAATCAACTTCTCAACTCTAATGATGACATCTATAACACAATATCATTTATATAAAAAAAAATAAAACTATTCACCGGCGTTGTATCTCCTTTGTACAAACTTTCCTGTGTGATTCTAGCTGCCTCGCTCAGAGCTCTGCCAGTTTGGGTCTAGGGGGGTTTTGGCTAAGGGGTAAGGGCTGTTTTCAGGGATGATATAGTCACTTCTCCCCCAGAACCCTAATCCTCTTTGTGCAGAAGAGAAGAGACAGATAGAAACATCACCAGTGTCTGCTGGCTGCTTTGGTGTTTACGCCCTCAAGGCCTATAGGCTCCTGTGTACCAAGGCCAATCTCTCTGGCCCTCACGCGACTCAAGCTAGTGTGTGAGGGGCACAATCTGTTTAGTGCCCCAGGAAGGGAGCTATGGCCACTGCTGTTGGTTAGCTAGCAACTACTTTTGTGAAGTGAAATAAGACCCACTTCTTTCATGGGTAGATGTGGCAGTGTCCATTTTTGAGATATTTGGTTATTTTGCATCCATAACATGTCTAATTTAAAGTAAGTAAAAATAAAAGGGCCAACATGTATTTTTAGGTGTTCTTTTGACTAATCCTTGTCTACTTTTGTCCATATATTTCTCCTTATATTATTAATATTACAAATAAATATATGACAGAATAGTTTGGTTTCTCAATAAGCTTGCACAAAACTTTGGTTGGAATAAATGTTCATAAATGTTATGAAAGTTCATTTAAAAAATTGCTTTTTTACTGACTAGAGTTTTTTTGACAGAACTGCGTGGGCATGGCCGTATCAAACTATATCCATGCCAACTAAAGTCATTGTGTTTTATAATGTTCGGGCAGAGGACTGCCGTGATTGGTTCAAAATACTTATTTAGTCATAAGAACCAGAGCATAGCCCGCCTCATATCAACCGAATTTCTGTAAAGTTTATCAAAATGAAATGAGAACATCTTATCACCCTATCTCATCATAACTCTTATCATATGATTGACTATCATGCAAACAACTCCCCAAATGACATTTACAAATTGTGTGTATGTGGGTTTACAGGGGCTTTAAAGCTGGGGTGGAGGATTTGGGGAGAAAATGGCAGTTGAGATAGAGATTCAAATCCAAGTACCTCAACCGCTCCACTTGTTCTCTTTGGTCTCTCCCCTATGGTCCCTCCCTACACCAACAAAGTGAATGGATAGTCCCAACAGCCAATAAGAACAGAGAATCGGAGCCTCGCTCTGATTGGTCAAAGTGTCAGTTCATGTTAACTTTGACCAATCAGAAATCATATACCCCAGCTTTAAAGGTTAGCATTATTTTCACTAGCATTATCCCCTCTCATTTCACCCTGTCTCTGAGAAAATGGCGTCATTGTATTAGAGCCCGATTCCTCCACATTTAAAAGGTTTGTTCTTTCTTTTATTGAATGTTGCAGGCTTGCCCACACGGCTCAAAGTAAGTGTCTCATAAAGCCTTTACTTAAAGTGTCCTCTAAAGCGTATGCTTATTGCACATCCCACCATTAAAAACAACTCCGTATCAACCAACCATTCCCCTGGCTTTTAAAAGTTGCACAAGCTTTTAGAAAACACACCATCCCTAGACAATGAGGAAGTGAAATTACTAAGTCACACAGTCCCATTTCATCCCCAGAAAAACAAAAGGCTCCATCCATTATTAATGTGCAATTTTAACCACATCTTTTGCTCCCCGCCGTATTGTTTATGTCTCCTTGTATTTAGCATTTACCAGCACTAAATTCTGACACATGCAAATTACCCAGTTTGCTTGAATCGATCTGTATTTATTTTTTTTCAGTTCAGCCAAGCATTACCCTTCAATACAGCCCCGGAAAAAAATAAGAGACCAGTCTGGATTTTTCTTCAATCTTTATCTCTACATTACATATCGTCACCCTCTTAAAATAATGGCCTAAGTCACTTTTTGGCCAAAATGATTTTTTTGCTTAAATCAACTCCTTATAATGCTGGCCACCTCTGGTAAAATGGCCTAATTCCTCAGTTGAACAGATCATGTGATTTTACTTGACATAGGCCATTATACGATATTACCAGAATGTCAAGAGTGTGTTTTAGGCCATTTTATTTTGCCTAAGTCAAAATTTACTGTTAATTTTTTTTTTTCAAGGACATTTCACAAGTGTGTAAAATGGCTTAAGTCACAAGTTAAACATTAATATAAAGGGTGTATTCCTATTATGTTACATAATTGACAGAAATTGTGATTACAATGTCAAGAGTCATCTTTTGACATAACCTGTTTGAGTGAAATTATTAATGAATATCTATTCAATCTTTGGTTAAGTTTTTTGTGTTTCCTGAAAACACTGAACAAATGACGTAGGCCATTATTTTAAGAGGGTGACGATATTGAAAATGCTCTTAATGACAACATCTTTATTGTGAATTTGGTAGAAATGTTGTAAGTAGTTTATATTATAAAACCAAAATGTTAATTTTACTCAAACATATGCCCTCTAAAGAGTAAAACAAGAGACATTGAACATTTGGAGTGGGCTCTTAATTTTTCCCAGAGATGTAGGAGAGGTTGCGATACATTTTTAATATAACCATAAGTCTTTAAAGGACCCATAGCCCTGTCTCATTATGAATAAGATTGAGTTGCATCGGTCTCACTTTGGCACGTGAAGGCTGAGCAGCTTCGACTCACCTCATGTTTTGGCCCAAAGTAATGGGCAAGATGTATTGATTAATAATACATCGTCAACATAAATGCAAAACACTCACAAGGCTGTTTACGTCAATGTATATAAAAAAAGTTTGCATTTTAAATGGCGCCGCAATTTCCCATGTGTGACATCACACATGGGAAAATGTGGGGTTAGGATTAACAGGACAGCTGGGCCAAGGGAAGACTGAGGGAAGACTGAGGGTACGACAAACCTCAATCCTTATATTATAATAGTGATTGTATAAAGATAGAGTTGATTGTGATATTGATGATTTCATAGAATGGCTTGACCCAATCAAAGGTGAGCATTTGCAGTTGAAAAAAGAGGTCATTCAGCCCTTTACCGTGGTACTCCAATCAAGTGCTTATAGGCACATCCTCATTTAGGTGTTTATTTTACTAAACCTTGTCTGTTTATGTCTGTATATTTCTCCTACACAACCGTCTTTAACAGACGTTATGTACATTTTTTTTTTCAATACTCTTCACCAAAACTTTTCTGAAGCCACTGCACACACATCCCTTTCTGTGCAAAGGCATGTCTGGCTGCCTCGCTGTGTGTGTGTGTGTGTGTGTGTGTGTGCTGCTATAGCTACTTTGCATTGTGACTCAATTCCAAGGCTGTGGAGTGAGTGCAGAGCTGTCCTTGGCCTGTCACTTCTCATCATTTGCCGGCCGGCGAGACAGCTGAGCGTACACACACACACACACACACACACACACACACACACACACACACACACACACACACACACACACACACACACACACACACACAGATGGAGATGGTAGGGAGTCCTAGTGTGTGTGAATGACAGAGTGTGGCATTGAGTGACTGTGCCCGGTTGGGACCCCTGTTGTCTTCATAGGGAAAGTCTTGCCCTCACGTCGTTTGAATATAAATGGATTAAGAATAATGCATTGCTACAGTGAGTGTTACATTGTTACATTGCACATCCACACGCCTACACTTCAACATACAGTATGTGCAAGAATAGATAGGCGTACCAGTAAAATGCAGAGGTACCGGAATACATACATATAAATGGTGTTTGCAATGCATTCTGTATATGCAGACACATGTGCAGGCAAAGACAATTGGATGTATTCGCAATGCAACCACCCACATGAATACAGACACTAACGCACAGGCACACACACACACACACACACACACACACACACACACACACACACACACACACACATACACACATTGATATTCCTCACCACTGTGGCCTTCATGTCATCACATATACAGTCATATGAAAAAGTTTGGGAACCCCTCTCAGCCGGCATTATAATTGACTCTGCTTTCACACAAAAAAGATAAAAGTGGTATGTCTTTAATTTACCAGGAACAGCTAAGTACTGGGATGTATCCAAACAAAGATTTTTTGAAAAGCAGTATTTAGTTTTATGAAATTAAATAAAATGTGAAAAACTGGCTGTGCAAAAATATGGGAACCCTTGTGGTGTTGCTGATTTTAATGCATGTAAGAGCATGTAAAACTGATGACTTTAAACACAAAATTGGTTGGATTATGTTGTTAAGCCTTGAACCTCATATAAAGGTCTGTTTAATCATGATAAAAGGTATTTTAGGTGCCTAAATGCAAGTTCCACTTCTCTTTGACTCTCTGCAGAAGTGAGACAGAATGCGATCATCAAAACAGCTCCCAAAAGATCTTAAAAACAAAGATTATTCATTGTCATGGTTTAGGGGAAGGCTACAAGAAGCTTTCCCAAAGGTTTCAATTGTCAATTACTACTGTAAGGAACGTTGTCAGGGAATGGAAGGACACAGGCACAGTTGCAGTTAAACCCAGGTCTAGCAGACCAAGAAAAGTACAAGAGCGGCATATGCAGCGGATTGTGAGAATGGTTGCACACAAACCAAAGATCACCTCCAAAGACCTGCAAGAACATCTGGCTGCAGATTGTGTATCTGTACATGGTTCTACAATTCAGTGCAATTTGCACCAAAACATCTGTATGGCTGGGTGATGAGAAGGAAGCCCTTTCTGCGCCCACGCCACAGATACAGTTGCATGGAGTATGCAAAAGCTCATTTAGACAAGCCAGCTTCATATTGGAAGAAAATGCTTTAGACTGATGAGACAAAAATTAAGTTATTTGGTCTTTATAAAAAGCAGATGTTTTGGTGCAAATTGCGCTGAATTGTTGAACGATGTACAGATACACAATCTGCAGCCAGATGTTCTTGCAGGTCTTTGGAGGTGATCTGTAGGTTGTGTGCAACCATTCTCACAATCCTACACCTATGCCGCTCCTGTTTTTTTCTTGGTCTGCCATGCCTGGGTTTAACTGCCACTATGCCTGTGTCCTTCCATTTCCTGACAACGTTCCCTACAGTCGAAATTGACAATTGAAACCTTTGGGAAAGCTTCTTGTAGCCTTCCCCTAAACCATGACAATGAACAATCTTTGTTTTTCAGATCTTTTGGGAGCTGTTTTGACAGTCCCATTCTGTCTCACTTCAGCAGAGAGTCAAAGAGAAGTGCAACTTGCATTTAGGCACCTAAAATATATTTTCTCATGATTAAACAGACATTTCTATGAGGTTCAAGGCTTAACAACATAATCCAACCAACTTTGTGTTTAAAGTCATCAGTTTTACATGCTGTTACAGGCATTAAAATCAACAAAACCACAAGGGTTCCTATATTTTTGCACAGCCAGTTTTTCACATTTTATTTTCTTTCATACAACCAAATACTGCTTTTCAAAAAATCTCTGTTTGGAAAACATCCCAGTACTTAGCTGTTCCTGGTAAATTAAAGACATACCACTTTCATATTTTTTTTGTGAAAGCAGAGTCAATTATAATGCCGGCTGAGAGGGGTTCCCAAACGTTTTCATATGACTGTATATTAAATGGAACTCTGCAGCTCTTCGTTCCTTTCTTTAGTTTTTTAAGAGGTGCAATGTGTAAAGGGAATTGGCATTTTTCAGAACAGATTTGGTAGAAATGGAATACAATATTCATAACTATGTTTAAATGAGTGTAAAATCGAAAAGGTTTTTTTTTACTACCATATAATGAGCCTTTTATATCTACATAGGAGCAGGGCGCGCCACCATGTTTCTACAGTAACACAGAATGGACAAACTTAACAGCGTTATGCGTTTTAAAATATAGTGGACGACCTGGGGAAATGCACCTGTTGGAAGACCAAGAATTAGTTCTATAGAATAAATGGCTAAACGCATCTTTACTTCATCACTTGATATTGTGGAAAAACTTGATGCAGTGGTGGACGATGCCATCTTTAGTAACTATAGCTTCTTGTCCTTGAAGGCCACCGTAGCTTCAGTACATTCTACCAAAGCGAGGGGTTAGCAAGGGAGCGTTGCAGTCTAGAATCTCCCCACTAGATATCAACAAATATTCCATTATTACACACTGTACCTTTAAGAAGGAATTGAAATGCATGAAAAAAGTGCAGCTATGTTCAAGTAGAGACAGAAAAATGCACACTCTGCTCATCCAGACATATCCGTGATTTATGAAAAGCATATATAAGATTCACAGGGCGCTGTATTAAATGGTATATCCAATATACAAAACAACTAGTTTTCATACTATCAGCAAGTTTCCCTCATAGCAATACCAATCTCTCACAGCTGCAAACTCATCAGTATCATCAGTGAGCGAGCTGCAATACACTAACCCTTATATATTTTTTGTAATTTTATGTATTTATTAGGGCTGTCAAACGATTACAAATTTTAATCAGATTAATCACAGGATTCTGTGGATTAATCACGATTAATCACAATTAGTTTTACCATTCGAAAAATGCCTGAAAAATTTGAATTTTCTCTGTATATTGTTTTATGAACGGAAAGATAAAGGACAGAAGGTGGATATGTACATTTAAAATGACTATTTCTATTAATTGAAAATCCAAATTTCTATATGCTGAAAATAAATTTAAATAAAACTATAATATATACCTACCACACCATAATTCAATTGGTCTGTCTCTTTACTATGTCTTTGGGCAAATATAGGCTATAGAATGGCATTTATTTTGTGAATCTATAGGTTGTGCATTCTTGAATACAACTTGAATACAGTCTGCGGTGTGTGTGTGTGTGTGTGTGTGTGTGTGTGTGTGTGTGTACGCGTGAACACGTCCTAGGGGACTGTTCATGTGTGCCAGGAAGCCGACGTTATGTTGATGTCTACTCACACACACAGCTCTGAAAACTGCAGACGTTTGTGTCCTTGCGGGCTCTGAACAGAGCGGACAATGTTTCTCCTCATGTTGCTCCCGACATCAACTGTCACACGCGGCAGTTGATTTTATACTATCTTTGCCCCGGACACAGACGTGACCGTTAGCAGTTTAAAACACGGCATGGGCTAGCGTGCTGTTATGTTTGGCTGCGCGCAGCTACTGATCCTGGGTCAGCCACAACTTAGAGTGACTGTAGTACAGAGCCGGTGGGATGCACGGGGCGGATCATTCTGCACGTGCGTTAATTGCGATTAAAAAAAAATAACGCGTTAATTCCAGAAATTAATCACTCTGAGTTAACGCGATCATTTTGACAGCCCTAGTATTTATCCACTTTTTTGTGTTTGTTTTTAATTGATTTATAAAATTGTATTAATTTTTATTTTGATGTATTTTTTTTTTAATTTTTTTTTCATTTTATTTTTATTATATCTTTTTATCTATGTACTTATTTTAGTTTGTGTTATTGTGTCTTAGACTGAAAAGGTGTATTAAAATGTGTCCTTGCGATGAACTGTACATTTGGATGTATACAATGTAAATTGAAGAATAAATTCGGTAAAAAAAACAATAAAGCATATACGAATGAACAGAAACGTGTTGTAATACACAGTAAAGGCTGTGAACAGAACAGGGAAATGCAAGGTTGCCTGTCAGAGATTCTAGACTATTTAGTTTAGAAGTCCGACAACAATGGGGCGGTTTTGCACCTGTTTATGGGGCGGCTGTGGCTCAGGTGGTAGAGTGGGTCGGCCGATGATTAAAGGGTTGGAGGTTCGATCCCTGCCCTGCCACTTGTGTCATAGTTGTTGTGTCCTTGGGCAAGACACTTCACCCACCTTGCCTCGTGTGAATGTCGATAGTTAGCCTGCTGCTATCGGTGTATGAATGTGTGTGTGAATGGTAACATGGGAACAGGTCTCCCTTGTAAAAGAGTCTCCGGTCTCAATGGGATTTACCTGTATAAATAAAGGGTAGAACAAAGTTAAGAATACTTTCACAGGCTTGCACATTATTGACTGCATGATCCAGTTTGGGTAACCCTGTTGTGCTGCATTTAACATGCATTGATCCCCAAGCAGTAAACCGTTATGTGTAGGGGAATGTTAATGAGACACGGTGATATATTAGACATGTAAAAAGGGGTCGATGAATATAGTAACACACACACACACACACACACACACACACACACACACCCACACACACACACACACACACACACACACACACACACACAAACATGTTTTGCACCTGTTTTTTGTTTTTTTAGCAGGAATCTCTAATTCTGGAAGACTAGAAAGTGAAAAAAGTTCAGCAGGGCCCTGAGAGACCATTTTATGTATAAATCATAAAAGATAAATTAATATATCAGTGAGAATGACAGCTAGCTCTTAAAGGCAAGGTAATGCTGCAGTACTTTTATATGGGACAATCTTGTACTGTGTGTGTGTGTGTGTGTGTGTGTGTGTGTGTGTGTCTGTCTGTCTGTCTCTCTGTCTCTCTCTCTGTGTCTCTGTGTGTGTTTAAATGCTGTAACTTATTTCTGTTGCAAAATTGAATCTGTTTCTTCCCCCTCAATTTCAATAAAAACAGACCACCTTTCCATACTCCAATTGTGTGGCAGTGCTTGTGTGGGCTCTGTGAAAAAGAACCTCTTAATAAAAAGGCATTTCATTTAGCATTCTGCCTTGAGAGGTGATGTATGTGTGAGTCAGCACTCTGCCAGTAGGGATGAGGTAATGTCAAAGGTTTTCAATGCCATCTTGACAATATTTTTTTCAAGAGAATCAACCTTTAAAAAAAAAATCAAGGCTACGAGATTAATTCTAAAGCAAGAACACAGATACGGGATTCTGGAGTGTTTTCACACACAGACACACACACACACACACACACACACACACACACACACACACACACACACACAGGATTCTGGAGTGTTTTATTCTGCTGTCATTGTGCGAGTGGTGTTGATATTTTTTTGCCCTTCGTTCATTTCTCCAACCCCTTGTCCGTATATCTTCGCTGACAATCTCCGCGGTAGGGAAAGATTAATCAAAGTGTGATGAATTTTAGTCTAGCTAAAAAAAAAAGACTTTACTTTAAGTTATTACTTTCGCCTATAAGGTCACAGTAGAAAAAGTACAGGGCTTGAAAAAAAAATTGCTCAACTCAGTTTTAAACACTACAGCCGTGGAAAAAAATTAAGAGACCAGTCTGGATTTTTCTTCAATCTTCATATTTACATTACTTATTGAAAATACTCTTAATACCAATATGTGTATCGTGAATTTGGTAGAAATGTTGTCAGTAGTTTATAAAATAAAATCAAAATGTTCATTCTACTCAAACATATGCCTCTAAATAATAGAACAAGAGACACTGAACATTTGAAGTGATCTCTTCATTTTTTTCCACGACTGCATATACCAGCACCTTTAAGCAAAACTGATTAGGACATGTGCCCCAAAAAATATTCTTCATCTTCCAAGATTTCCTGCCCTGGCGTGGGCGTTGCAAGTGCCTTGATAACAGCCAAGGTTTTTGGCGATTGCTCTGGGTCAGCATCTTATCAATAAAGCTACAGTTGAGGATTTTGGGAGATAAAAACCCAGAGTAGCTGCTTGACTACTAATTCAGAGGCTCAATTCACTCATTACGTG
>OX442349.1:1134329-1136829 GCA_949357725.1 Hyperoplus immaculatus
GTTAGAGCTTTATTTGTTGCAATTTTTAGAGTGTTGAAAAAAAAAACGTAATGATGAGATATTGGTGGTTAAAGATGGTTGTCTAGGAGAAATATTCAGACGCAAACAGACAATATTTAGTCAAATAAAGACCTCAATGTACATTTTGGACCCATTATCAATATTAGAATGAAAGTAGACATGTAATTGAAGCAAACTAACTAAAAATCTCAAAACCGACCAGTGCTTAAAACATTTGAAGAGTTTGCAGTTAGTTTACAAAACATACTTTATGCTACACTTAATTCCTAGTATTGAATAACTATATCATGGAATCATAACACAATAATTTGAGGCACCTGGAACCAAACGTTAGACTAGAATATCTTTGCAAACCAAAACTGTGGGCCCTGCTGCTGTAAAAGCTGTACAACAGTAACATGTCAACATTCAAGGTAGCTTTCTTACTTCAAACAGTGTTCCAGGGATCCAATGTTCCAAGGTGAAAGTTTAATGAGTCAAGAGAATATACCTAAGAACGTGTTCCCTTCTCCGACACATCCAAAGTTACATAGTGCGTACCTTTGAGAAAAATAATAATGTTGACTTAGTGGCTGTTAAAGTTGGTTGTATAGGGGAAATATACAGACGCGAACAGACAAGGTTTAGTCAATTAAACACCTTAATGTACATTTCAGACCTTTTACTATTATGAAAGAAGACATGTGATGGAAGTGAAATAGCCACAAACATCTCAAACTGACCAGTGCTTAACAAAAATTAAATTTCTGCCTGCAGTCACTCAACCTTAAGCTATTTCTTTCTACAGTTGACTAACACATAATTCAGCCCCTGGATCACGATACATGCCATCGGTGTCTGAGTGTGTGTATGAATGGGTGAATGTGGTAAGAATTGTAAAGCGCTTTGGGGCTGAGAAAATCGGCTAAAAAGCGCTATACAGTATAAGTCAAGTCCATTTACCATTTTAGATTTTTCATATTCATATTTATTTCACTGGCACATTTGATCTGATCCCACAATGTCCCCTAACACTGAACACATATTTCCTACTTTAGACCATAAATATGTGAAGCTACTAATGACTTCTCTTGAGGAATTAAAAAGGCATCATTAGCATCATTAGCCGGCACCTGAAGGGGTTTGGGTCTGATGTAATGCTACAGGACTCTGTCGATGCTGATTAAGAAAAACAGTCTCAAGGGTCAATACGCATCACATGTAATGAAGGGACCAATGGGTGGACAGTTAAAGGTATAGTCAGTGATTCTGGAGAAAGCATGTTGTCGAAATGTACTTTTTTGTCAAAATCAGTGAATGTTTACTCGTATTCTGTTACCTGTACGTACTGTGTGGGCGTGCTGAAAAATAACTCAAGTGTTCATACATAGCCTAGGTTCCGTAAACTGTTATGTTGCTATATAGGGCCCCCTTTGTTTAAATATCTTTTTGGTTACATTATACCAGTTTATACCAGATTGTTTTTCAGCACACAGTACAGACAGATCGCAGATAGTGTTTAAACATTCAATGATTTTGACAAAAAAATTATTTTGATCTCCAGAATCACTGACTCCACCTTTAATGTACAGCATTTCCAGTTTCACTACTGTCAACGTTAGGATTGAAGATTAGCTATTGCATTAATAGGAAGTGGTGTTAAATGTATATTGGCGTTCTATTTCAGACTCTGCGATGCATAGCAGTTATTGGTATCCACACCATCCAATAGATGGCACAGGCACATAGTAAAGAATGTATACACTGTAATGTATGTTTATAGACTGACAGCTTTTATATGCAAATCAGCATGTCTTGTGTTACTCACATTTACACAACACACAACCCTGTAAACGCATAGAGCCAGGATTTCTCTCATAAGTCATTAGGGGAACGGTATATAGGACCCATCAATAAAAATAGCGAGATGTGAGTGAGTGTGTGTGTGTGTGTTTGTGTGAGAGAGAGAGAGAGAGAGAGAGAGAGAGAGAGAGAGAGAGAGAAAAAGTGTGTGTGAGTGAGTGAGTGAGTGAGTGAGTGAGTGAGTGAGTGAGTGAGTGAGTGAGTGTGTGTGTGTGTGTGAAAGAGAGAGCAAGTGCAAGAGAGAGAAAGAGAGAGTGACAAAGAGTAATTAGGGAAATGCTAGGACCCATCAATAAAAAAATCCACAGCATATACAGTAGTATATAGTAGACAGTAGGCATTTATTTTTTTCTTCATGGCATTTCACTTCAGCTGTCTTGATGGCATTATCGTCATGGGAATAAGAGGTTTGTCACAACAGCAGTGATTTGCGGTAATTTCTGAATCCCCAGAGGAAGAGATTCACTGTGTTGTGCAACCAAACACAAGAGAAGAGGCAGTCATTCTGTGAACCATGTCACCTGCTGGAGATTGCTCTTTGCATTGAAGACGAGACACTGCAGGTGAATGGGGTGAATGATTTAACTTAAATATAAATACAAACAAAGGCTGTAAACCGTTTTTCATTTTGAACAAC
>OX442349.1:1141829-1146829 GCA_949357725.1 Hyperoplus immaculatus
ATCGTCACAATAATTATTTTAATAACGCGAGTGAGAGTTTCAACACCGGCAATCGCTTCATCTTCGTCAGTTTTGTCCATCCAGTTGTAAGCCTTGGGTAGCTTCTCTTTTAAATATGTGAACAACAAGACCGCACAACGAGCTCCGACACCAACACACACACACACACACACACACACACACACACACACACACACACACACACACACACACACACACACACACACACACACAATTACTTTTATTGTTCGCAACCACAGATTCTTGGAAGAAGGCAAGGTTTGTAGATGACAGGTTGTTATTCGCAGCCCCAAGGTACATTATCTGTATCTGTATCCGATATCACTGAGATTTACATAGGAACGAATGTTTCTTGAAAAGAAAAAAAAAGGAAAATTGTTAATCAATACTTACTTTTAAACTACTTGAAGTTGAAGTGCTTTGTCAACTGCAGTGTCCGTTAGCACTCTTCGCCTTCTGTCTCCACGACACCTCCATGCATAGCCCACATGGGTTCATAGCAGAGATGGAAATGAACTTTTTTGCCTACCAGCCACTGTGGCAGGTAGATTTAAAAATCTACCAGCCACTCGTCTTTTTTCCAGCCACTTTTTACACGCAATATCTTTTTTAATATATGCGTTAATGTTAAACAATACAATAGTAAGATTAGCTAATGAAAGTGTTTTTCATACAAATGTTTTCCATCAGAAGTCATTTCTACTGTTAGTAGGTGCTACCAAGGAACTGAGTTGCAAATGGTACACTCTTACTATATATGATACACAATACACGTCATCTTTATTTCAAAACATTTTATAATTGAACTCCATATATACTCTGGGTTCAATGCAACTTTTTTCCCAACTGGCCAGCTTGGCCAATAGATCCGAGTTTTACTGTCCCCCTGTATATTTTCACTGGCCCTGCAGACACCTTTTTTTCATCATTTAGTCAATAATTATAATACAGTATTGAAGTTAGCTTCAGATTTATTTTTTTATTTTTAGTTAATGATGTGAAATGTTGATATTGTGCATACACGTAATATAAAACCAGGCAAACATATAAATGTGAAGCCTACAACTGAAAGTATGTGGAAGGAGTGGCCAGAAGTGCAGTACTTTAATGATTTATTTTATTCTTGAATTTCGGCAGTTTAATGAATAGTTCACCTGCAGAAGTCATGGTCAAGCATAGGGAAAAATAAGAGATGAAGGTCTGATCAGTCTTTGTGGTGTGATATGCAGTGTTTATCACTTTCTCTATGCATTAGGGATGTGAAGGTGTCGACCCAATGACCGGTTTTCCAATTGCGCTCAAGTCGAATTTAAAAATAGAAATCTGAAAATCTGTTATGCCGTTTTATTAATGGGAGATGTCACCGTGCGAGTTCATGTCTGGTCGTGTGCGCGCTGCAGGAGCGCCACTTCTGCAAGGTGCGTGCATGAAGTAATCAGCTACACATAAGAGTCCGGTGTGGGACCATGTTTTCACTGTTGATAAAAAACAGTGCAGTGCAAAAGATGCAGCATAATGTTAAACGCTAGTCTGAGGCTATGGTGTTAAATCATCTAGAAACACACGATGCCTTCGTCCGAGCAAAGCAGCGTGTCAACGTCAGATCTCACCAGCGAGCGAGCCGCCGCGTGGGGAAGAACTCTGTGGTTTGAGGCTCAAATAATAACCGAGGATATTCTCCCCGTTAGCGATATCGATGGGAGAGGCTTCCTTGTTTGTATGCGATCCGTTTGAATGTCTCGAGCCTGAATACACTGTAGCCTACAGTGAGCCGAGTCCCTCCGTTAGTTTCTGTTTCAGCCGACACAATTACAATCACCTCCTAAGCACGGACAGCGTTAAATAAAGCATCTAATTTGTATTACCATTAGGGCTTGGATGTAAATACTGTAACATAACGGCGGCAGCTCTGCTGCTTAAAGGAAAAGCGCAGTTTTCACTTTATTTTCAGCACCTCAACCTCTGCTGTGGGAAGAAATAAAGGGGGCAAAGTAAGTCGATTGATTTGTCGACTTATGCCTCCACACGTCTCGCAGATAGTATTTCCTCGCGGAGCGGATCGCACCGTAGTTCAGTTCGACTAGAAAGGCAAAAAGAAACTGTGGGACTGTGCAGCACACTGGCGTCATTGTATGTATTAAATATGCAAATTCGATCGGACCTGACTGTAAGGTATTACCCGACACAGTGGCGGGTGAAGTGACACAATTTACATGCCAGCACGCAAATCTACCCGCATTTGGCGTGTGGCGGGTGTTAATTTCCATCCCTGGTTCATAGCCAAAGCTCTGTTTACATCCGGTTTAGGGATTTTCAAAATAAGAGTCCTGCCACTGTAACACATTGACCAATCAACGTGTCTGTCTTTTCACACGTGACTTTTGCTACACCACGTGACTTTTGCTACAGTTCTTCCATGGCTTTGTAAAAAGAGATTTGTAAAAAGACTTAGTCTATTTGAGCTTTTAGAACCACAATTAATATAATTTACAGATGTGTCTACACACAGAACCATGTACACACACAAATCTTTGTGTGCATGCACAAAACCATTTGCAGATACACAAATCGCAAATACAAATCGCAAATACAAATCGCAAATACAAATACAAATCGCAAATCGCAAATACAAATCGCAAATACAAATACAAATCGCAAATCGCAAATACAAATTGCAAATCGCAAATACAAATCGCAAATACGCATTTGCAAATACAAATACAAATCGCAAATACAAATCGCAAATCGCAAATACAAATACAAATCGCAAATACAAATTGCAAATCGCAAATACACAAATACGCATTTGCAAACGCAAATACAAATCGCAAATACACAAATACGCATTTGCAAACGCAAATACAAATCGCAAATACACAAATACACATTTGCAAACGTTTAGCTACAATAATAGCCCCATACTACTGAGCTGAATGTTGCGTCGCGCTGCCAGTATTTTCGGGTTGGACATCGCCCTTTCTTTTACCCAACAGTCCGCAATGAAAAGGGCCGTGGGTAATGCCTGGTACCGCATCTATTATAAGTCCGTTGCGACTTCCACAGGGACACAGCGCACAGGTTGAATTTATGAATGAAAGTATGACAGTTGAGTTCTGTCACTATCGAAATTGTATCATTTCGCATTTCTTAGCGGGCATACGGAAATGCTGGAGCTTTCTTAGTGGGTATACTGCGTATACCTGCGTATCACGTAGACTACACCACTGCACAAACACACACACACACCTCGCAATGGGTCCCTCTGTGTGTGTGCATGTGTGACAAGAGCTGCAAATACTAATGTTACCACAGTAGCCAAAAAGTGCTTATTTTAAAGGTCACATATTATGCTAAATGCACTTTTTAAATGTGTTCTAACAAGACCATATAATATGGTGTATAATAGAACCGAAAAGTGTATAATATGGGAGCTTTAACCAACAACAAACTCTACAATATAACATTCAAAATTCAATTGTTGAATACTTGATATTCATATAGGTTGCGTAACATACTATTGAAGATATCGTATATGACTTGAAGCTTTGAATTTTTTCCGCTATTCTTTTTCCCCCTTTATCTTCCAGATCAAAAGGCTGAATTTGTCTTTGACATGATGTACATCAGATGACAGGCTACACAGACCACCTCACACAATCCAATATAAAGTCATGTTCTAGAATCTAGGCCTAGTGTTGCTATGAATCCCACATTTCTTAGCAGCTCATACAGAGGCATAACCATAGACTGTATATAAAAGGACAAATACAGTGAACAGTAAATGCAAGCCCTTCGCACTACTTAGTATTTAGAATTGATGTACATATTGTTTAGATTATGTTCATCTTAACCTACTCTATATATATATTCTTTTAATTGTTCCTATTGCATTTTGGGACAGTAATAAACTCATTTTGATTCTGATGTATGTCTTGACTACTGTATATCAGAACTGACAATAAAAAACCTTGACTTTGAAGCCTGCTATCATGAAAAAATATGAATAAAATGTCCAATTATCAACTATTTAAAGTTATGTTGAAAAAGTATTCAATTGAGTAGCTGTTACTTGTTTGTAGACGTCTATTAGTGGATTGATACGACAGGAAGCGATCGATCAAAACAATGTATGTAGCAACAGTCTGTGTCCCATAGCAACAACACACGTTAACCTTAACAGCTGCCAGTTATCGAGAAATATCGGACCGTAGAATGTTGCAGTTGACCAATCAGAACCCAGCATATATCAGTGCACTGCAATAACAAGTGATACATCAACCAGTGGCAGCTATTGACGAGAGAATGTTGAGATGCTGTCAGGTTTTATCAATGAATAGATTTAGCTATCCTTATAGGCCAGTGGAGGCAAATACTGTATATAATGGAAGTCAAAGTTTAATCTTCAATATCAACATCAGAATTGTTTTATTATCACCACGGAATTGGGGTAGAAGCTCTACAATTCAGTGCAGTTTTTATAAAACAAAAACATATTATGAATAGGTTAAAAAATGTCATCTTGCCATCTAGTGAAAGCATATACAGTATATATGATGGTAGCAACAGCATGTATTGATGTGTTTTGCTCAATGTTCTATTTTCACTGCCTCCTCAAAGCAGGAGAAAAGCACCCTGACCTGTAATAAGCAGCAGGGCCAAAGACCCAGTAGTGTGCTGTTGACGTCACACTGAACTGATTGACTCAACATGTGTCCTAATGCTGTAAGGAGCTGAGCACTTCTTTCTGCTGTCTTGCATTAACAAGTTATTTGATGGGGCACTACGGTGGTGTAGTGGATAAAGCGTGTACCCTATTGGCTCCGGCCTTCGTTGCAGTGGTCACGGGTTCAAAACCGACCCATGGACCTTTACTGCAGGTCATCCACCCTCTCTTTCCCCATTTCAACTATGTACTATCTAATAAAGCTGGAAAGCTTGTTTAACGGTTATTTTTTTTTGCATTTTTCGAGCTTTTTATT
>OX442349.1:1154329-1184329 GCA_949357725.1 Hyperoplus immaculatus
GTGTGTGTGGTGTGTGTGTGTGGGTCTGTGCCAGTATGTATTTTTGTGTGTGTGTGTGTGCGCGCGTGTGTGTATGTGTGTGTGTAGGTCTGTGCCTGTGTGTATTTGTGTGTGCCTGTATGTATTTGTGTGTTTGGGGTGTGTGTGCCTCTGTGTGTATTACTGTGTGTATGCATCATTGTGCTTGTTTGTGAGCTTGTGCCCGAACCAGGAAAAAAAAAAAAATTACCTTCTATAAAACGTCTTCATAAAAACCGGCGCGGCACAATAAATCCAAAGGCAGAAATATTAAGTGGAACCAATGTTTTTCTGGAACCCCTCCAGATTCCTAGTAAAAACTCACGAGTCAGGGACAGCCTTTGCGTTTAAAAAAATATATACCTACATATATGTTTTTACTGGGAGGGAAATAATCCAATTCCATTTCAGATGAAGGTATCATCGCTGACATGGAGCTATCTGTGCCGTGCACCTTGGCCTTTTTCCATTGAGAAGTCATTTAGTCTGCGTTCTCTTTTTTTTTGGGAGAGAGCTCTATTGAATATATCCTGGATAGCCAAATACAAGATAGATAGATATATATATATAGAGAGACAGAGACAGAGACAGAGACAGAGACAGATAGATAGATAGATAGATAGATAGATAGATAGATAGATAGATAGATAGATAGATAGATAGATAGATAGATAGATAGATAGATAGATAGATAGATAGATATTGTATGTACAACAGCAAAAAAACTTTCCAACTAGCAGCATTTAAAGGGATAGTTCAAAACATTGTTGTTGTAGCTTGTTGCCTCACTCTCCGACTCATGAAAAGGTGACAGCAAGTGTTCCTGTAACTGTGTGTGCATTATTTATATAGACATGTGTAAATGTCACTTGTTGTTATGCCATCTCAAATTACATAACGTGTACAAAATAAACAGTGCGGCTCAATTTGGTAAATAAACAAGTGCCAGCAAGCACACAGGAGCATTTAGTTGATGTTGTAAAGTGCATCGTTGACTTGCTCCCCTTGACTACTACCAGTGTTTGAGCTAAGCTAACTGTGGATGACCGACATTTGCCCATTTCTATAAAAAAATGCACACACAGTTACATGAACAATTTGTGTCGCCTTTTCTTGAGCTGGAGAGTGAAACAAAACATTTAAAATGTTGAACTATTCACTTAAAATGGCATAAATAGGCACTAATAAATAAGTCATCATATGAAGGCAAATATTGCACAAGAAACTGCTGATAACTGTTGCTATGTGCTAAGAAAGGGAGCCTCCCATATGTGCAGAGAGACTTAGCAATGAAGCTACAAAAGAAAACATCCTCAAGGACACCTGTTTGTCGGAGGGAACAGTGTGTGTGTGTGTGTGTGTGTGTGTGTGTGCCTGTGTGTGTGTGTGTGTGTGTGCCTGTGTGTGTGCCTGTGTGTGTGCGTGTGTGTGTGAGAAGCATCCTGTCTGTGTGTAACGCTGCAGCAAACCACGTATAAAATCAAAGGAATGCAATATGCCTCAGAATTCTGACGACGTATTAAAAATTTAAACAACGCCCTAGGTCTTAAAGTTGACACAATATGTCTGACTGTGTGTGTACTTAGAATACGAAGCGTTTCTATATTATGTTTTTTTAAAAGGCCCAAACTCGATCAATTATTAATTATTAATCAAAATAAAAAAAAACACGCAAAAAAGGGAATTTATTATAGTGCGAGAACATTCCCTCCAATTAGCCGTATACAGCGTCGGCACTATGTCTGTGATCCTGGTAGCTGGAAACCCACGGAGGACCAGCGAAACAAAGTCATCTCTTTTGAGCAAATAGAAAGTGTGTCTGTTTTGTATTACATTTTTTTTTACATTTTTGTATTTTTATTTATTCATGTATTACTATTTAAACTTGTTTTTTGTATTGCTTGCATGTTCGAAAGAAAGAAAGAAAGAAAGAAAGAAAGAAAGAAAGAAAGAAAGAAAGAAAGAAAGAAATCAATCAATCAATCAATCAATCAAGCAATCAATCAATCTCACATGGAAGATTCTACCTCCACTCTTGCAATCTGCATTTCTCTGTAGAATTGATGCCAAGGATTTGCACTGTCTGAGCTTATGGCTTTTCGGCTACACTTATCTGTTTCTAAGATAAGATGTGTTTTTCTTCTCCCTGGAAACTGCCCCTGCATTTATTTAGAAGATGTCATCATGAATTTACTTCTTAGTGTTACATTATCTCCTTCAAAAAAACTAATTTCAGGGGCTCAGTCCTCTTCACAGCAGACCAAGGGTTCGAATCTGGCTCGTGGTCGTTCTCTGCATGTCATTGCCCTCTCTGACCCCATTTCATCTCTGTCTCTCCAAACTGTCTAATGAAGCATACAAATGCCCAAACATTATCTTGAAAAAAAAGTCACACATTTCATTTTAGGGTGATTACCTCCGGTGGGGTTATGTCGGGGCTGTGTTGTCGAAAAGAAAAATAAATTGCTGATGAAGAGAAAAGGACATGGGAGAAGAAAAACAGAAAAAGTCATGTCGGCCCTGCCTCCCTTTCCTATTTATGTCTCAGTCAGATGAGGTCATCAAAACACCAACCTGCTTTGTATATAAATGATGTAACAGCCGTGATTTTTTTTTTTTTTGGACGAGCCCCCCACACTTGTAACTCCCTGTATATGCAGTGGAGAACACTTAATTTCGATTTAAACAAGTGATAACACCCACCGATAGATAGGACTGTTTCAAAGGCGGCTAGATAGACAGTGTTGGGGGGGGGGGGGGGATAGTGATAGCGATAGTGAGTGAGTGCAGAGTGGATATAGGGAGGGGACTGTGGCGGTATATATACACTGTGCCTTTAAAAGCCCCCTCCTTCCTCCACCGAGCTTTTTTTTTGCTGGCAGTCGCGCAGAGCCCCCCCAACGATAAACTCTGGCATCAGCTCGGCTTCATCCGGCAGTCGGCGAGGACACAGGCAAGAGGCAGAGAGAGAGCGAGAGAGAGACAGGGGGAACGGAGAGAATAGGGGATAGAGCAAAAAGAGAGAGACAGAGACAGAGAGAGAGCATCAGGCTAGATAGACTCAAGCAAGGGAGAGGCTGTCATAGACATAGACATAACACACTGCTCCTTTTTTTTTTGCATATACATTGCTGTGTTCTGCTGTGTGCTTGCTCTGCCTATACCCTGATGCAGGCGGACGCTGAAGGGTGGTGGAGGGGGGTTTGACGGGTGGCGGGTTTTTTTCAGCACAAGAAGAGTTATTATCTGAGTGGCGGGTGGCCGCGTATACGCAACACAAGCCTGAATCAAGACTCAAGAGCTTTTTCTATCCTTGCCGGGTCTGGGGTTGTTTTAAATCATCTACTAGCTTTTCTTGAGAGTGTGCGATCAGGGGCTTTTTTCAACGTTCCCCATCCCATGCATCCTAGAGTTGTACACCTCCTCCTCCGATGAGCCAAAGAGTGAAATAACCCCTGGTGATAAACGCGTCTCCCCCCCTTCTGTCAAGACAGTAAGTACAGGGAGGGAGGGAGTGCATGTGTGTGTGTGTGTGTGTGTGTGAGAGAGAGAGCGATAGGTAGAGAGAAGGAGCGAGAGAGAGAGAGAGAGAGAGAGAGAGAGAGAAAGTGTGTGTGTGTGTGTGAGAGACGGAAGAGAGAGCAGCAGAGAAGGGCGAGAGGAGAAGATGTTACTGTGTGTACGGTGGGTCTGGTCTGGCTGTAAAGAGCCAGCGGGTTGTGTGTTGTTGCTTGAATGATCCGGCTGTGTGTGGACAGTGAGGCTCTGGGCATAGCAACAGCAAAGAAGTGATGCACAGGAAAGGTGAGTAGGTGTGTGTGTGTGTGTGTACTTGCCTCTGTCTGTGTGTGTGTTCTTGTCCATGTGTGTGTGTGTGTGTGTGTGTGTGTGTGTGTGTGTGTGTGTGTGTGTGTGTGTGTGTGTGTGTGTGTGTGCGTGTGTGTGTGTGTGTGTGTGGAGGTTGAGGCGAGTGCTTTTTAAGGCAGAAGATGCATTCTAACGACAGCACCGGATCATCAGCGTAGTTCATTTCTCTCCATTTCAGATTGTCTTTTCACTCCACTACAGTCTATTTGTGTTCCATTTTGTACACTGCGAGGATTTTGCGAGAGAAAAAACAAGGCTGCGCAAGCAAGAAATGTAGGGATTATTCATGTGAATAAGTGAGAATAAGCTTTTTCTTCTTTGCTGTCTGTCCAGGTGCCATGTGTGATTGGCCAGCGCACCCCATGGCCGTGACATCGCCCCGGATTTGGCGAGATTTGGCAGCTCTACCCTTCTCCTCTTCCTTCGCCGCTCGTCCTCTCATGTGGGAAGCGTTCATAGGATTTATCATTTCGTCCTGCTGGATGGCACGGAGCTAAAGAAAAAAAACATCCACTACACTGATAAGAAGTCAAATAATTATCCAATCACAGCACAAGAAGGGGAGGCACAGACCAGAGCGGGTTCCCTTAGCAACAACTGAAGGAGAGAAGAGAATCCTTTCTTTTTTTCTCTCTCCATCTCTCTCTCTCTTTCTCGACTCTTCTTGGGGATTTTTTTTCTCTTTTTTCGGGCACACCCCTGTGGACTCCTGAGGGTCAGTGTTATTTTTTCGGAGACAAGACTTGGATAAGACAGGAAGCTGAAATCCCCCCAAAAATTCCTAGTGGGAAGGAACTCGTAACCCGTTTGGAACTGTGTCTTAAATCGGGTACCCGTGATTTGTTGGTCATCCCTCCACAAATTTTCATCGCAGCTCACGTTCTCGGCTGGCTTGGAAATCAATTCATTCTGATCCCACGCCACCTGGAATAAGCCTTTGCTTTAAGGCAGAGGAGATTGGACTCGCTGTGAGAAAGACCCACACCCACCCTACCTACCTACCTTTTCTCTATTATTTTAAATGGAAGAGAAATGAAGGACAGCACGAGTAAGGCGTCATCTGCCAAGAAAGAATTGGATCTGACGCAAAGTTTATCTTGATGTGAGTTTCTACTGACAATCTTTGAATGTTTTTCTCCTTGGAGGACGTAGCACCAAACTGAATTCACAGGAACTGAGGAACTAAGGAATACCCCCCCTTCCTCTTTTTCTTCCAAACAAGGATCTGTCCTTTCTCTCATGAAAAGATCTCACTGAGTGACTATATTTAGAAGGCAAACTCTCGTCCCAGCTGGCAAAATAATGTAGAACACCATTGTTAGTTTTTTGAAGAAAATTGAGTCACAGCTGGGAGTTCTTCTATTTTTCTATCTATGCTGGGTAGCTTTCTCTATTGAAACAATGATGAAGCCATTCTCTGCTTTCACTTTTGTATGTTAAGCCTGCCATTATGTCACTGTGTTTCAAATGCGATTGTACCACAGGACAAGTGGAAGAGGGGAAAACTCTCTCGCTCGTATAGACAGGCGTTTTTAAAATAGCAGCATCTCCTCTGGAACTATTTCTAAAAAAAAACATACTGTAGTACTGACATGATGATGATGATGATGATGATGATGAGTTGGCTGAATGTGATTATGTAACAGTTTTCACACCAGCTTTGTTGGCCCCCGTTATATATTTAGCTTCTTACTTTTCTTTCCCATGGATTTACAGCGTCTTTCAACGTCTTTCCCGATGCACATTTTCTCCACGTTTTTCTCGGACGTATCTACCGGAAGAGGGCAAGAAGAAGAAGGAGGTGGTGGTCATGGATGTCAGAGTCAGAATGGTAGTGGTGTGACCGCGGTGTGGCAAGGAGGTGTTGTTATTTCGGCTGCCCTGGTGCTTTTAAGATGTTGAGGTCTCCCTGCGTGCTGGCTGGGGCCCCTGTTCGTCGGATCAGTAGCAGCACCGAGGAGGCTCCTGGTAGCCAAAGACATGGACCCCAAATCGGCTGCCCCCCCTCCCCCGTCACCACCACCTCAGCCACCGCGCCACTGGCCCCACGTCGCCCTGTAAAGGATGTCCGTCAGCAGAGCTTCGGCCCGGGACACCTCTGAGACGGCCAGCCCGAGAGAACGCATCCGCAGCCACATGAAGATGGTGATCAGCCAGCTGGAAGGCATCCTCATCGAACTCAAGGATGTGGCCAAGGAACTCCGGGAGGTGAGGGTTTTCGGATTTTAAGATGTTCAGGTTTTTTTTGGGGGGAAAGGGGAGATTAAGAGGTACAATGGCGCCATGTGGGTGGGTGTACTTCTCAAGTCAGCTTTTCATTATTTATTTATTTTTTTTGTGGGGTGGGGAGTGTTAGGGGGTGTTTAAGAGGTGCCATGGTGTGAGGTAGTTGTGCTACTCAAGTTGGCTGCATATGAGTTACTGCAGCCTCATATGGTCTAAAGATGTGGCCAAGGAACTCCGGGAGATGAGGGTTGTTTTTCGGGATTTTAAGCTTTTCAGGGTTTTTTTTTTTTTTTTTTTTTGGGGGGTGGGGGGGGGGGGTTGTTTGGGGGGGGGGGGTTAAGATGTACAATGGTGGGTGCCATGTGGCTGTGCTTCTGAATTACTGCGTCCTCACATGTGGTCCAAAGATGTGGCTAAGAAACTATTAGAGGTTCAAAATCTGCTTTTCGTGCTTTCTTTTTTTGGGGGGTGGGGAGGGGGGAGGGGTTTAAGAAGTACAATGGTGCCATGTGGGGGGGTGTGCTTCTGAAGTCGGCTGCATATGCAATTACTGCATCCGAATTTGGTCCAAGGATGTGGCCAATAAACTTGTGAGGCGAGGTGTTCAAAATCAACTTTTTGGGGGGACGGGGGTGGGGGTGGGGGTGGGGGGGGATGTGTGTTAGAAAGGAACAATGGGTGTAAAGTGATTTGCTCTGGGTTGCCAGGTTGGGTGTGCTTATCAAGTCTGCTGCATATAATTTAGTGTAACATTCCTTTCACACAGCATGGAGATTCTGATTACGATTTGAAAGTGAGGTATCTTCATAGCTCCAGGATTTGGCCATGGAACTCTGGGAGGTGTGGTTTGAAATATGCTTTTTAGGATAGTCTTCGGTAGATCGTTCATGGACTGCACTTAAATAGCGCTTTAATCCAAAGAGTTGAACATGGTTTTCTCCCCTCTTTACACACACACACCTATTGCAACATCTACCATGCAGGGGGCACGTTAACAATTTGGGGATTTAGTGTCCTGCCCAGGGACATTTCGACTTGTGGCAGGAGGCGGGGATCAAGGTTTTTTTGGGGGGATTTAGGTGTTAAATAGGAACAATGGTGTGAACAGAGATATGCTCTGGGTGTCAAGGTTGGGTGTGCTTCTCAAGTCAGCTTCATATAATTCAGTGTAACATCCCTTTCACTACAGCATGGAGATTCGGATTAAGATTTGAAAAGTGATGAGATCTCGTTTTTTTTTTGTTTTTTGTTTTCTTGGGGTGTTTTTTTTTTTCTAGCAAGTGGATCATGTCGATTACAACCGCGGCAAAGCAAATCAAATCTTCATTTCCCAATCAAACAATTGCTTGTACACACACACAGACAGACAGACACACAGACAGACAGACACACACACACACACACACACACACACACACATACACAGACACACATGTTCATTGGATTGCCTAGTGGGGGACGCACACAGTGGACTCGGAGAAGAGCTTTTGAAAAGCAGCAAAGCCAGGCTGAAAGGAAACACTGAGGCAGGCTTAGATAAGATACAAGACTTAGTGCTGCAACACTTACATAACCATTTTGTTAAGGATCGGCCGGATTTCTACTGTATTTTTTTTTGCAACTGCCATGGTAACACTGGGAGGTGTGTGTGTGTGTGTGTGTGTGTGTGTGTGTGTGTGTGTGTGTTCTAACATGCATCTACAAGGATATGGACTAAAACTAATGTGTCTGTGATGGCTGAAAATCAGAGCACATCTGTTCTGTTTTCTGTGTGTGTGTGTGTGTGTGTGTGTGTGTGTGTGTGTGTGTGTGTGTGTGTGTGTGTGTGAGAGAGAGAGAAGGAGAGAGAGAGCGAGACACACATAGAGAGAGAAAGAGGGAGAGAGAGAGAGAAATAGAGAGAGAGCTAGAGAGACACAGAGAGAGAGAGAGTGACAGAGAGATAGAGAGAGAGACACACACACACTTAGAGAGAGGGATAGATAGAGAGATAGAGAGTGAGAAAGAGAGAGAGAGAGAGAGAGAGAGAGAGAGACAGAAAGAAAGAGAGAGAGAGAGAGAGAGAGAGAGAGAGAGAGACCCTACAAAATGGCCCTCACCATCATCTATTTGGGACATTCCCCCCGCAGTGTCCTTACGGCCTAGCCTGGTGCTACCAGACCATCGTACTTCATTTCATTTGTACAGAAGGTCTGGCAGTGCTGTAATTGGCAAACGTTCACTCATGGAGGCGGGTGTCTGCTAAAGTTTAAAACTATTGGATCTGCCCAGTGCCACTCTGGATTAGCCAACCAATCGCATAACGTTTGGTCGTCACGTGTGTCATGAGCCGGCTTCTGGCAACTGAAACTGGAGCGCGACTTCGACGTCATCGTTCTCAGCCACTCGCTCTGGTCGCTGATTGGACCGGCTGTCGAATCTCCGGCAAAACTGGGAAATGGGCTGTACACCCAGACTGACTACTGAAGGGAAAATAAAATTTGGCCGGAAGTAGGCGGGCAGGCGGAGCCAGGCTACTTACGGCCGTGGGCTACTCCAAACCAAAGCTCCTTCACAGAGAGAGATGTAGGCCGATACATACGGACAGAGACAAATGAAACCAGAGCTAACAGTTGTGTCTGATCCATCCCACAGCCTCCAAGCACATCACATGATTAACATCCCACCTGCTTCTGAAGTGTGTGTGTGTGTGTGTGTGTGTGTGTGTGTGTGTGTGTGTGTGTGTGTGTGTGTGCGCGTGTGTGTGTGTGAGAGCGAGTGAGAGTGAGTGAGTGAGTGAGTGAGTGAGTGAGTGAGTGAGTGAGTGTGTGTTTTCTGTGTATGTGTGTGTCTGCCTGTGTCTGCCTGTGTCTCTCTTTGTGTGTGTGTGTGTGTGTGTGTGTGTGTGTGTGTGTGTGTGTGTGTGTGTGTGTGTGTCTCTCTCTCTCTCTCTAAACGTGTTGAAGAAAGCACAATAGTGGGTGGTGGGTGCTAGTGAAAGTAATGACTTGCCAGAGGGGAGGAGGGGTATTAACGAGTCAAGACGCCATAACTCACTCTATCACCACACATGACCCCGCCTTCCACTTCTGCGTGATTCCCACTCCTGCCCCACACACACTCACTACACTCTCAAGCCCCATTTCCACTAAGCAGTGCAGTTCAGTTTGGTATAATATGGCAAATGGGAGGGGGGGGGGACTGTATCTCAGTGGGTAGGGTGGTCAACCCAGTGGTTCGATCCCCCATCCCCCCGCCACATGTCCAAGTGTCCCTGAGCAAGACACTAAACCCTAAATTGCTCCCGATAGTCATCTTGCACCCTGCGTGGTAGCTGCTGCTATCAGTGTATGAATGTGTGCTCCCGTTGTAAGTCGCTTTGGATAAAAGCGTCTGATAAATGACATGTAATGTAATGTAAAATGGACTTACAGTATATAGGGCGATTTTTCTAGTCGTACTTGACCACCCAAAGTGCTTGGTTTCGAACATAATGGTAAACCCAAATATGGCTTGCGTTTCCATGCTGACAGTACCCTCACTTGGTAGGCAGGGTTTATACCAGATGGCGAAATCTGCAACATCTACGTAACTTTTGTGACATCATAGCAGGGGGACACAGTGTAGCCTGCCAATACATTTAATGAAGAGGACTAATGCAACACAGTAAACAACACAATCTTTCGCAAAACACAAGACCCCTCACTCTTGCCAAGATGACTGACTAAACATGGCAGTTTTTCTCCTGCATGTAAATGACAGTTCTGTCGACCATTTAACGGACTGCAGTGTGTAGCATTGTGTAGCTCCACCCTCTTGGGACCATTTGGGACCACTTTGTACCCCAACACAAGCCTTTGGGACGCCCCCGCCTCCTCACCACATCAAAGTGTCCTTGGGCAAGACATTGAACCCCGAATTGCTCCCGATAGTTAGCTTGCACCCTGCGTGGTAGCTGCTGCTATCGGCGTATGAATGTGTGTGTGATTTGGTGAATGTGTACAAAACAATGTAAAGCGCTTTGAGTCTGTGAAAAACCAGGGAAAGGCACTATATACGTGGAGTCCATTTACCATTTACCATTCCCAACTTCTGACAGTGGAAATAAGCAAATAAGCACGTGCCATATCGAACCGTACCAAACCGTCCCGTACCGCTCAGTGGACTGGAAACGAGGCTTTACTTTATGTACTTGCCCAGTTGGAGGTGCAAAGGGGCCACAGCTTGTCTCCCGTGAGCAGGGGAGGGCTGGCCTGTGCGCGGGAGTGATTGATGATTATAGGACAAACAGCAAGTGGAATAATGCTGGCTGGGGCTATTTATAAACCAAAAAACAACCCGGCACCTCTTGCCAGCCCCCGACGGTATATTATCATTCTTATCCCAGACCCCATTAAACAAAGGGCTCCGCACAGTGGCTGAAATGTCATTTTTTATTGGTAGAGCAACAATATCCCCCACACATATTGAAATGGGGGGGCTCAAGGAATCATATTAGGATGCTGCGTTGGTGGTCTGTGGTCATAATGCTGGTATCAATATCCCGCAATTAACTGACCTGTGTGAGATTTGCAGACTGTGTCACGATGGAGGGGAGATGAAGAAATAGGATCCGAGTGTGTGTGTGTGTGTAGTGTAGTGTGTGTGTAGCTCTGCCGTCAGATGCATGGGAAAGCCTAATGTACCATAAACTCTCTCTCATTCTTGGCCACATGAAAGGAACAACATAATAGATAACAACTGTCACATAAATAAGTGATGAAATGCCCATGTGTGAATGCAAGTGAAATAAATAACTTGGAGAAAAAGCAGCGGTAATGACTGATTAGCACCCACAAGCTCTTTTCTTTTTGGGGGTGTGTGTGTGTGGGGGGGGGGGGGGGGACTCGAGCTATACTGCAGTGCTCGGAAGGGAGTATAAGCCGACACTTCAAAAGCACGTAGCTGCCCACAAATTAAGAAGCTAGCGGTCCGTTTACTAATAGCTATGTACTTCACTGTACTGTTTTTAAGAGCTCAAGTACAACATAACAATGTGTGGTGGTGCCAAGTTGGACAAAAGATTAATCCAAGAAGTGATTAAAACACCTCATTTCAACTTCTTTTATTAGTCACACTGCAATAGGAATGAGCCATCTGTCTTTGGCTTGAAATGTATGTAATTCATGCACATTAAATATTGCAGGTTTTTCATCCAGACACTTTAGGACGTAACTCTAACATTAATCACAATGTCAATTTTTATGAGGTTTTTTTATGTCATGTTTTAGCCGTTTTCACAAGCGTATGATCCATAAAACTAAAAAAAGGCATGTTCTGTAGAGTGTGTAGGCCACTAGCGCAGGGACTAATACTTTACTACATTTATTAAATGAGTATTTTGAAAGTTATTAATTGAAAATATATTGTAAGGCCCAAAGAAAATGTTCATCAAGGTCCAAGAGGAATCTCCCATCAAAAGTGATTGAAAGTAAGTTAAAATGCTATTCAAATATCAAGATTTTGGGATATCCCATATATTCTAAATTACTTGTTGTTTCTTATGCACAATGAGATATCAATATAATATAACTGATGTCATTCACTAATCAATGTGATTAAAGGGATCCCTTACTTTGTCAACTCTCCCTGAGATTTCTAAATATAAATCATTCCGGTAAAGGGTTTTTTACTGGGAGTTTTTTCTCAGCCGAGCTAAGGGTCTAAGGGCAGAGGGTGTCATACTGTATGGAATGTAAAGCCCACTGAGGCAAATGTCTATTTGCGAAATCGGGCCATTATAAATAAAAATCAAAAATAAAATGATTTTATTTGATTTGATTAAACAATGAAAAAAGACAAGTAGAAATTTGACCAGAATTGGCCTTCCAGACATCCACTTTAACTGATGGATTGTGGATTTTGTAAATCTTTAATGGGGTCAACCATTGTTTTACACTGTTTTGTTTGCTCTAAATCAGCATTTGCCATTACCTCCCTGGAGAACAACAGCATTCCCAATGTCTTATAAACTGGCAAAAAAAAAAGGTTAATCATTTTTGCCATATTAGAGTTTAGATAACTACAAACCTTTAGAATAATACAATACCTGCTTAGCAAAAACCTGCCTTTTATAACCGTATATAAAACAGCCATTTTGAGAGAACCAGAGCTAAGACCAATAGTGAATTCTAAAATAAAAATCCCATGTTACGGAAATATCAGATTCAAAGCGTGTGCATGTGTCACAGTGTGTTACTCACTCAGTGAATCAGCTCCTTCACTGTAGATTCAAACATATATAGATGTTTAGCAACTCGTGCCATGTGGTTATCTTCCCCTCAAGCTATCAGATAGAAAAAAATAAAAATCTACTAAATTACAGACTTGTCTTTAAACGTAGGCATTTACTGTATTATACTGCAAGGGATAGATATACCATGGGTATATACATAAAGCTGTTTCATTTGGAGAGATGATTTTAATTGAAGAATGTAAACCATGCCAGCTGCTCACCCATGTTACAGTACTGTGTGTGTGTGTGTGTGTGTGTGTGTGTGTGTGTGTGTGTGTGTGTGTGCATTAGTATATGAAGCAGTAAATCTTTCCACACATGTCATACGATAAATGAAACAGTTACAGTTTTCCGAGATTGCTCCCTTCAGAAGTATTTCATAATCAAAGGCGTCCCATCTTACTTGTGAATCACATTATAGGGGGAAATGACAGGCGAAATGAGAAGGATCTAAAGGAAGGACATTGTGGGGGGGGGGGAACGTAGTGATAAACAGTTTGTAATAATAATAATAATAATACTGACAGGAGTGGCACCTCCATGGGGAATAATTCAATTAAATATCATCACGTCAACCTTGGAATTCGAAGCGTGAGGATAAACAAGGAACAATGGCACCAAAACAAGAATGGAAGGTGACATCTTCATTGTATATTTCTGATGTTAAGCCGTTTGCTTAAAGCTATAGTGCGTAACTTAGGTTGCCCCCATGAGGGATTCTGAGTAATTACAACAACACTGTCGGTGCATCTACATGAGGTAAAGACTTCAGTGATGGCACATGGATTTTATACCTTCTGCTGTACGTCCAGGTTTTCTCTTAGCAGTAGAATCAACAACTGAAACATTTCTTGGGCTCTTCTTGGGATTTTTCTGAGCTCCTGCCCCAGTGTCAGGGAGGGGGGGGGACCAGTTTGTAAACGCTGCCATACTGAGAAATAAAAATAACGTTTTGTTGTAGCTGATAGGTCTTGACACTTTGTGTTTACTTATTTGCCAGTGGCTTGAATGTAACCAACAACATCTCCCTAAAAAAAACAAGAGCAACTAAGGCAAAGCAAGCTTGGGAGTGCACTCATGTTGGTTATAAGAGAGACTGGTAAATTGAAAATATTTAATGATGCGCTCAACAGAAAAAAGAGATTGGATTGGAATTGGAAGAACAGACCATCGCATAGACTAGAGGAAAAGGGGGTGGGGGTGGGGGGTGAGGGGGTTGGGGGGGGGAGTTGGCAGTGCACACATCCTAACATGGAACCAAACATGAGTGATGGAGTGTTATAACGCCAATGTGGTTATTATGCAGAAATCCTACCGTGAAGCAGTCTGTTGCCTCGGCACAAGACAAATGCTCACAGGAAGGCAATCAAGAGTATGTAGCAACTAAAGCCATCTCCAAATGAAAGCAGCCAATACAAGCTGGACGAAGAGCAATTATCAGCAGCAGAGAACATGATGTACCAGGACACCGGCCCTCTATCTATCTATCAGTCAGCGGTTAGTTGTTGTCTGTCTGTCTGTCTGCACATGCTCATTGCAATGCTGGAGAGTTGCTATAAGGTTGTGTACCCTTAGTTACGGTGAGAGAGAGAGAGAGAGAGAGAGAGAGAGAGAGAGAGAGAGAGAGAGAGAGAGCGATTGCCAGATTTGCAAATGTATTTAAACACTCCAATCTTTGATTCTGATCTCCCAGTAGTCTTCAATGCTGATTATTTGGCAAATGAAAGGATCAGAGAAAAGTATTAGATTTTCGATCTTGCGACAAATGCAAATGGCTGTCTTGATAAAAGCATCAACTGAATGCACAAGATGGTTAAAATTATCTCCTGTTAACCCTCAAACAGCCAGCATAGGTACAATTCATTGACTTTACTGACTGGAGAAGAAACTACTAGAAGACACAAGAGAGAGAGAGAGAGAGAGAGAGAGAGAGAGAGAGAGAGAGAGAGAGAGAGAGAGAGAGAGAGAGAGAGAGAGAGAGAGAGAGAGTTGAAAACTGACTTCCATGGGCAGTCCCATATCACATACAGACCACTCCAAATGTTCAGTGTCTCTTGTTTTATTCTTTAGAGGCATATGTTTGAGTAAAATGAACATTTAGTTTTTATAATATAAACTACTGACAACATTTCTACCAAACTCACAATAAAACATTGTCCTTTAGAGCATTTTCAATAAGTAATGTAGAGATAAAGATTTAGGAAAAATGGTCTCTTATTTTTTACAGGTTTGTATCTTTTCTTTTTACTCTACTACATACTAAAGCATGCCTGCGTGCATACTGCAGAATGCAATTGGATGTAGTAGGGCATGTGGACATTTTTGGTAAACTGCATTTGAGATTCATGACTTTGGACATATTTGTCTGGCATACTAAATAGTATGGAAGTATTGGAAGATTGGAACACAGGGTGACCTAAGGTGATACAATAGGGGATGGTGCATTATTCCACAGCAACCTACAGTTCTTGCAGTCATCTTAAAGAACGTTGGTACGCTAATCTTGTGGTGCTAACATTACATCAGCTGCAAATGCCAACATGCAGTTTTAAAGATTATTTTTTTTGGCATTTTCAAGCTTTTTTAGATAGTACAGAGTTGAAATGGGGAGACTGAGAGAGGGGGGGGGGGGGGATGACCTGCAGTAAAGGTCCACAGGTCGGATTTGAACCCGCGACCACTGCAACGAAGGCTGGAGCCAATATGGTACGCGCTCTATCCACTACACCACCGGAGCGCCCCGACCATGTAGTTTTAAAACTATAAAATGGGGTTTTTTGAAAGTGTGTCACATATGCTTTTGATCCACTCAAAATCACGTGTGACTAACGGGAGCAATAATCCCATCCTCTCAGATTCTGATTGTTTTCTAGAACAAACAGGCAGCTCTGTGCTATACTTATACAGAAGCACATATGAATTTAATGTAAGAGGCTGTGTTCGGAAAGGATGGATGACCATGTTACATGGTCATCCATCCTACATACTCAACACATATATACTACATACTGTCTAGTTAAAGATCGATTGTGTATGTAAAGTGTGTCGAAACATTCACACTGAAGTAGGCTATACTCAAGCAATAAAAACGTTCTTCTTCTTCTTCTTCTTCTTCTTCTTCTTCTTATACGATTCAGGCCGTTTAGACACTGTTTAGCATATTACTGCCCTCCACAGGTTAGATGTTGAACTAGATTTGTACATACAGTCTTGTGTTGTGCAGGAAATGCAGTAAATGCAAAATGAGTATGAGTAGGACGTTAGCATAGGGCTTTCCGAACACAGCAACAGTCATCCACAGGCACACCATGGCAGACACAATGGCAACCAATTTAGTGGTCTATTCAATTTGTTATTCGTCACCCAAACACAAGCAGTGTGATCCCATTTGCTGTCGACAATAAAGGCGCTTGGATTTAAATGTAAATGATTTGATGAGAAAGGGGTTACGCGTGTCACGCTCTTTCATGTTCTGTTCTGAGGCGCGTTTAAATGCTGTATTGTTAAAGCTGTGTGTGCATGTGTGGTAAGGGTGAGGTTCAAAAAACAGCTGGCCCCAGATCAGCCCAATAGCAAGTTAGCCAGCGGTGTGTGTGTGTGCGCGTGTGTTTGTGTGTGTGTATGTGTGTGTGTGTGTGTGTGTCTCCTTATCGGGACCCAAACTAGCTATGACACATCTGCGTTGAGGGGGGGAACCACGGCCCCAGCACTGAATCAAATCTGTTCCAATCCCGGAGGCAAACCGAAGAGAGACCAAAGACCAAAATCAAATCGGCCATTTATTTTTATTTGTGTTACATGGACCATATAATGGTTTCTCAATGTTTTAATCCCGATAAAGGTTTTTTTACTGGGAGTTTTTTCTCAGCCGAGCTAAGGGTCTAAGGTCAGGGTTAGGTCATACTGTATGGAATGTAATATTATATATTTGTGATATCGGGCTATACAAATAAAACTGATTTGATTTGATCCTCTTCCCACTATGCGTGTGACCCTGCTGCTGATTTGACTACTAAGCAGAACACTGCCTCACAAGAACCTTTCAATGTTTACCCATGCAGGGGGTTGACTCCAGTTGACTTCATCACCAGCACTTTTACTCTGTGAGAGAAACAATATGAAGCATGGTCGGGAAAGGCACCCACACTCCATGAAATAGTTGATCCTATTACAAATGAATATGTTGGGGAATGTTTAAGGCCATGGCAAAAAAAAAACTAAAGGAATTTTGATGATTCTTATGAAGTAAAAAAATAGTTCACTGCATAAAAGAGAATGGATTTTGAATTTATTTTTGAAATTATTATAGCAAGAAAGCAAGTAATTACCGGTATTGTGAATTTTTACAAATTGCATATATATGAATGTTGAAAAAACATGAAAAACTGCATTTTGCATAATAGGTTACCTTCAAATACATAGAGTTAGGAAACTTGCTTGGAAGTAATTCCAAATAATAAAAAATAAAAAAAACTATCCAATCCATTAATGATGATTTGATGTAGCTGACTATCATTCCATCCTATTGGCGATTGTGGCTCCTTTTTTCGTTTGTCCAAATGACTAACTCCCAAATCAGAAATGAACAATCAAGTCACCAAGCTGTGTCCTAGTGGATCGTTTCCCACTAAATAAACCAATTTGCCCAATTGACCACAAGCCCAATAGTGATCTCCATAGAGAATCTCCCAGCCAGCTCTCTCCAACCAGAGAATCAATTTACTTCACATTAATAAAGCAAGAGGGGTTTGGCCCCTGTAAAAAAATATGCCGACCAAAACTGTAGTCGCGGGCCAACAACACTACCTCAACTGCCAACCTCCTGAGCCACTCATAGAGTAAAAAAAAATAAAATCATCCCCCCTTCAACCTGACATACTTGGGCCAAAGGGTTCTCCATCTCATTAAAAGCTATTTGGAAATAAATGACAAGTACCTAGTAGCCCGCTGTGTCTGTCAATTTGTTCCCCCATTTGCCCCGACCCTCTTTTTTTTTGCCAAGTAAATGTAATTCCCAAATTAAACTATGCGATGATGAGCGTCAAGTGCAGTTCTCTTTTGCTAAGGAAATAACAAGGAACAAGGCATTTTAATTTGTATCAATTATTTTGTTGATCAGAAAATCACTCAGCCCATCTCTACACACCTGCTGCCTTCAGCTGAGGTCCACATAAATTTGGCCGTTTTTTTGGAATGAATCAAAAGGCTCAATTATATGCCCAGGACTGATAGATGAAATACTGATTCAGAATTTTGATCAGCTCCTAGTTGAAAATGCTTTTGAAAATAGATTTGGACCCCAGACACAGAACATTAAGGTTGGCTAGATGAAGTCACGTTTTCCCAACTTGGTCAATTAAATTGTTCAGCATAACTTCATATCCTTGTTTTATGTTTCTCTTGTATCTCTCAATATTTATTTTTTACTCCAGTGAAACTATATCCACTTCAGATTATGCAGTTTTTAAATAGATTGAACTGTTTATTGAGTTGATATTTGCCATAGTTCTTTATTATTATTTTAACTTTTTTTATAATGGAGTCGAAATGAACACAAAATCACTCAGCCCATCTCTACACACCTGCTGCCTTCAGCTGAGGTCCACATCAATTTGGCCGTTTTTGGAATGAATCAAAAAAGCTCAATTATATACCCAGGACTGATAGATGAAATACTGCTTCGGGATTTTGAAGTAAAATGTCAGATCATCTCCTGGTTGAAATTGCTTTTGAAAATAGATTTGGAACCCAGACACAGACACAGCACATTCAGGTTGGCTAGTTTGAAATCATGGTGACCGCAATGACCATCAGATAATGTCATAGTAACAAAGACATATAGCTGCTTTGTTAGCTTTCATTCTACGGACTGGGTTCCTCTAAGTAAGATGTAAACTTTTTGTCATATATTAAAAGGTTCTTAATTATATCATTCCAATTGTGTCAAAATAGATCCACTTATGTAACGGCTGGACAGGGAGGACACAGGCGCAGAGACAGTACCAGTTTAAGAGGGTTTATTTGGAAGGAATCTGGGGTTTTGGGCCAGGCTCTGGAGTCGCTGACAGGCATGGGGGTCCAGGAGGAAGTGCCAAGGGGAGAATCCGGGGAGACGAGCAGAGGCAGGCAAGAGCAGGCAGGCAGAGGGGTCCAGGGAGGGACAGCAGGCAGGCAGAGGGGTCCAGGGAGGGAGAGCTGGCTGACGAGGGCTGCAGCTGGTGGCTGGAGTCAGGCTGGGAGACTGTGGCAAAAAAAGAATAGAATTTAGCAACAAGCTAAATGCAGGCGGAACTACAAAAGGTCTAGGTGGCTGGAGAGTTACTGACTGGGTAACAGCGTTTACAATCTGGCAGTGTCTGGAAGGTAGGGCCGGGTATATGAAGAGCAGCTGATTGTTGATTGATGCCAGCTGTGATTGCTGGTAACTGACTCCAGCACGCCTGACTCCAACCCTGCAATTACACCAGAACACAGACAAGGGTAAAGGGGAAAAAACAACACAAGGGCTTGAGGCCCAAGCAGGATCATGACAACTTCAGAGTATGCAGTTTTGAATAGATTGAACTATTTCTTGAGTTGATGTTTGCCATAGTTCCTTATTTATATTTCAACTATTTTATAATGGAGTCAAAATTATCCCGCTTGGATAACATTGATTAGATAAATTGGTGGTTGTGTCTTCTAGTAGTTTCTTCTTGGAGTCTCTCTCTCTCTCTCTCTCTCTCTCTCTCTCTCTCTCTCTCTCAGACAGACAGACACACACACACACACACACACATGGTAAACAACGGGTTAACACTGTGTCGGCGTCTAACCTTGACAGCTGTGTAGAGAGAGAGAATAAAGTGCACCAAACGCAAAGCATTCCCCTGAGCCTCTTTCACCACCAAGCTCTCCCAATGCAGGAGCAGCGTATTGACTAGCACATCATGCCTGTAAGACCCTGCTGGATTAAGCTGCTCCCCCTTTAGAGCGCTCCCTTCCTAACGCGAACCCTTACACTCAGCATAGCCTGTAATTAGGGCTTTAGGGTTAGACGTATGCTGAGGTAAACACAGAAAAAAAAAATGTGCTCGTCTTGCTCATTGATTTGTATCAACTAACGCACCGATGAACAGTTAAATGTGTATTTTGCTTGTCCCTAGGCAAGGATATACAGCTCTGGAAAAAAATAAGAGCCCACTTCAAATGTTCAGTGTCTCTTACTTCTCTGTTACTCTATATAGGCATATGTTTGAGTAAAATTAACATTTTGGTTTTATAATATAAAATATAAACTACTGACATTTCTACCTAATTCCAATACATTTGTGTCATTAAAAGCATTTTCAATAAGTTATGTAGAGATCAAGATTGAAGAAAAATCCAGACTGGTCTCTTAATATTTTCCAGAGCTGTAGAATATGAATAGACAGAGCAAAATAAAGACTAAGGGAGCGAATGTATGAAAGAGAGATTTTTTTTTATTACATTTTTTTTACAAAACACTTTATTAACATATTTTTTTGATTTTACAGTTCAACAGTTCAACAAAGCTAAAGCATTAAAATCCCAATTTCCGTTTAAAAAGCTGAGGTAACCCATCCAAAAAATTGTGCTTTTCTTGCTCAACGATTTTCTACTAACTAAATGATGAAGTTTGGCTAGCTACAGATGAAGCAGTGAATTATTTTTTACCGTGCATGTTTTTTTGTTACCTTATGATCCAGTCACAAACCATGTTGCTTGTCCCTAGGCGAGGATATAGCTGAATAGGCAGCGCGGAAGAAAGACTGTGAGATAATGTGTGAAAGAGAGAAAGAGAGAGAGAGAAAGAGAGCGAAAGAGAGCGAAAGAGAGAAAGAGAGAGCGAGAGAGGGAGAAAGAGAGAGAGACAGAGAGAGAGAGAAAGAGCGATAGAGAGAAAGACAGAGATATAGAGAGAGAGATACTGAGAGACAGAGACGGGGAGAGAGAGAGATAGACAGATACAGATAGAGGGAGAGAGAGAGAGAGATACAAAAGAGGGAAAGGGTGGATGGAGATAATGTGTGAACGAGAGAGAGACACAGAGAGAAATAGAGAAAGAACGACAGAGAGAGATAGAGAGAAAGCGATAACGAGCGACAGAGAGAGAGAGAGAGAGAGTGAGAGAGAGAGAGAGAGACAGAAAGAAAGAGGGTAAGGGTGGAGATGGAGATAATGGTTTCTCCCGCTGTATGGAATCGCGACAGACTGGGCGGAACTGCTTAGATCAATTGTTGCAATTGTGCTCGTTTCGTGGGCGTGTTTGGGATTTTTCTTTTTTGTTGTTGGGCCTATTCTCTGTGCTGTGAATAAAACCAGTAGGCTGTAAGTTAATGGTGTGAAAAATGCCCATCCATCGGAGTGCATAAGCAGCCCAACCCCCTGCCCCCTCTCTCCAAGAATAGCGACATCATTGCATTGTGTCAAAGCGAAAACTGTACACACACTATTCACACTTACCATGTAAACATCTGGTCAATGATGGAATTCTTTCGTGATTTTTCTGTACTTATGACATCTATTGCCGGATGTCCGTCCTAGGAGAGGGATCCCTTACTCTGTCTTCTCTCCCTGAGATTTCTCAATTTTTTAATCCCGATGAAGGTTTTTTTTACTGGGAGTATTTTCTCAGCCGAGCAAAGGGTCTAAGGGCAGGGTGTCATAGTGTATGGAATGTAAAGCCCACTGAGGCAAATGTCTATTTGTGTTATTGGGCTAAATAAATAAAACTGATTTGATTTGATTATACTGATGTCAGACTCACTCTCTTCAACCAGTTGTGTGTAATCGTTTTTTTTGCAAGTGATGCATAGTGACAAATACAAATGAGTAATATGATCTTATTTTTAGAAGATGTTCTAGCCTATATTTTCCTGCTTTCCCTTCGACTGAGAAAATTGCTCAGGGCAGCTGGGTGCAAGCCAATCACTAATGTGGTAGCTTAAAGGTGGAGTCAGTGATTATGGAGAACGCTTGTTGACAAAATCACTTTTTGTCAAAATCAGTGAATATATCCTCATGATCTGATACTCCATACTGTGTGTGTGTGTGATGAAAAAACCCAGTGTTAATACACAGCTTATGCTCTGTAAACAGCTACGTTGGACCCTTTTTTTTACCATACTTTTTGGTCACATAACAGTTTACAGAGCCTAAATGATGTATTAACCCTGGATTTTATTCAGCGCAGTGCACACACTACGGACAAGCAACAGATCGTGAGGAGATTTTCATTGACTTAGACAAAAATATATTTAGACAACAAGCGTTCTCCAGAATCACTGACTCCACCTTTAATTCCAGCTACAATCGTTGGTAGTGTGTCCTTTACTGAGATGATATTCAAGAGATTGTTTCGTCCGTCCTTTTATTCTTAGCCAGTGTGCGTGACACATCGTAAATCACCCCAGTTAAAAAAGAGATAGTTCAGTTTTTTTTTACCAGCAGAAATAGCTGAACTTTGGTGGCACAACACACACACACACACACACACACACACACACACACACACACACACACACACACACACACACACACACACACACACACACACACACAACTTTGGTGGGACACACAAGCGAACATCTCTGTCCCAAGGCCCCCCCCCAAAAAAATAAACAAGCTTGCTGCTTAATGTGAGCAGCTCAAAGGGTATTCAGAAAAAAAAATGGTGGATCTAACCTTTGCACCGAACAAAACATGCTTCAAGGTTTTCTATTATAAAATGCAAGAGCGTGACATTGGTTATGTCATCGTAGTCGTCCAATGAATTGTAATGAAAAAGCTTAAAGTTTGTCAGTTATTTTTTGCACAATTTAAAAAAAATACGCCATTGCTCAAGGACACTGTCAAGGAGTTGTCTTTAAACATTGAAGTGTGTTAAGTGTAAGGGACGGAAAAACCATCAAAAAAGTGTTAAAGGAGCTACAAGGAATGTTCTGTTTGTGTTGATTCTAGCACCCCCTTTGGACAAAAGCGGTAGCGTTTTTTATTACACCAGCTGTTGTTCCTGGGTGAGCGTACCCATGACAAAGGCATTAAGAAAAACTATAGAAAAATATCATTCTTTGCACTGATGGTCTCGTTTGCTGTTACATGTCATTTATGATCATCAGAGGAAAAATTAGACTGTTTCATAAATATTTAAAAGTTCCACGTAGCTACTTTAAAAAGTGTTAAAAAAACACTCGTAGGATTATGAAAAATTAAGCGTTGCCTTCTGTTTAACTTGCTATAAAAGTATATTTTCGCTGAGTTCTCATCATATTTTCCCAAAACACAAACGATCCAATGAGTTTACAAGGAAGTTGTCAAAGTTATATATTAGCGTGGGCTACGGCCATTTATTACAAAGCACTTTTTTCCCTCAAGCATAGTTTCTTTGTGTCCTGAAAACAACTAGGCACACACACACACACACACACACACACACACACACACACACACGCACACACGCAATCACGCACAGAGGACGGAATAAGGACACACTTTGCTTTGGAAAACACATTAGTTTAAGGTCTATACATTTTGGCTCAACATCTGCTAGTTTGTCCTGTCTTCACTTAGGACTTGTTGAATTGATTGTGTTTGAGTAGACACAACAACACCGCAAATTAGAAATCTTCTCGACATTGAAAAACATCACAGCTTCATTGTTGCCGGAGCGATGTAACTGTCAAACTCTGTCAACAAACTCATGTCAATGTCTCATGAGATTTGTTTTGGGAATATTCATAGCTGTTGACTACGGCTGAATTAGCTCCTTGAAGAACGAGTGTGTCAATGCAACTGTACAACACTAAATATTAAAAATAAAAAAATATGCAGATACAATACTCAAGCTAAAAAGTTGTCACATTATTCAACAAAACTGTCACTTTGAAAGGTACTCTGAGGAACTTTTAAGTCTGTGTTTATGCTTGCACCCATTTGGACAGAAGCGGTAGTGTTTTTACTGCGCCAGCTGTAGTTCCTGGGTGAGCGTACACCCATGATAAAGGCATTAAGAACAACTATATAAAAATAGCATTATTTACACTGATGGTCTCATTTGCTGTGACATGTCATTTATGATCATTAGAGGAAAAATTGGATAAAAAAAAAAGTTCCTCGTAGCAGTTACAACATGGTACTTAAGTGGCTATACTCTTAACTCTAATCAGTCAAACAGCTAGCTTATTTCGACAGCTCTACTACACCAATGTGCAACAGGTGCTCAGAAAATAACAGCTATAAATAAAATAAAAAATGGTTTACAGCCACAAAATTAAACTAGACTTTTAAACGTGTCAACAGAAGAACACCCACTCGCTTCCTGGTGTTTAAACAGAGCGCTTCATATCCCCGCCTGCGCATAGTGCTCCCATGAAGCTCATAAATAACATGGATAGTTTTAGGTTTTTTCCCTTGGCCTAATATTGGAACTGGCATAGCTGGTTGGTGGCAAGGCACAGCATGGGAGTAAGCGATTCCCTTTAGAACATAACTTTAAAAGGGATTTTAAGTGTCAGATGAATTAGAGTATCTGTGTGTTAGTTGGTCTATTGAGGAAGAAAGCTGAACTTGGTTTTGGCTTGGGTTCGTAACAACATTAATGAATTTGCCGAAAATTCATTTTTTTTTAAGACCTGTACATAATATTGTTTTGATTTATAAAATGAAAGAAAGGCTGTAACCAGAATATGTATTGTAAGAGCTTATCATTAACATGTAAGAAAGAGTCAACTCTGGCCTTGTACAACATTTAGAATGTTGGTTGAAAATGTACGCATACTTATTTCGATATTGCCAAATGTGTATTTTAGTAATCAACTGGCAAATGTCTTGTTTATATGATGTATAATATATATGATCTTTCTATATGATCTATTTATTGATTATTCTAGATCTATAAGTTATAAATGTATACCCTATTCAACCATTCTGCAGTTTTACTTAATTGTAGTAGAATTTGCATCGCTGTCCGCAAATGTTATATTACAGACAGGAACAACTGTCTAATACATTTGTATTGCACCTAGCCATGTTGGCAAGATGACTCTAGAAATGCCACAAAAAAAAATAGAATATCTTCCAGGGATTGGTTTCTAATCCACCTAATTATTGCCAACTAGACTCAGCGATCCGTTTAACATTTAAATGTCATTAAACTCTTCACTTTGTGACGCGGGCTGTCTGTCTGAATATCACATGAGGGTGTCTGAGTTTAGCCCAGGGTGCCACAGTTAATCTGAATCATGGACCTGAGTGTGGACTGTCTCCTCATTTAGTATGCAAGGGGGACATTTGGATTTCACAATGGATGAGGCCGGTACAGTCTAGTTATTAAGTAGAGTTGGTTTGGCTATTGTTACCCTTGAGTTATATGTATACCTGAGTGCTGGATATTAAAGATATAGTGTGCAGAAAGTATTGACATTTTCAATGGAATATAATATTCACAAGTACAAGTTTACAATCGCTAGAACATTGTTTAGTGTTTATTACCTTAAAATGAGTGTTTTATATCTACATATCGGAGCACTCCTTCATTTTGCTCCACCATATTTCTACAGTAGCCCAGAACAGACTAACTTAATTTGTATATTGTGAGGCTGGAACAACTCTGTTTGGAAGGCCATCTAGCCTTACCTCTTGCTAGAGGGACTAGAGATATCCCTAAACATGTAAATGTGCAATTCAGAGGGGTAGGTCTAAGGGCTAGAGTTGGTGAAGTGGTGAATTTGGCCATTTTTTTACACAGTTTATGCAAAGCTACATGTTTAACAAGCTGTGCAGCAACATTATACTATCTGAGACTAAGATGTATAAAACCAAACCACTAAATGTAGCGCTGTTGCGTCGCCATCATTTCTGTGTTTCTTTCTCTCATTGCCTTGAACTGACACATCACATCACACTGCCAGTGGCTCTGCATGGATGACTGCCACCGCTGTCACTGTCACTAGCACGACAACGCTACATAATATTCATGGTTAGGGCGCGATGAAAGAGGCACAGCTGAAAGGACGAGCTAATTATTCACACACACACACACACACACACACACACACACACACACACACACAGCTAAGAGCAGACAAGGGCAGGACATGTCAACACAACTGCTTGGGTGATGAATATTGTTGTCATCTTCGCAGTCACCTGTGCTGTTAAAGGTGGACTAATTCTGGAGAATGCTTGTTTTGTTGTCGAAATAACTTTTTGCCAAAATCAGTATCTCGCCACAATCAACTACTTTTCCGTAGTGTGAGCCTGAGATAAAGAATCCAGTGTGTATACACAGCCTAGGTTCTGTAAACGGGCATGTTGCTATAGCTACGATGGGTCCAAAACATTTTTTTTTGACAACAAGCGTTCTCCAGAATCACTGACTCCACCTTTAAAGCGACACACAATTAAAATGACACCCACAATTTCCGACTTTTATGCAAAGTAGAAGATTCAGAAAAGGTCTACAAGGGGTGACGAATATAATCAGACTCTTTTTGGTCCGCTGTAATTCTCAAGGATATCAACCGTGGATGGGACTTGCAGGTAAAGACAGAGCGCTAGGGTAGAATATGTGGTTATAGGGGAGAGAAAATTCTAATTACAATTATGCAAAAAAGCAGATTGGAGTAAAAAAAAAAATGAAGCTACTGATGAATTTACTGATGAACATGCATTAACACATTCCCAAGGTTAATAACCTTCAGGACTGTCTTCTGTCTTTTGTTTCCAAAGCAAACCCATTGCCCCTCTACATTATTATAATGGAGGCCCATTTTCTCGACATGGAATTCAATATTTTATTATGTTAATTCTATGAATGACTTTACTTATTCATTTTCCCTCTAATCCTCCTCTGTATTAGTAGGGAAAAAGGGTCCTCATGATCTTTATTCATTTTGATGTGGAATATTAAACACTGATGCAGATGTGTGGTTAGTTTCCTAAACACAATGGACATTATAACTTGTTTAGATGCTTGTAGGACGTTATGTATTCATTACGTTGCCGATTTTTTTATAAAAAGAGTAATTTCATCAAGGATCTCAATATACTAACAGCTCAAACATTAAAGGAATACTTCACCCATATGAAACGGGTGTTCTATCATTATAAAATCACTATTATAATATAATGAATGAGGTTTTTCTTCCCTCAGTCTTCCCTTGGCCCAGCTGTCCTGTTAATCTAACTCTACATTTTAGCATGGGTGATGTCACCCATGGTAAAACGCAGGGTTAGACAGTGAGACCATAAAACACTCTTTCTGCCTTTTTCTCAGGCTAGGATAGATTGAATAAGATCCATATGTCTTAATCTTACTCTTAATACAGTATGTCACAAATAAATCTCTGTAACTAAAGTAATGGGACAAAACTGATCCTCTGCATTTATGTGATTTCAAATAGTATTTATAGCATATAATGTGGCCACTTAATAGAGATTATTGTATTACAGAAAAAAATGTTTTGCATGGGAATGCAATTTAGATAAGCAAGCACATTTAGATACCCTTAGAACATGATTATTTATCTTAATGCAATTAAGTAAGAGCTGCAGGGGATCCAATCCAAACAAATAAAAAATATAAAAAAAAATCCGCCACTATCTTATAAATCAATAAATAAAAAAGTGTGTCTGTTTGTTTTATAAATCAATTAACTGTGTGTGTGCGTGTGTGTGTGTGTGTGTGTGTGTGTGTGTGTGTGTGTGTGTGTGTGTGTGCGTGTATGTTTGTTTGTCTGTTTTTTTTTTTTTTTCAAGCAACAATGTCAATGCCAGTTACAAATGCCAAAACTTGCTGATTTTCCTGGTCTAACATTGTAGTAAAGTGACTATTTAGTATCGGTTGTATGTTTTTGTTTAAAGGTTGTCCAATGCCTGCCTGTTGCTTAATCTTAAAGCCCCTTAGAGACAAACATTCCACTGTGCTCGTGAGGACATTTGTTGTCTGCTGTTAAAAATTGTCCTCGAGCCAGAGCAGGACAAAGGGGTCAAGCTCACGGCAATAACTCAACCTCTTAATTGTAACATTACAAACAAAGTCCAAACAAATCAACCGCTTGACTTATTTAACTAATTTATAGATACAGATCAAACACTAAAAGCTGTTTTAATGTTTTAATGGACGCATCCCATTAATTCCAATGATAGTGGTGGTCACCTTGTCTGTCTGTGACCAGTGGAGCCTGGAACACTGTGAGGTCATGCATTCTAAATGATTGATTGGAGTTAATATGTGTTCACTGAATGACCCTAATGTAAATAGCACGCCCATACGTCTTCTTTAAAAATGCATTATATAATATGTATTGAGCGAGGCAGTGCATTATTAAAGCTATAGTGCGTAACGTCTGTCGCCCCCGATGAATTCCAACCAATTACAATTCTGTCGGTGCATCTACATGAGGTAAAACCTTCGGTGATCACGCATGGATTTTATATCTTCTGCTGTACGTCAACAACTGAATCATTTCGTCGGCGCATCTTGGGATTTTTCGGAGCTCCTGCACCAGTGTCGGGGGGACACCAGTTTGTAAACGCTGCCATACTGAGAAATACAGAGAGAGTGTTGTGGGAGCTGATAGGCTTAATCTAGTTTGTGTCAACTCGTTTAGGCGATGGCTTGAATGTAACCAACATTCATTTATAGAAAAACGTTACGCACTATAGCTTTAACATGGTGAATTCTTCATTGTATTGATTATGAATGCTCACAGCCAGTCGTCCACATTGTCACATTGCACTGCTATGCTGCAAGTATTGCATAAGCAGACTAGTCTATTCCCATCTACGGAGCTAAATCCATATTTTCATTCTGTGTGTGTGTGTGTGTGTGTGGTTTTGAAAAAAGTATGAAATAGCTCAAGAAGAGTGTGACAAGTAAAGCCGCTCCACTGTCCTCACTTCAACTCTGACTCACAGCTGTGTGGCTCCAAAGTGTGTGTGTGTGTGTGTGTGTGTGTGTGTGTGTGTGTGTGTGTGTGTGTGTGTGTGCGTGTGTGTGTGTATGAAAATGAGATGATTGATAGCGATATACTCAGAATGACTTTTCTGGTGTTGTAAGATACGGACCGATTATTATTTTTTTTTTCAAAGGGAAAGTTACTTTAATTTACTTTGTTGCACTGTTACCAAATTGGGATTAACACGGTCTACGTGAATATATAATGGATTTAATCTGCTGTAACTTTTTCATATGAATGAATGTCAGTTACATTCAAGCCACCGCAAAATGAGTTTACACAAAGTTGATTAAGCTTGATGAGTTCCACAAAACTGATGCAGGAGCTCAGAAAACCCAAAGAAGAGCCCAAGAAATGTTTCAGTTGTTGATTCTACTGCTAAGAAAAATAACCTGGACATACAGCAGAAGGTATAAAATCCATGTGCCATCACCGAAGCCTTTACCTCATGTAGATGCACCGACAGTGTTGTTGTAATTACTCAAATTCATCATGGGGGTGGCAGAAGTTCCGCACTATAGCTTTAATTAAAAAAAGGGTACTCATATAGTTTGGATTTTCAATGAATACAGCATTAAAATCAATACAATGTGTGGCCTGGAGTGAAGAAAAAAAAGTGTTTGTGTTTGTGTGTGTGTGTGTGTGTGTGTGTATATATATGTGTGTGTGTGTGTGTGTGTGTGTGTGTGTGTGTGTGTGGGGGAGGGGGGGACTTAAGGTTAAAGTCATGGCTGCTTCAATGACCCTCACGGAGCCAACATTTTTTCGGGCCCAGTCTACAGCTTGAGCTTTATCACCAATTCTGTTTGCATCTGGGACTTGCCAACAAAGGAGAACTACGTGACTTAATTGACCTTATGTGTTTGAGCCCTGTCCTTGTATTGGGCTTCGTTTGGAGCCACTGAAATGGATTATAAGACCCTGTTTATACTAAAAACCCCAAACTACTAGGCTAAGTGTCACCGCCGACTATTGGCTTGGCATGTGTACTACTGCGATTCCAACACATTTTTTTTTTTTTCGAAAGCATGTGCACAAGTTGAGTTTTCAAATGAATTGAGTCTGAATATGTTAACTTTTGAAACCGTGAAGGGGAAAACAGTTGCATTCCCCCTGTGTAAATTTCACTGGGCTGCGACTGTTTGTTACAAGTTGGAGACTGCATTCGCGAGGGAGCCTCTAACTCAGGTTGTCTCGAACGCGTCGCAAACCCTTCTCTATTTAGTTTCCGCAAGTCAGAAAGTGTGTGCAATGTGTGACATTTTGGCGACATATGAAACTAAATTGCGACTGATTTGAGACACAAATGACACTGGCATTCCGTTCGTGCGACGCTCGCCAAACGTTCGCGAGACATTAATGCGAGCTCCCGGCAAGTTTTGGCCATGGGACATTCGCAAACGTGTCATGAGGAACCAACTCAGTGAGACTGCAAGTGAAAATTGTCGCTTATTCACATATTTTCTCGCAATTTTGTGTCTCCAACTTGTCGCAAACTGTCGCAGCCCAGTGAGATAGGGGATTAAGTGAGGACAGATATGACCTCCATGTTTGCCTTAACAAGGTCATATAGCTCGAATTACCGCTGGTCTAGAATCAGCTGTTTGCGTTGGCAGAGAGAGAGGCGTTTTGATGGAGTGGTTTGCCCACAGTCAGGGCTTTAGCAGACAGGTT
>OX442349.1:1189329-1381829 GCA_949357725.1 Hyperoplus immaculatus
GCTTCATTGTCAGTGCATACAGTACAGGCAGGTAGTAGATTGTGAGTAGATGTTTACTGATTTTGACAAAGGTTTTCTAGAATCACTGACTCCACCTTTAAAAGCTGCATATGTTTATGAAATTCCATGTTTAATACACTCGGAGGAAGTTATTATGTATGTGGGTCTGGCAGGCGTCCATGTTGAAAACTTAGGGTGTATTCACACTTGGAAAGTCCGCTAGTTCACTTGCTTTGGTCCAGACCAAATAGAGGTTTGATTTTTTTTGTTTGGTGTGGTCCACTTTCATATTGCCCCCTTTGCAAGTGAACCAGCATTACGAAGCAAAACCACACGTGATCTGAGGTCATTCATTCATTGGACAGACATTCTGGGGTGGAGAGAAACAGGAAGCACGAAGTTAAAACTGCGAAATATATATCATTGATATAATATGGGGTTAAAAATAATAAAAGGGCCTACATCTAACCTATAAATAAAGAAGAAAAACATCAAATTATTGTTGTTTCATATGGTGATAATGTGTAGCCCTATGTCAATGCCACATTAAGTGGCTTGTAGCCTACGATATGAAACATAATTTTTACTGTATTTTTGGTGCTGGACGCGCGTCACGGGAGAAGAATAGGCTCAAGCTGACACTCAGCTGATTAAGCTGTGGATCAGCTGGGTCGGCGCAGTTCAGCTCCAAACTTACACGGGGATAGTAGCCTATTGACGGTCCCGTAGGCCTACATGGGAAGCAAAATAAAAACACACACTTCATGCGCAGTGTGAACCTGTTGGCACTGTGCGGGAGACGCTCCCCTCTCCTTCAATGGCGACAACAGCACTTTCCCATAATGTGAAGCTGACGGCTATTTAATAAAAAAGAAAAGAAAGAAAAGGCACAGTGCCTCCTGCATTTGGGTCGGATCGAGTCCGGACAAATTCACACCACAAACGAACTGCAGCAGAGTGCGTTTGGAAACGCACCGAGACTACCTCTTCAGCTGGGTCTCGGAGCGTTTGTTTGGTCCGCCCCCGAGTGCGATTGCTGTATTCACACCTGCCTGAAAGATACGCACCGAAGGCAGAAGTGCATCTGAGTTCGTTTCAACCGAACTAAACACGGCATGTGTGAATACACCCTTAGTGTCACTGCTGTATGAGTGCACCTGTGTGAATAAGCTACCGCACTCTATCTGTCAAACACCCTCTCGCTCTGCTTGACCAGATGCATACCCCCCACCCCCATCCCAACCCCCACCCTCATCCATGCACCTGTAAGACAGCCCGACAGCATTACCTCTCCCTATGCCTAATCGCACCGACATAACATTGGCAACATCATCGGAAAAAAACTGCTCCGGTGCCAAAAAATCTGCAGTAGATTTTAACAGGGAACTTGAATTGCTCCGAAAACTGGCTCCGAACATTTACCATTCCCTGATTGATAGATTGATAGATAAAGGTGGACTGCGGGGCTTTTTCCACACAGCAGGTAGAAGGCAGATGTTTTTAACCCCTTTAACAGCTTCTTGGGAGGCTCAAAGTGAACGTTGGCTTTAGGGGGAAAGAAGAAGTGGAATAAAATATCTCAGGAAAAACATTTAGCGGTTGGATTTGAATCTAGTCGCTAACCGTCGGTGGTCAGGCAATTAGATATACACAGTGGCAAACAGGGCCCCATGCTGTTCTCAGCCTCACTGCCTGACTGCCTAACTGCCTGTCTGTCTGTATGTCTGTATGTCTGCCTGACTGACTGTCTAACTGCCTGCCTGCCTAACTGCCTGCCCCCCTGCCTGCCTGCCTGCCTGGGCTCGATACATATGTATGAGTGTGAGAGACGGAGCAGCAAAACACCCATAAACTATTTTCATTGTCGAATACATTTTGTCTTAATGGAATGGAATTGCAGAGACTGTGTTTCTATACGTCATATTGATAGTGGTATTGTCTTAAAGGTACAGTGCGAGGTAAAGGGAATTGGCATTTTCCAGACCAGACTTGGTAGATATTGAAAATAGTATTCATAAGTATGTTGTAATTAGTGTACTATTGCTTGAAATTGCGTTTTTTTACCTTACAATGAGCGTTTTATATCTACATAAAAGCACAGCGCTGAGGCTGCCATGTTTCTACAGTAGCACAGAATGGACAAACGTATGTGTTTTATATATAGTAGGCGTCCTGGGGAAATGCACCTGTTGGAAGACCAAGAAGAAGAAGTACTATAGAATAAATAACTAAATACATCTTCATTTCATCACTTGATATTGTGGAAAGACTTGAGGCAGTGGTGGATGATGCCATCTTTAGTAACTAGCTTCCTGTCCTTGAAGGCCACCGCAGCTTCTGTAAATTCTAACAAAGGGAAGGGGTGAGCAAAGGAGCGTTGCAATCTAGAACTTTCACCACTAGATGCTGCTTAAATACTCCAATATTACACACTGTACCTTTAATGGTTGAACACATTGCTTCTCTTTAAGTCTGTCAGCACTCAAATGTAACATGCTTTTCACTACTATGTTTAACAACTTTAACTTGGCTTTTATGTGATAAAACATAGAAACGAAAAGGTAGCTAACACCTAAATGCTCCTTTAACATCACAACTATGTTTACTTGATATCAGTGAGAGTAGTTGAGGCTAGAAAGATACATTATTGATTCTGATCCTGGCCTTCCATGGATATCCTTGAGGAATAACAAACTTTACTTGAACTTAACTTTGGTTTAACTTCTCGCGAATCAAAACATCGCAGCGTCAGGGGGTTTCTGCACTTCAAGAGACGGTGGTGCAACTAAACCTTACACCCTTTAACAAACGGATGGTTATTTTAAAAAGGAATACTTCACCCATATGGTACAGGCGTTCTAGCATTATAAAATTGCTATTATAATATAATGAAGGAGGTTTTTCTTCCCTCAGTCTTTCCTCAGTCTTCCCTTGGCCCAGCTGTCCTGTAAATCCTAACCCTAAATTTGACCATGTGTGATGTCACACATGGTAAACTGTAGTGTTAGACAGAGAGACCATAAAACACTCTTTCTGCCTTCTCTCAGGCTAGGATGAACCGACTTCTAAAATTGTTTGCACATTTATACTACATAGGATCTCAAGAGTGCAATACACCTTCATATTCCCACCGGTGAAGTAGGTCTTTAATAACTTCCCAACGCTACAACGTCAACATTTTAACATTGTAATGAGGTGTGAAGCAGGTAAATCTCCATGTAAAACCATAGTCTCTTAATAAATGCTTCTACAAATGCTTTTTGATACTAAAACCCCCTGATCCATGAAGATTTATAAATTGGGTTGAATGCACATCTCTCAATATGCTTGTCCCTTTATATATATCGGACTGAGGAATAAAGAAACACATAGAGAAATAGCGGATAATTTAAGCCGTATCATCTCGAAAAAATTCGAAGAAAAGAATGAGAGAAAAACAAACAATTGCTGGTAGCCTCGGGTGTCGTCTCTTCGAGGGGCATTGAGCCATTAACGGCGGAAAAACAAGCATTTGCAAAGGGAAAAAGAAATGCTGGCAACCGCTAACAACATCGTTACTCAGCCCACCCACCCACTTCACTGCCACAGAGACGCACACACACACACACACTATGTACACACAGACAGAGAGAGAGAGACACACACACACACACACACACACACACTGAAAGAGACACACACACAGACACACACTCACACACACACAAATATCCAAATAACTGTCAGAAGTGTCTCATGCCTCAGAGCATGCTGGAGAATATGTTGGACTTTGTGGGAGGCGCTATGTGTGTGTGTGTGTGTGTGTGTGTGTGTGTGTGTGTGTGTGTGTGTGTGTGTGTGTGTGTTCTCGCAATATTGAGTACAATAAAACAAAGAAAACAATCTGGAATAACAGTTCAATTTAGGAAAAAAAAATCATTTATTTGAGGAACGGCGCACCACAGCAGTCAGCAAGCCCTTTCGAAAAAGTCTTATTAACAACGAGACTCCATTTTGAAGGCAGTGGATAATTTCGTAGCCCACCCTTGTGTGACAGGCCTGTGGAGCTATTTGTCCATCCATTTCATACTGTATTGGATTCCCTGTCCCTTTATCTAGCCACTGCTGTATTTAGTGTTGATGATTTCCAATGAGAGGTTGAAAAAAAATAGGCCATCGGATTCTCTTAATTCACCGCGGACACACACACACATAGACACACACACACACACACACACACACAAGAGACACACAGAAACATACAGATAGACAGACAGACACACCGACAAACAGACAGATAGACAGACAGACACACCGACAAACAGACAGACATACAGACACACACACACACACACACACACACACACACACACACACACACACACACACACACACACACACACACACACACACACACAGACTCTGGCCCCCTCTGTCCCCCTCTGTCATTTAATTGATAGATGCATGCTCTGTCTGTCTTTTTTCTTTCTACTCCTATCCTCCGCTTCCCCACAAAGCTTTCCATTTATTGCCACTTCCATTACTCGGAGCAGTGAGTGCGGGCGGGCAAAGTTTTTTTTTTTTTTTTAGATCAGTGCCGGCTATCTGGGCCTCTAATGAATTGGGTTGGACTGCAGTTGATTGCCGGAGCACCTGCCCGCACTCATCTGAGCACACTTAGTGACATGTTTCGGAGATTGGGCGAGGGACTAAAAGCTATACTCTACCGATGCCCGCCTGTATTATCTCTTGTGTTTATCCATTCATTAGTCGGGACCAACTGCTAATTGTAAAGCTACAGATGGGAGGGGAGAGGGGGGGGGGGGGGCATCTTAATATGGGCTCTGCATACAAAGACTCCTGGAGTAACATGTTTGTCTACCATTGTCTATTCATACCTCTTGATTTAATATCATACCGGGAACTTTAAAATGTTTATGAAACAGTCAGGTTTTTTTCCTCTGATGAATATAATAATTACATTACAGACCCGGATGCATCCTGCTGGCTCTCTTTCACACACTCCCTAAACAAATGCACGCACCACGGCTGCTACGCGCTAGCAAAGATTTTAAGGACAGCAGGCGCTAGTTTATTTAACACCGCATTTGTCCAAATGGGGCACTACTAACAACAAACACTTTGCTGCTTTAAAGGAATAGTACAGTATTATAAGTATATATATATATATGTATATATATATATATATATATATATATATATATATATATATATATATATATATATATACATATATATATATATATATACATATATATATATATATAGTAGAGTTGTATGCGGTACTTACGGGAAGTGTAACTTGAGGGAGTAAATATATATATTTTTTTTAAATATAATTTTTTGGCATTTTCAAACTTCATCGGATAGTACAGAGTTGAAATGGGGAGACAGAGAGAGAGCAAGAGAGGGGGGATGACCTGCAGTAAAGGTCCACGGGTCGGATTTGAACCCATGACCACTGCAACGAAGGCCGGAGCCGATATGGTACGGAGCGCCCAGTGAGGGAGTAAATATTATTGATGTGGCAATCCCTGAACCAGAATCCCAGCAGTAAAGTAGCGGATGTAAATGTGTAAATGTATAAACGTGGGCCTAAAGCGCCCTGCCAGCTGCACTGAGGCTTGTCATTACAAACACCCAATCAAGCGCCAGTCACAGGGCGGTTTTACTTCGAGAGCTGGTAGTTTTTGGCCAGAGGCGGGCACACACACGCACACGCAGGCACGCACGCACGCACGCACTCACGCACACACACACGCACACACACACACACACACACACACACACACACACACACACACACACACACACACACACACACACACACACACACACACACAGGTCCTCTGGTGGCTATCGGAGCAGTTCAGGTCTCCTAAGCTTCAACTGTGAGAGAAGAAGGGGAGAGTCCAGTGTACTGTAGTTCCCTTTTTTTTGTATTGGTTAAATTTAGAAACTGGTGTCCTACACTGTGCAGAGAATACTAATCAGGCCAGTGGCAAGGCAAGGAGAGAGGGAGGGAGGGAGAGAGAGAGTGAGGGAGAGGGAGAAGGCGAGAGAGGGAGAAGGAGAGAGAGGGAGAGGGAGAAGGAGAGAGAGGGAGGGAGGGAGAGAGAGAGGGAGGGAGAGATAGAAGGAGAGAGAGGGAGAGAGAGATAGAGAGAGAGAAGGAGAGAGAGAGAGGGAGGGAGAGAGGGAGGGAGAGAGAGAGAGAGAGGGAGAGAGAGAGGGAGGGAGAGGGGGAGAGAGATAGAGAGAGAGGGAGAGAGGGATAGAGTGAGGCAAAGATAGAGAGAGGAGAGAGAACAGAAACAGAGAGGGAGAGGGAGAGGCAGATAAAGTGATAGAGGCAGAGAGAGAGAGGCAGAGAGTTAGACAGAGAAAGACAGAGAGCGAGAGAGAGACTTCTCAATTCTGTATTCCTCCTCCGTGTCTACTGCATTAAAGCCAGTCCAGGACAGTGTGCACTCCTCTCAGTAACCTCCACACAGCCAGAAGTTTAGCTGTAAACCCCAGAGAGATATATGGACTCTCCTCTCACACAATTATGAGCAGCGTTTCAAAACTCCCGAGGCGGTTTTTTTTTAGTGACACATTAAAAGTCGCTTAAGGGGGGACGTCACTTTTTCACCACCGGACAATCCAAATAAAGTGTGACTCATTAAATGAATATTTCATAATTTTTTTTTTATGCGATTTATCAAGACCCTGCAAACATTACCTTGTATGTATCGCCCTAACCCCCCCCCCCCCCACATACTCTGATTTCTGTCCCATTTTTTGCATCAGACAGTGAATGCATCGGTGCCCCAATCAGTCATTTTGCTTGACTGTATAAATTATTGAGTAGGTACAGTACAGTATATTCGCATGCATAATTTAAGAGAGAGGATGGAAAAATCAGCATTTTTTTTGTTGCATTTTTCAAATCGATCATATTTAATTTTTTTTTTGTTTTCCAGTGTTTACAAACATGGCCTGTCGTCAAATGTTTCTATAACTTTTTAAAACACAACTTTTGATCTAGTTGCTCTTATATTAGAAATTCACTCAAAACAGATCATGCTCTAATATTTGATTTTTAAATAAACATACAAAGACACATGGATAATTCATGCCGCTGTAAGTGCTTGCATGGGGAGAGGCTTTTTCTCGCTGCTTATGAAGAAGCAGCATGCCCATTAAACTTTAGGATTTCTAGATTACAGGGAAAAGCTAGAATAACATTTGCACACCATCAACCCCCATCCATCTCTCTTTTTTTCACACTGGAAATGAGAGCAGATGTGCCAAATGAAACGGCTAAGCAGCGGACTACAAGTTTGTGTGTGTGTGTGTGTGTGTGTGTGTGTGTGTGTGTGTGCGTGTGTGTGTGTGTGTGTGTGTGTGTGTGTGTGTGTGTGTGTGTGTGTGTGTGTGTGTTGTCCCGGTTACAAGAAGAACTAGCTGTAACCGGGACACACTGGGTGCATATTTAGAGCATTGTACATACTTTAGCATTCCTCTTCATGTCATTCCAGGCCAGAGTTGTTCTGGTCTTTGCCTGCAGTACGTATGTCTAGGTTTGAGTTCACAGAAGTACAGTAGGTCATAGTGAGTCTAAGTTAGCAGTTAGCTTAACTGACACTTAATGGTCTCTCTCTCTCTCTCTCTCTCTCTTAACCTAATGTCTCTCTCTCTCTCTCTCTCTCTCTCTCTCTCATGTTAACCTAATGTTTCTCTCGCTCTCATGTTAACCTAATGGTCTTTCTCTCTCTCTCTCTCTCTCATGTTAACCTAATGGTCTTTCTCTTTCTCTCTCATGTTAACCTAATGGTCTCTCTCTCTCTCTCTCATGTTAAGCTAATGTTTCTCACTCCCTCGCTCTTTCTGTCTCTCTCTCTCTCTCTCTCTCTCTCTGTATTAACCTGGTGTCTCTTGCCCTCTCAGATCTCCCCGTTTAAAGTTAGAAAACCAGATAATGTACTTGACACAATCTAATTCAGAAAACCCCTGAGGGTGGGAGAGTGAGTTGTATTGGGCTAAACAAGCGTACTTTCTAGCATATTATATTACTACACTGTCTTCTAGCCAGAGCTGACCGGAACTCATACATCCAGCTCTTATTTATTGATTAATTTAGCTGGTAGCCGTGTTATACGGGATTATGTGTACGTCAAGCTTGTTCACCTTGTCGTTTTTTATTTATTTTTTTCACGAAAATGACCCTTTAGATTTGCATTATCACTCAAATATTGTATTTATATACATGTTCATATGTATCTATTCTTCAAACTCCAAGCAATCTATGTTATGGTACGTTTTAGCACGCCCACTTCATGTCATTCCAAAGTCAATCTCGTCTGCACTAACACAGAATAATATATCTCCTGGAAGTTTGTGTTCATAGTAGTACAGCAGTTAGGGGGTACAGTGCCAAGTAAGCATTGAGAGATGGTTACAAGGGGTTATCATAAGCCACAATCTCTGGCTCTGTGTGTGTCTCTTCTCCCAGTCTGTGTCTTATCTTTATATAATGCTATATCCTAGTCCCTTAACTCCCCACAAGACAATATAGACAATCCACTGTTGGGGGTCAAAAGTCAGGCGGGCTTGGGGAGACGGTACCCTTGTGTCAGCAGCACTACATTGGGGCTTTGGATAGAGAGAGAAATAGAAGGGTTAGGAGTGGTGGAATAAGTGCGAGACAAGGGTGCTAAAAGATGGGCAGAAGGGAGGGAGGATAGGGGAGGATCCAGGGTGCTTCATCATCCCACACTGACAACTGCACACAAGAGGGAAGAACAGTGCATGTCCACTTACAATCTGCAGCCCTTATCCCAGCCAGCTAGCGGTCAAACTTTTCGCAAACGTCTGGCCGAAAAGCCCCCCATCTATCTATTAACCCATAATAGCTGGCCACTTTTTCCCTGTGTTTTTTAATTGTGCTTTTGTTCTGGATGGGGGGGTAAGGGTGGAGGTAGGGGGGTAGGGGTTAAGGGGGAGTTTGCTACAATTACATTAACATTTTGATCATTACCGAGAGGGGTCTCGCTTCACAGGCTCACTGCTCTAGAGACACAGTGTAACCGCGGTAATCCATAATAACCAGAACACCTGGCGTCATTAAAATGTATTGAACTTTTTTGGGCAGGAAAAACAAAGCAAAATGATGTTTAGTTTGGTCTTTTTTTGTGTGTGTTTACTGTATGAAATGTGAACCACCTTAACACACAGACACACACACACACACACACACACACACACACACACACACACACACACACACACACACAGAAACACACAGAGACAGACACACACACTGAATTGTTGTCGATTCTGCAGAAATGTGCACGCATCTACATAATACAACAAAACTAATTTCCCCGTCTCCCGCTGTTCTTGGGTCCCGAGAAGATGGAAATATTCATTGCTGTTATCCATGAACACGGCATAATCATCCAGGATTTATGCTTTTTGCTTGGATCAAATTAATTGTGCAAGGAGTGAGGAGGGTTGAGAGAATATACATCTCCTAGCAAAAAGGATTTCACCATGTCATCACAGAGCTGCATGAGAGAGAGAGAGAGAGAGAGAGAGAGAGAGAGAGAGAGAGAGAGCGAGAGAGAGAGAGAGTGTGTGTGTGTGTGTGTGTGTGTCTGTGCGTGTGTGTGTGTGTGTGTGTGTGTGTGTGTCTGTGCGTGGTGTGTGTGTGTGTGTGTGTGTGTGTGTGTGTGTGTGTGTGTGTGTGTGTGTGTGTTTGTGTGTGTGTTTGTGTGTGTGTTTGTGTGTGTTGGTAAAAAAGCTAAAAAAAAAAAAAAAAGTAGCGTCCTTGATTCCTTCTTTTCATCGCAGCCAAAGTCCACACTGGAACTAGAATAAACTAGAATACACAATGCAGTGCACAGCTAGGATGCAGCATTACATTTACATGTTAGCTAATTTGCCAGTGCAGTAGTGTAGAGAGGAGTGGTGGTGATACGCAAGCCAACAACGATGAGACTAATCCTTGAGGATTATGCCTTAGGCTTTGAAGTCTTCAGTTGGTAACTTCTGCCTAAACGCTTAAGTCTTTGGGTGAAAATATGTCAGGAAATATTACTTAACGTCCAACCTTTCTAATGGAAAGTGGAAATGATACGTACCAAGGGCGGTTTAACACCTACACGTTTGCTTCCTTGGTTCACAACAGATGTAAAAATGATACATTGGTTAGCTTTCACTAGAAAATCTTTGTGAATTATTTCTGTAAGAATGATTGTCTTCCTCCCTCTTTTCGTGTATATACCATATTCCTTTTATACTTGAACTCACATTATGGTCATATGGATGGGACTTATTCTTCGATTGAAAGACTTGAGGGTCAGTGTGACTTGTACGCTATTACTAAAACGGATGATTAACAATGTCTCAACGCACAGTTCATGAATTGGAATACGTGAGGACAATAATTCATTGCGCCGACAAGGTAACCTCAATTAAAGCTGATGAACGGGTTTTTCGTAAGAATGCATGATCTTCACATTGGAGCTGATCTATTGTTGTCAGTTTTCCAAAGGTATCAGACAAGAAAAGGTGTGAGACATAATTTCCCATTGCTTTGTTCTATAGAAAAAAGTTGCAAGTTCCAACTGAAATGTCCATATTAGATCCCCAGATGAGAAATGCATTCATTTGCAACGTAACATATCAGGAAATCAGTGTCCAGTATTTGGACCCAAAGGCAGCCAACACTCTAAAATGGTGTCAAGCATACAAGTCCTGCAAATTCGAAGGACACTATATCTGCTCACCAGAATGACATACTTAAGAGTGTTTCAGTTGCACATATCGTCACTAGAGGCGACCCCAAAAATAGTCAACTTTTTAACAATTTGTTTCAAAGGAGGCTGATATCGACTGCCAGTCCCCCAGTCAAATAGTCGCAAAATCAGGTAATGACACACATATCATTGTATTCCTGCTATATGGGTGTGCTGAATGTCTGATTTCACATGGAATCGCTTGGTTTCTCCCAATAAATCATCATTTGAGTGGACGCCTATCCTTACAGTATGTCTACAGTGCAACCCCATCCTTTAGAAATACAGCCTTGTGAACAATTAAGAGACCGGTCTGGATTTTTCTTCAATCTTCATCTCTACATTACTTATTGAAAATACTCTAAATGACAATATTTCTATTGTGAATTTGGTAGAAATGTTGTCAGTAGTTTATATTATAAAATCAAAATGTTCATTCTACTCAAACATTGGTCTCTAAAGAGTAAAACAAGAGACACTGAATCTTTAGAGTGGTCTTTTTTTCCGGAGCTGTAAATGTTACGAACAACACATTACATTTTAAAGTTCATTGTTGAGTTGACCCACTCATCCCCGTCTGACCTCAAGCCGCCCGTGCACTTTGTCTCTCTATCATCATTTCACCTGACTCCCTGCTTTGGCTCCCCATTGCACCAGAGACATAATTACGGAAGCCAACCCCGAGGGCTCTGTACTTTTGAACCCAAACATATGTTGTTTGAGAGCGTTTTCCCTCTGAAGGTTTATTCAAAAAGCCAATGACGGGTAAAGGTTAAAGCTATTCAGATTTGATGTCTTGTCCTCGTAAAAAAACGGCACTACACTGAGCTTGGATTGTAAACTGGTCGGGACACACTCACGCGCACACGCACACACACACACACACACACACACACACACACACTTTAAGGGTTGCTGTACTGCCCTACAAAGGCAAAAGACCTTAACTCACCAGAGTGTAGAACTGAGAAAAATTAGTTCAAAGTTATTTTGTTGTCCTGCCAAATCAGTTGTAGGTAGATACTTGAAAATTTGGCATGTTATTGTATGAAAAGGAAGTTATTTATCCCCCAAAAATCTAAGATTTTAACTTGACCTTTGACCCTTATTCGGAAGTTACTGTACTCTGCCTTTGTATTATCTGCAAAACAATAATGGGTCATACAAAGGCAAAAGACCTTAACTTCTATTCTATTGACAATTTGGATTTGTATCACTCTATATCAACATTTCCTGTGATAACAATAATAGCATTAAGTGAGTGTTGTCTTGTTAGGCATAATACTACACAAATTGAATATTAAAAAAACAATAATAATGAGACTTTTAAGGCTAACATTGTTCATTTTTGGAAAATTAAAAAAAATTATGGTTGTACTTATTTGAGATAAAATAACACTTTAAAGTATCCACCTATATTTCTTACATTTGAAAGGTTGGATGTCAGTAAAATGTATGAGAGAGAGAGAGAGAGAGAGAGAGAGAGAGAGAGAGAGAAGTCTGGATATCAGGGATTAATTCTTCCCACAACTATTCTTTATAATACTCTTTATAATTATGAAAAAACATTTTGTAATGCACACTTTCACAAACACATTGGTGTTTGGTTAGGCCCCACTTCATACCCTGAACATCCAGAGATAGCACGAGCAAATTTGCGTTCTTGTATGAAGACTACTACTTGCTACTTTTAGACTAGGCTACATAGATGTTTAAAAGTGGTATTCAGCACGTCCCGTAAGACCAAAATCACTTTATGTCAGCTGATCACTTTATGGCACCGCACCGGAAAATATACAAGCCAGTGAATGGGCTAATAATACTGATAACTCTTTATGGATTTAGACAATGGATTTTTCTCGTCGGTGGATATTTTTTTGCCATGGATTTTGACCAGATTTCAAGAAACGGTAGCTGCGATCTAGGATCTGCTGGATTGGTTTATCGTTCAGGCTATGTTTTCTCCGAGCCAGGGAGGTGTGTCTTGAGGCATCGCAATCTCGCTCGCGCTGTTTTCAGTCAGTGAGTGGACTGGACTGTCATTGGCAGGCAGCTTATTAGGCTACTTACTTTATTGAAGTTAATGTGTGTGACAGAAGTAGGGTGACCAGATGTCCCGCTTTGTGCGGGACAGTCACGCATTTCCATTACTTTTGAGACGTTGTCCCACATTGTTATTGACAATGAGCCCGCATTTTTAAATGCGTGTTTTATAATATGGCATTTATCCGATAGCTGTGTGGAGACAGCAGTCTTGCTAGTTGCTACTGGAGCGATGCCGAGCTCAGTGGGCTCTGAAGGTGCTGCCCGCTTCAGTGTTTACCTTCCTGTGACTTCAAAATAAAAGCTAACTCACGTTTGTCCAGTGACATGCTAATGTGATGGCAGTGAAATGCTTTTAATGTGGAAGCGCAGAAGTGCTTCAATTACATGCAATACACAGGCAAATCACCGTAACTCCAGCGCTGTAAACAGTAATTCCACTGTGGTGCTTTGTAAAACCATGGACATATAAAGAAGTAAAACAAAGGCAGAGCGCCGTAACTCAGCCGTAACTTCATCCGAACGTTCCATAGCGACGCGAAAACAAAGCCAAAAGACCGCAACTGATGTTACGGTCTTCTGCCTTGGCTTTCCCTCTGCTTTTGGAAGTTACGGCTAAAACAGCATCTTATTTTGACAAGAAAACAACAGAATTGACTCAAGATATTTGTTCACATGATAAAACTGATGGCCAGTGTTCCAAAAATGACAAAAACAAATTTTTGAAAAAATTGAAGTTACGGTCTTTTGCCTTTGCACGGCAGTGTAGGTCACACTCAGACACAATTAAGTGATGTAATTTAAAGTAGGAGTGAGCGATTCTGGAGATTGCTTGTTGACAAAATAACCTCTTTGTCCAAAATCAGTGAATATCTCTTCATGATCTGCTACCTGTACGTACTGTGTACACAGGCTAGGCTCTGTAAACGGGCATGCTTGCTAGCTACATTAGGCTGATCCGAGGCCCTTTATTTAGATACACTTTGTTTACATACCAGTTTACATAGTCTAGGCTGTGTATTATCACTAAATTGTATTTCAGCGCTCACATACACAGTACACGGACAGGTAGCAGATCGTGAAGAGATATTTACCGATCTTGACAACAAGTCATTTAGTCAAAAAGCATTTTCACCTTTTTTTTTTTTTTAACCTTTATTTCTACAGGTAAATCCCATTGAGACCGAAGACTCTTTTGCAAGGGAGACCTGTTTTCCTTTCCCACGTTACCATTCACACACACATTCATACACCGATAGCAGGCTAACTATCGACATTCACACAAGGCAAGGTGGGTGAAGTGTCTTGCCCAAGGACACAACAACCATGACACAGGTGGCAGGGCGGGGATCGAACCTCCAACCCTTTGACCATCAGCTGACCCGCTCTACCAACTTTACCACATTACCACATTCATGAGCCCAGGAAAAAAAGGGGAGGGGCTGTCAGTTAAACCTTGTAAAATCCATTTGGTTTTTCAGACATATACGGAGAACGGAACTGAAAATAGCTCGAGGGGCCGGCGTGCTCCATGGAGTGAATACCAAAACGAACGAGAAAAAAATAAAAAAAAGGAAAAAATAAATAAAGAATGTGTCACCTAGTGGGAGGAGGCATCCAGGCACACACACACACACACACACACACACACACACACACACACACACACACACACACACACACACACAGGCTGAATCTGTCAGAACTGTGCTGCTGTCTGCAGATTAGATCTGGGGCTATTCAAAGAAGGGAACGCACATCCACAGCACCCCAATGCCAATGTCCACATACACTGCACTTGCAATGACAGCCATCACCGTATGGCAAAACAATATGAAACTTAAATTATGGCTACGAAAAGGTGTGTGTGTGTGTGTGTGTGTGTGTGTGTGTGTGTGTGTGTGTGTGTGTGTGTGTGTGTGTGTACGGTGTGTGTGTGTGTGTGTGTGGTGTGTGTGTGTGGTGGGTGTTTTCCTATGCCGTGACTGACCTGATCACGTTGCATCCGTGTTGATTCACAGCATAAAAAGCCAAGGTCACGCGGGAAGGGAGAGTTTGCCTGATGATGTCATCCTGAGCTGCAGCAGTTAGCCCTACACACACACACACACACACACACACACACACACACATATATTTTAAGGGTTGTTGTCGGACTATAAATAATACGCCATAACTTAGAGGTTAGAGATACAAACTGCTATCAACATAATCACCGCTTCCCATCAAGACCAAAGTAGCATGAGCGCAGCCTGGCAACCAAACTGATTTGGCGTGTGCTGTATATGTATTTATGTGTGTGTGTGTGTGTGTGTGTGTGTGTGTGTGTGTGTGTGTGTGTGTGTGTGTGTGTGTGTGTGTGTGTGTGTGTGTGTTATGACTGTGTTTTTGTATTTGAGAGAGAGGAAAAAAAGGGCAAGTGATTGATGCATGTGTTGCGTGGGTGTGTGAGTGTCTGCCAGCAGATATGAGAGATTGCCTGTGTTTACAGGAGTGTGTTTGCACATACCATGGACGTATTATAAGTAGAAGATTGAATTAAGAAATGGTGTCCTATTCATTTCTATAGAAAGTTGCTATTGTGGCATATGGTGCAATTTGAAGCAAATACTTCCTGGTTATCGGACCCATTGAGCATGTGCAGTCTCACCAACTGCAACATGTTTTGTCCTTTTAGTGCAAATAAAACTATTTTGGTGATGTTTGGAAAAAAAATATGTGGGACCTATTATTTTAATACAGGATGTTAAGATACTTACTATGAGCCTTTGATTAATTTCTGGAGACAGAATCCTTGTCCCAGTTTGTATTGGTTAACATGGCAGGATCCAGGGACCTCAATAGACAGACAAACAATATCTTGCATTACCAAGCTTGGCCGCAAAACATATGATTATTGTGCTGATCCTGGGGGACTTGGTACATATTGTAGATGCTTATGTGTGTGTGTGTGTGGTGTGTGTGTGTGTGTGTGTGTGTGTGTGTGTGTGTGTGTGTGTGTGTGTGTGTGTGTGTGTGTGTGTGTGTGTGTGTGTGTGTGTGTGTGTGTGTGTGTGTTGCTGTGTGTGTGGATGTTGTCTTTGCGTGTTTTACTTTGCTCCCACACACTACATTGATTAGACAGGATCCTGTTGGCTAAGACCGTCTGGGTCTGTTTTGGTAAAATCACTCTGAGTCCGTCTGCGATGTTTCTCTTCCCAAATAAAACACCATCAGCTCTCAGTCATGTCTGAGCCAATGGATGATGCAGCTACGTGCACTAGTGGTACGTGTGTGTGTGTGTGTGTGTGGGTGGGGGGTGGGGGTGGAAGACAACATCTTGTCCAGCTTATTTGTGCTGCTGGTTGCTATCTCTACATGCATTGATTATGTATCTCCTATGTCAAAACATGGCATTGTTTTTGTTTTTTTAAATGGCAGTCACATCATTTTAGTTTGTTGGTCTTGTTGGTGAGGTCAATCCTGCCACCAGCCATGTGCAGCGTAAGCCAAGTGAAGTAAGTCAGGTAAACTTCATTGTCAATTTCTGCAATATGTGCTAGATATACAGATACATCGTAATAACGTTTATTTCTGACCAACAAAAGAATACAATAAGATCATTATTATAAATTATACATCGTGCAAACGTGAGGTAAAATCAAATATAGAAAGTTAATACATTGGAAATGTACAATAAAAGGGCATGACAATGTGTAGCCCGCCTATGCGATTGGTTGGCAGGTCCAGAGTGGCACTGGGCAGATCCAATAGTTTTAAACTTCAACAGACACCCGCCTTCAAGTGAGTTTACGTTTGTCAATTGAGCGATTCCAGACCTTCTGTACAAATGAAATGAAGTACGATGGTCTGGTAGGACCAGGCTAGACAATGTGTTGACTGAGTATAAATATAGAATGTATATCAATCAATGATTCAGGTGGCTGAGTGTCCCTGAAAGTTCTTAGTTCTAGACCAGCAAGACACTGGTGTGCACCAGCAATGCAAGGCCTCATTTACCCTGCGATACCGTCTCCTTATACCTCTCTCTCTCTCTCTCTCTCTCTCTCTCTCTCTCTCTCTTCTCTGGAGGCTACAGCAGCAGCACACTCACTCTCTGCTACACACTGAGTCATTCTAAAGCCAGTCAGTTATCTCTCTCCATCCGGCCCCTCACATTTCAACACTGCTTTTGTTATCATCAATCGAAGCTCGGGCTTCCAGAGAGAGAGAGAGAGAGAGAGAGAGAGAGAGAGAGAGAGAGATAGAGAAAGAAAGAGAGAGAGGGAGATAGAGAGAGAGAGAGAGAGAGAGATTCTGAAATCCTGAAAGGTGTCAAAACAGCGGATAACTTAGAATTTGCACTTGTATGTCGGTTGCCGCATTTACACGCGGACACAGAACCCATGGATTATTAATGCCATCCCCCTCATTTTCAAATGTTCACAGGAAACCTTGTAGAATGTTGTGCGAAAAGCGAAGAGAGCTTGCATCAGAAAGTTCCTCGGTGAAAACGCCTGTTATTGCGTCATGCAAACACTCGCAAAAATCCACTTCAGTTAAGGCAATAGCAAGGATTTTTTTTTTTTCAAACACCAAAGTCAAAAGCGGCCAAAAAGTGGGTTTTCCTGTCTAAATACAATATCCATAATTGATGTTATTGGACAATATGTCAGGGTCATGCTTATGGGAAAGATAAAACTATACATTACATGAATGAATCAATGAATTATCAAACCAACATCGCTGTAGTAGAATTGTCAGGGTCGGCTGCATCTCCATTAAATTCCAACATTTTTTTTTTATCATTTTGGACAATGGGATTATGGGAATTGAAGTGTATCTTAGCTATGATACTCTACCATGAGTCTGCTAATTAGTATAGCTGTCCATTTTATAAAACATAACACACTGCCATTCCCAATAATCATTACTGTGCTTCTATGTCAATTCTAGAAGTCATATAGTAAATGATATATATATATGTATATACATATTGTGTATTTGCAACATTTTGTCTACGTGAATATTTGTCTTGTTAGCTCTAATGTCACATAATGAATGCAACAAACCCTGTAGGAAATAGTACGTTTCACATTACCGAACACATGTCCTCAATGATATATACTTGCATGTTGGATGCAGCTGGTTATCGCCTCATGCACACTTTGCAAACAGGCAGTACTGGCTAGTAGTAGGTTGTTGAAGCAGGTGATTAGCTGGCGGGCAGAGCATACAGGGAGGGAGGGAGAGAGAGAGAGAGAGAGCATATAGAGAGGAAGATAGAGAGAGAGAGAGAGAGAGCGAGAGAGAGAGAGAGCATATAGGGAGGAAGGGAGAGAGAGAGAGAGCATACAGGGGGGAAGAGGTCACGTAGGAACCGCAGGTGAATTCAACCAAGCGTCTAGTGGAATCTCAGTCGCAGACAGAAAAAATCCCTCACACAGATGGCCTCCAAGACGCACTCACACCAAACCACTACCTGCTAATTGCGTGCTGAGCCTCACTTCACTCTCTTTCTATGTGTCTCTGTCTGTCTGTCTGTATGCCTGTCTGTCTGTCTGTCTCTCAAAAAAAAGCTTTATTAGCATGACTGATTGTTACAGAATTACAAATACTACAACAAAATGGAACGTCAGAGCTTTGTGTAAATAACAAAATAGCTCTCTCTCTCACCCCTCTCTTGCCCTTTTTTTTCTCTCTCTCTCTTTCCCTCTTTCTCTCCCCTCCCTCCCCCTCTCTCTCTCCCCCCCCACTTTATTGAAAAGATGAATATGCTTTAGTTTACATGGAACAATACAATACATCTCTCCATTTTCTCCACTCCTTCCAATTTGTGTCAACAGCAGCGGCACAATAGGGCCACACTGTTTATGGACTAACAATGTAAAACGGTGGAGGAGAAAGAAGCAGTGGAGAAGAGTGAGAGAGCAGAAAAGGGAAAATGGAAAATGGTTGCCTCTCTACCTGTCCTTCACCTTCACTTTACATTGCTTATTTATTTATTATCTTCAGGTAATTGGCCCTTTTATTGCCCCTGAAGAATGCAGGAAAGAATACCCCTACTGTGGTTGTGTGTGTGTGTGTGTGTGTGTGTGTGTGTGTGTGTGTGTGTGTGTGTGTGTGTGTGTGTGTGTGTGTGTGTGTGTGTGTGTGTGTGTGTGTGTTTGTGTGTGTGTGGGACTTGCCTTCTATTGTACATTCACCATTATGTAAAATTGATGGTTGAGATATATGTTCATTCTGGAGATGCACTTAATTTCCATGTTGATGGGTAGGCATTCGACAACTGGCTTTAGTTGAGGGGGGTGGGGGGGGGGGGGGGCATAGCAGGTGAAAACATTGTTTATTTCAAGCACTGGGTAATTTTGAGATTGGTTTGCAGTAACATCAACTAAACTTTACATAATCATTCTTAGCACTATGCTGAAGGTTATAACATGAGGATTATTGTATATGTTGTTTAAGGTGGAGTCAGTGATTCTAGAGTCACTTTTTTGTCAGAATCAGTGAATACTGTATCTCCTCACAATCACTACAGTATACAGTATATATCAAATACAGTCAAAGTATACAGCTTAGGCTCCTGTCCATACTGTGTGCTTCGAAAAAAAAATCTAGTATAAGTACACAGCCTAGAATCTGTAAATGGGCATGTTTCTAGCTACGGTGGGCCACTTTGCTTACTTACCCTTTGTTTCCATGCCTCTATTTTTTGTGATTATGCATACTGAAAAAAGTCGGCACAGTTGGGATAATAGCTAAAACAAGTCCAGAAAGTAGTTTAGACATACTAATACTGCACCAAAATGCTCCATGCCCCAGTTCTACAGAATTCTTTTTCCCTCTCACTTGTGAAATATGTTTACCAGGTCCCTGTAGCCGGAAGGGCTTGTGTGAGTGAGGTAGAGCGCCTCTCCACACACCACTGTGTTTCACTGCCAAGCCTGCAACCTATAATTATCGAAACACACACACACACACACACACACACACACACACACACACACACACACACACACACACACACACACACACACACACACACACACACACACACAAACACACTGCCAATCAAGGGGATTGTTGTTGTGGCATTGCTCTGGGGGCGAACATACATATTCTCTGCATATTTCAGGCGAGTAATCAATATGTTTTTGAGCTTATGAGTAATATTTCAATATGTAATTAAAGGAGCTGATCCATGCACATCGACTGATTGTTCTCGCTGAGGCTTCAACGGCTGAAAGAAATCCATCCAAAAAATATTAGCAACGGTGAGCGGTGCCAGCACATCTGGATTTCTGATGACTAATTTCACATTCAAAAAAGCCTTCTCTTCTCGTGTGTGTGTGTGTGTGTGTTTCTGTGTGTGTGTCTTGCATTGACATGTAAGTATTGCTTTGAGAGAGTAAAAACCTTGGATTTAGCACAAATGGAAAATTTAAGGATAATGGAGAATGCACATATGCAGAGGGAACCATCTTTTAGTCAGGCAGTATTATGTAGCGCTCGCTTGCTTAAGTTTAATTACCTGTGACATTTTAGCATTGATGTTTAAGTGGTACGTTGCATTTTTGAGGATCCTTGTAGCATTCACAATACATGCGTTCCAATCCCCATACTTCCATACTATTTAGTATGCCAGAAAAAGATTGTGGACGTCCCAATACATGCACGGCAACTGTAGTATGCTGAAAATACGTAAATGCCCTACTAACTCCAATAGCATTTTGGAGTATTCGTCTTTATTCTTGACATTTCTCGACATAATGAAAAAAAACTTCCTTATCTGATTTTTTTCTCTCTCCTGTGGCCCTAAAACTCTTCTGTACGTTAGTGTGTAGTGTAGTAAAAAGAAAGAGTATGTGATTTGGAACACAGGGACAATCTCTATGGACCTAATCAAAATGCTAGCGAATGTCGGACTAGATTGCGAGTGCACGTTTTGAGCTATAACCCTCTCAATATCCCGGTGTCACTGGGGAATGGTTGTTCGATAATATAACACCAATGATGGGAATACAGCAGAGATGAGACACCTAATTGCTTTATTGATAACTGTTGATAGCCCACCGGTGCTTGATGGCTGATAGTTCACATTATCATAAATCCTGCTGGTATCAAGGTGGAGTGAGCGATTCTGGAGAAAGCTTGTTGTCAAAATCAGTGAATATCTCCCCACAATCTGCTACCTGTCCGTACTGTGTGTGTGCACTGGAAAAAAAAAGATGTGTGAATACCCAGCCTAGGCTCTGTAAACTGGCATGTCAACAAATGGTATGTCAAAACAAAGAGGGGCCCAACCTAGCTAGCAACATGTCCCTTTTACAGAGCTATGGCTATGTACAAACACACTTATTTTTTCCATTATACACACACAACACACAATCTCCAGAACTGCTGACTCCACCTTTAGTATTACATCATGCCCAGGCCAATACATTCACCATCTGGCACCATCACTAGCACACTTTTATACCTCCCACTTATAAAAGGTGCTTCACTGTTTTCCACAGCTCATCTCACTGCCTACTCTAAATGCAGCCCAAGCTAAAAATAGGCAAAAATAGTTCAGATGATGACAAAGAAGGTCATTATCTCGCCATCACTACAGTGAAAAATCACTAAGGTTTTTTTGGCAGGGAGCCGGCTGAGTGTTATTTTTGCATTGTTAGCGACATCATGCTGTTAATAAGACGTTATACACACGTTACAGGGCGATGTGTTGACGTCCGTTACCCCGACGATTGATTGCCCGAAGGAGATTCTTTTCCGTTTGCTACATTGCTGTTTTACAAGATGCAAACGTGTGTGTGTGTATGTGTATGTGTGTGTGTGTGTGTGTGGGGGGGGGGGGGGTGGGTGGACAAGAGAGCGTCTATAAATAGAGAAGCGAGTGATGGTGAGGGAATGACGGAGGAAGGTATGTGTGTGTGTGTGTGTCTGTGTGTCTGTGTGTGTGTGTGTGTGTGTGTGTGTGTGTGTGTGTGTGTGTGTGTGTGTGTGTGTGTGTATGTGTGTGTGTGTGTGTGTGTGTGTGTGTGTGTGTGTGGCAGCCAGATGGTGCCTCGTGGGGAATGTCTCCCAGTGATTTTGTTTGCAAATAGGTTTCTGTATAAAGTCGCCCGCTCACTCTTTTTCCCTTCCAACTTGACTGCTGTTATAGGCAGAGCTTTAGGAAATGCCAGATCTGATAACGGTGCCGCAGACTCAAAGATGTCACACACAGGGAGAGAGAGACCCTGTTTCCACCTGGGATTAACATCTGACTTTTTGAATCTGGTTACAAGTGGACAGCTCTCAGTCCGTGTGTTCCCACTTGTATTTTCAAATGTGACGTCTTTGTCTACTTGTGATCCGATTCCATTTACCCGCGCTGTATTTAAATCAACACGTACAAAATTTCCGTTTGCATTGCTGTTTTTAACCGGTGGGGTTCAAACAAGTAAACATACAGGGCTGTACAGTGCCACAGTTTTAATCGCATTTGCTATCAAAATGCATTACATGCGAAGATAATTACCAGTCTAGGTTGATGAGATAGGCTACTGTCTCATTTAGACAAGGAGGAGCGATGCACAACACTGCTTAGAGGGCTCTACATTAACACTCGCCAAATGCGGGAAATATCATAGATAGTATGAAGGTAAAAACTCTTAGGCGAGTAAGTTATTACGCCTCTTTGGCTGGTGAAAGATGTGTGTTTGCCGGGCGGCTTTTTTAACGTCTGCTACACTCTTGTCACCAACACCAGTAGCATACACGGCTTTCTGTATGCAGTTAAGATACGGCATATGCGAACAGAATATTTCCTGTGCGCCTTCACATTAAAAGAATGTTACTAGCCAAACGCGAGTTGACTTTTATTCTTAAGCAGATAAGAACAGGAAGTAGTTGCCTTGCAGCTCTCCAGTCAATAGCAGCGATTTCCGTGTTTTCAGATGTACGCAGTGAAATGAAAACAGAGCTTGGCCGCGTTTCCCAGATTCGTTAAGAGCCTCTTTGGGCTAAGTACTTCTTTGGAGCGCTCTTAAGAACGCTGTGAAAGAAGAATGCGTTTCCCAGATTCGTTCTTAGCGAAAGTAGTACTTTCACTAAGATGGAACTGTACGACGGCGCTGACCCACTCTTTCAACCTTCTTAGCGACCAAATCATCAGTGATCATGCCGCGTCAGGGAAATTTATTTCCTCCACTTTTCGAAATAATAAAACAATGCTCAATCGGACCACTGGCGCAAGAAACATAGACTAATAGTAGAGAAAAAAATGTTTTAATGAATCAGACGTTTACGTTTTCCACACACATGTGAGTTTATAGTACTACACATAAAAAAATATCCACAACCCTGTGGCATTTGACAGATATCAAGGAAACAGATTTAATTGAACTCAGCTGAACCTCATCCAGAGCGGCTCCACCTGCTATAAAGGCGTTGCCAAAGTCCGCGCGTGTGAGAAACCATGGCTGCAATACAACAGCCTCGCCGTGCGCGAAGCCAGACGGTTTACATAAATGCATACGTGCGTCGGCACTTCTCCCCACTGGACGTGCTTTCAGACCGGGCCGTCCAGGCAAAGTACCGACTGCCCCGGCCGTGCGGAGATCCAACGGTTGATCACTCTGGTGTCTCCACACATATGCAATTTTTCCTTCAGCCCGGAGATGCAGCTTCTGGCTGCGCTGCGTTTTTAAGAACATATCAACCTCTTCTGAGGTCCAACAACCCCCAGCCCCTACCCCTTTACCACCAAGCACTGATCACTAAACCATAAACCCACAACCACCACACATCACCCATATCAACTCTCAGGCCTGAAGGCTGAAATAAATAAACAGAACCAGCAGATGTAGGCTACATGTAACGTCCTGCACACTATGAGTATTGCTGCAGTGTCCGAGTGCTTTACCTGAAAGTCTGGCACTGGAATGCTGTTGAAAGGGCGCACTATACGCACACGGCATTAACCTACGCTTAGCTAAATTACAAATTGCCTGGGACTTTTTGTTGCTATAGGTTTGACACTCTCATTTCAATGCAAAATGATCCACACAATACATGGTTGAAAAGGAAACCAAAGTAGTTTATTGAAACCATATGGGGGAGGGGTTACTCCGCGCTGTCTTTACTGGGCGTCTGCATCACCTGCAACGAAGGGAGATTGATTAGTGAAACCTTCGCACTCTTCCTTTTTGTTTGGTTCTGGAACTCCTGCCACTTCTTCCTCACAGCACGCCAGTCACGCAGGCCACATGGGCTGGAGGGGGACATCTTTTCGGCTATGGCCTGCCTAACACGGTTCTTCACTGTGATGTTCTTTTTGCCCCTTGTTCCCCCGAATAAAACTGCCCGGTGCTGCCAGACCTCGTCCACTAAGACGCCCATCTCCTCCGCGGTAAACAACGGTGCCCGCTTGTTTCTTTTGCTGCCGCTTTCTTCCACTCTCACATGTGTGTGCCTATCCACGGGGTATATATGCGCTAATGGGCTTGATTACTACTTGGATACACTTGTTGCCCCCCCCCCCCCCCCACCCGCACCCACACACCCCCACACACACACTATACATGCGTAGCCTAATTCCACCTGTGTGGGGGTGACCACGGGGCGCTGTGGGTGACTTATGCGCTGATAAAGAGGTGGGTGATCGATTCGCCTGGCATCGATTTATTCAGTTTCAGCACGACCGCGGTGGACAGCTCCCACCAAAGTACTTCTTTCGCTTCGTCTTACGCGTTCTCCAAAGAAGGCACTTAAGATGGCATCTGGGAAACACCCGTATCTTAACGCTCCTTCTTTGGCGAACCCTTCTTTCGACCCTTCTTTGGCCCCAAAGAACGATCGAATCTGGGAAACGCGGCCCTTGTCATTTACAATACTGGCGGATGCAATTAACGTTCATGAGGCTTCTATAAAAGCTGCATGAACGCCAGTGATGCATTTTCAACGTATTTCCGCTCAGGCAGGGGGCGGCAGTTGAGTAGGAGGTCCCTAATGTGGACACAAACCACATTGGTGTTTCCACTACCAAATGAATGCGAACACAAGCGACACAACCAACGTAAACCACCTCCGAATGTGGTTTTTGTGATCTGATCTCAATGCGTCTTGAGAGTGTTTTCACCTGTAGTTAGGGCTGTATTCAGGTGATCGGATCACGAAAGTCAGATGTTAATGTCAAGTGGAAACGGGGTCAGAGAGATAAAGAGAGAGAGAGAGTGAGGGGGGGGGGAGAGAGAGGGAGAGAGCAAGGGAGGGGGAAGAAAGACAGAGAGGGGAGAGATAAATAGAGATAAAGAGAGAGAGACAGAGACAGAGAGGGAGAGAGAGAGAATGGGAGAGAGGGAGAGAAAGAGCGATATATAGAGAGAGAGAAAGAGAAAGAGAGACAGAGGAGGGAGAGAGAGATAAATAGTGAAAGCTACGGAGAGAGAGAGAGAGGGTGAGAGCACGAGAGAGAGAGAGAGAGAGAGAGAGTGAAAAAGACGCACTCTGACAGCTTTTGTCACTCTCGGAGGCGACCGCCCGAAAGATTGTCACGGATAGAAAATGGCACAACCCTGGAAGCAATGACAAATTGTTTTGAGAAAGAAAGAAAAAAAGAAGTGTGGGAGAGAGGGAAAGAGAGAGAGAGGGAGAGAGAGAGAGAGAGAGAGTGTGAGAGAGAGAGTGAGAGAGCCATGCCAATATCCCTGCTATGGCCTACTTCACATTGTGGGTTGGTGCAACGTCACTCACAAAATCTTTGTTTTGTCATAACCGCAAATGGGGTTCTCGTTTAGGATAGAAAAAAAAAAACTGAAGATTGTTGAGATGTTTTGTGATTTATAAAGAGCTAATCTTACCATAATGTGTTGTAATAAAGGTAAAGAATATGGATATTACACAAGTTAAAACTGTTGAGAGATTGGCCTCGATATTGGCACCTTGATTCTGATTTCCAGTACCTGTTTATTAGCGGAAGTCAAACTGGTCTTGGGATTTAATATAATTAAACCTGCAGTGTGTAGAATTTTGGGTTTTATTTCCTAGCAGATTTTGTAGAAAGTAATTATAATATCCATAAGTACATTTAATTTAGTGCATAATAGCTGAAAACAAATTTTTGAATATTTTTTTTTTCCCTTAGAAAGGGTCTCATATATGTCCATATTTCTGCATATTTTGGACCAAGGCCTAGTGGCGCCATCTTGAAAGTGTCATAGTTGGAATGGCATCAGGTGCATTGTTTAAAATTTAGAATTGTTCTTGTCCTTGAAGGCCATTGTAGCTTCTGTTATTATTCGAAAGGGTTGGGGTTACCCAGGGAGCGTTGCATTCTAGAACTTTGTAGAACTTTCTTGATGATCTCATATTACACACTGCACCTTTAAATGAACTGCTGTGAAGTGCCGACATTGGGTCCAGTCCTAATGTGTATTCACAAACAATTCTATGTATTAACAGAAAAGATGAAGCTATGACTTTCTCTTTATGTTATCGAGAGAGAGAGAGAGAGAGCAATACCTCAATCTGCTCCGGTGAGTGACCGCAAAAAAAACTGAGTACAACATTGTGAAACAGTGTAGCAGAAGCCGGGGTGATTTCACGGAGATATGGGCACATTTTCTGCTCCGTAACTGCTTTACAGCGCCACACCAGATAAAGCTCATTTGGGTGTAAAAAGCCCCAAACAAACAATTTTTTAACAAGTACACAAAAAATTCAATCTCCAATTAGTTTTAATTTAATAGAGCAGCTCCAGGTTTTTTATTATCTCTCACAAGTCTTCACTTGCTGCTTAGGCGTTCTCTCGCTCTGCCATCTGTAGTTTAGGATGAAATTATAGTTGCAAGGTTCTAGGATTTTTTTATTTTGTGTGAGAATTGAGTGGTTACCGTTGTTGTTTATATTCACTTAATGAGGTGTGTCTTCATGAGGCAATATCAATTTTGGGTTTAATTTGTGGAACCGTTTAAAAAGTTGAGTGCAATTTAAAGGCAGTGTCTTCAAAATATTTGAAAAGATGCATAATGATTAGAGCAGTTAGGTAAAGGGAGTTGAACCTGGCATGGGTTACCACTAGCATAAAACCCTGCCACCCTTCCACTGTTTGATAGTCGCTGTTTATTCTTAGTGTCTGTTTTTCACACCCTCATTGCACTGAGCACTTAGTTGTTGCCACTGCGTTGGCTTGAACAGGTCTCCTCTGAGCTCATCAACAACAAAGCGTGCTCACACACACACACACACACACACACACACACATACACACACACACACACACACATCAAGGCCACTTTTTGTTACCTCATCAACAAAGCGTGCTCACCTCGGGGCTGTAACTGTGTGACTCACCCTCTGGAGGTGTAAAACTGTTTGCAGTCTATTTCACCTGACCACAGTAACTGATGTAAGGCCAGTTACAGCCATGCATTATCCTAAGGCGATTTATGTGTTTTTAAAGGTACAGTGTGTAATATCTGAGTATTTAGTGGTGAATGCTCTAGACTGCAAAGCTCTCTTGGTAACCACTCCTTTTTGGAGAATGTACAGAAGCTACGGTGGTCTTCAAGGACAATAAGCGACTGTAGTTACTAAATGGCATCATCTACCGCTGCCTCAAGCCTTTCCACAATATCACGTCGAGGTGCAGTGTGTAAAATTTATTGGGATTTTTCATAGTTGGTACAAATGGAATATAATATTCATAAGTATTTTATTAATAAGTGAATAATTGTCTAAAAAAATACAAGTCATAGATTATTTTATATCCCTAGAATGAGACTTTTATATCTTCATATGAGCAAGGCACACCGCTATGTTTCTACAGTAACACAGAATGGACAAACTTAACAGCCATATGTGTATTTATAGTGGGCGTCCTGGGGAAACACACCTGTTGGTAGACGAATAATAAGTACTATAGAATAACTAACTAGATATTCACCTGATCATTTGATATTGTGGAAAGACTTGAGGCAGTGGTGGATGAAGCCATCTTTAGTAACTAGCTTCCTGTCCTTGAAGGCCACCGTAGCTTCTGTAATTATTCAAAAGGGAGGAGTTACCAAGGGAATGTTTTAATCTAGAATTTTCCTCACTTGATGCCACTAAATAATTAAATATTACACACTGCAACTTTAAATATAACGTAAATAGAATCTCAGTATTTGTTAAGACTTGGAATAACCAGGTCATGGGTTAAAATCTGAAGGCAATGTGTGCTGGCATGAGAATGTTTTCTCTGGTATATAAAAGGTAGCGGTTTGCCTTCCTAGCAGCTGAGAACGCTTTGAATGTCACAATCAATATGTTATGCAACTGGGCTGTGCTTACCAAATGCATCTCCTCACGGTCACGCTCTTTCAGGAGGATAATGCTGAACGTGTGTGTGTGTGTGTGTGTGTGTGTGTGTGTGTGTGTGTGTGTGTGTGTGTGTGTCTCATTTCAGTAGTGTTCCAGGTGCTAGTACGAAGCAAAAAGACAAAACAAAAATGTATAGACAGTGTATTACTGGGTCTTAAAGCATTAAAAAAAAACATTGAATTTAATATAATATTGTATTTAACATTCTCAAAATAAGGCCTTAGAAGTATATCATTTCCCCGACAAAGTATTACACTTCCTTAACAAAGTATAAAATAAATACTTGGATATGCACTTTTGTATTTTTATTTTAAGAATATACACAAAGCTATTATTACATCATACAATGTGAGTTTCCAATACATTATTATTGATACGTTATTTAGTAAAAGCACCTTAAATTGCATCAGCATTTCCATTACATCCTTCCTACTTTTGCCAGTATGGACCTTGACATTGGCATTCAATATCCTTTCAAGTGGCATTAAAAACGGTATCAAAAAGGCTTACATTTTACTGGGATATCCATGCGTGTACCCAGTGTAGACAAATCCCCAATCCCACTGCCACTAGCAAGCTCCGACAAGGTTAAAGAAAAATAAATTGCTTGATTTTTTTTTTCCAACCCAATGTTTTCACTTCAGTATGGTATATCGGGCTATATTTGGCGGTTAATGATGTATGGCTTCGCACAGTAAAAGAAAATGGGTAGCATCCCCCATTAAGATAAGCGCTTGCAGGGCCAAGGGGAACCTAGAAGTGCCAGTGGCATATTGATTGCGTGCCCTGTGTTATTACAGTAGGGTTAGCGCCGGCTGCTCTCTGCTCAGCCCCGGACAATTTCCTTTCGAAGGGAAAAGTTATGGCACGAACAACAATGAACAGCAATAGAAAAGTGAACCCCGGTTTTTAACCAGATGAAAAATGGTGCTGAGGGCAGTTAATAGTCCAGTGTATGTGAATGTCCAGTACAGTGGAAAAAAAAGTTTGTTATTTAGGACTTTTGATTTATTTTTTTTAATCTCAATATTCGTTTAAGGGTAAAATCGTTTGGGGAATATTTGTAATATTATTTGGGCGATTCTGACCCACAATCCAGTGCGCACCTGAAGTGACGTCACATCGACGGAGCCAACAAACAGGGATGCGTCGGATATAAAAGCAAGAGGCAAGATCAAGGCGCAATGTTATGAGGAAATAAATAAGTACAAGTATGTCACAATAGTATGCCTACTGCATCCCAACTAGATTATTGTTATGTGTAGTATGTAGAATAGAAAAAAGAAAGAGTATGCGATTTGGAACGCAAGGATGATAAAGCTGGTCACATTAGGCTAGATTAAGGGCTGATTTGTACTTGCCGATGCATTTTAACTACAAATATGCTCTGTAACAGCATGGGGCTTGTATGACAGGACAAAATGCACAGGCAGCCAACAAGGAATGACTTGTGGCAGTTGCAATGATTAGACATTTACATTGATTACTGATCAAACATCATGTGTATATCTCCAGGCGGCCGGCTAATTAAAATCATCAACTAAAGGCTGAGAAAGCAATAGCCAAACAAGACCCCATGTTGCTTTGCTCTCAGCCTGGTTCAGGCAATACAATTGTGATTTTTTTTCCACACATCACCACACTTTAGGTAATTTACATGTTAATGCAGTAGGTATACCTTCTGTTGTCGGCATATTGTTGATGGCTATATGTCTTACTCTATCAGGATGAATGAGTTCTGTGTGTGTGGGTGTGTGTGTGTGTGTGTGTGTCTTTAAGTGTGTGCGTGTGTGTGTGTGTGTGTGTGTGTGTGTGTGTCTTTAGGTGTGTGTTTGTGTGTGTCTTTAGGTGTGTGTGTGTGTGTGTGTGTGTGTGTGTGTGTGTGCGTGCGTGTGTGTGCGTACAAGTACAGATGCCACACACTATAAACCTGTGCAATTGCCAGGCACATAAGATAGATAGTGGCAGAGAGGAGAGCCATGTTCACATAACTCATTATAGTTTTAGACATTATCGCGTGTGTAGCAGCGCTGAGGATGTGACATGTATGTTGAATAGTCTACACAACATGTAATGGCGTGTACAATTAAAGTGTTTCCGCAAATGTACTGTGCCGAGAGCTATCTCTAAATTATTACTTCATTCTACATATAATCACTCCCTGCACTCTAGATAGCATGCCAACTGTAGGCTACATACATTGTTTTATTGCAACGGACTGTCAGGGACACTACACTTATTTGATCATATTCTTAAGATTTGCATGGAATCAAACCCAATTTCCTCATGATTTGAAATTAATTTTGTTTTGTTTTACTAATATTTAAGTGAGGCATTTATTTCTATAATAGCTATTCGATGTATTTAAAATCAGCAATCACCCCTATGTGCTATTTTTAAATGCCTATGGTGGAGTAGGCTATTCCTGAGCTTTCACACCCAGGAAGTATTGGTAAATGGACTTGACTTGTATAGCGCTTTTTAGCCGATTTTCTCAGCCCCAAGGCGCTTTACAATTCTTACCACGTTCACCCATTCATACACACACTCAGACACCGATGGCAGTAAACAACACAGGTGTGCATTCAATGTATCTAATTGAGGACAGCCTATTCATTGTTGCTGCTAATACAACATTTAACATGCTGTTATGATTCCACGTTTTGCAATTAACACTCACCAACCTCTTCATTTAAACTAGTTTGTTTGTCCTCGTTGTAAACAGATACACCTGTTGTATATGTGATGGGAGCAGCCACTCAAGGACCGTTTGCTGTGGTGCTACAATGCAAGTGTTGTTAGCATGGTAACCGCGGGTTTACCCACTTTACCCATGATATTCAATCGAGTAGGTCTATGCATAGCTTCCTAATCTTTTAAACCAAACCTATCCATATGGCTAGCAGTTAAAAAAAACTATGTGAGACGTATGTTACGTGCAGTTAAGACATAGTGACTTTTAAAAACCTAAATTGATTAAGTTCTGTATTTACTGTTTGAATTTGTTTAATTATACCATTTTCTTCAGTATGGTAAGTATAGTAATAATGGCGGTTGCTGCTAGCTCACACACAATTAACAACACACAATAGCTGCTAACTTTGTTTACTCATCAGAAGTTTCTAAGCGGCAATTCAATTTGGTGAAGAAGTTTAAGACTCGCTTGATTTAAAAGACGTAAGACTTGCTTTTGACTTGCAGAACAATTAGTTGGTCGCACTTCTGATTGACAGTAAGCTTTATGGCAGAGATGTCCAATTATACATTCATATACTGTATCTGATCCTTTAAGTAGCTACGAGGAACTTTTAAATATTTCTGAAACAGTCTAATGTTTCCTCTGATGATCATAAATTACATGTTACAGCAAATAAGACCATCAGTGCAAATAATGCTATTTTGATATAGTTTTTCTTAATGCCTTTGTCACGAGTACGCTCACCCAGGAACCACAGCTGAGGTAATAAAAACACTACCGCTTTTCTCCAAAGGGGGCGCAAGAATTAACACAAACTGAAAGTTCCTCAGAGCACCTTCAACAACTATTCACATAACCTTTTCTCTTCACCACTGACACAGTTGATAGATTTAACCGCAAAATATTTCAGGGAGAACATTTTCTCCTCCGAATCTCATACTCTTTATTTTTTCTATTCTACATACTACATCCGACGATAAAAATAATCTAGTTAGGATGCAGTAGGCATACTATTGGGACATACTTTTACTCTCTTATTTCATCATAACATTGCACTTTGATCTTGCCTCTTGCTTTTATATCTGTCGCATACCCGTTTGTTTTCATATGGAGGCTTCGTCGATGTGACGTCACTTCACGTGCGCACTGGATTGTGTGTCAGAATCGCCCAAATACGATGCAGTTTTCAACACTAACAATCTTGGCCGCATGAAGTATGAAATCCGGGTACTAACCATCCTAAATCTGGCCACAAGAATCGGGACATACTAAATCTTTTTTCTACATACTATATAGTAGAAACAAGTGTGCGATTCGGAACGCAACCAGGGTTTTTTATGTTTTGCACCTTGGTGTGATATTTGAGATTTTTTGGGAGATGTGTGAATCCATTTACACCCCTAGAATAGTGAAGTAACACCCTGTCCTGCCACACAGGAAAATGTTGTTAACGATATTATCCGTCCCCCGCGCTAGACGACATACTGTGAGAGGAGCCACAAGAGGAATTTGGGAAAAAAATGGGTTTTTAATTAGAAAACAATGGGAGAATGTGATAGTAGTTTTTGCATGGTAACAGTAGGATTGATTCTCACACAACCATACACAGACGTGTTCAGTGTTGTTGGCTATAGTGAGTGAATACTGCAAAATATTCTGTTTAGCAAAAAGTGATTACCATTTGAGATACAAACAGCCAGGATTTCAAAGTAATTCCATTCCAACACTAACCAGATGCTTGTCCGTAATACATTATCTAATGTCTTTTGAACTTCTACAGTGCCTCTACACAACAACATAAAGCCAATACATTTTTATATACTCTCTATGACCAATGCACAACCCATATTCCAACAAGCACTCAAAGCTATTCAACCCATCCATAATAACTCTGCCTGATATAAGACATGCAGATAAGAAATTGTAACAGCCCAAATACACTGTTTCAATTATAGTGTGTTAATGTTATGTGCTAATATGTTCACGGCAGCTATTAGCACCTATTAACCGCTACAGTAAGAATGATGTGAGGTGTGACTACTTAGAAAAAAATAGACATCACGTATACGAAAAATATTTTTAAAAGTGATGTTGATGTGTGTGATGCAAACAGACTTCAACAACCCAGATACACTGTTTACACTGCATTGTGTTAATGATATGCACTGTTATATAGTGTAACATACAAATGAGTCGTTTTTAGCACCTTTATTTTACACTTATTTAATTCTATAACAAGTAATACATGAGGTGTTATTATTGTGAAAAAGAATACTTACTAGATTTAACATCTGTATAGCCATCAGTACAACGTCGGAGACAGCTATGCATCAGTAGTTTTTCCTCTCAGAGATTTTAGGCTGTAGTTTTTAACACTTATGTATTGCTATGCAAAGCTATTTGTAAGGTGTTTTTTTTTATAGAATATAAAAAATAAAAATAAAATAATTACTACGTTTATTTAATAGCTTTTTTTTTTACCATCAACACATACAAATAGGATAGCTATGTAGCTACTGTATGTAACTGCACTGTTTCTTTTCTCTAGTTTTTAGCACTTATTTACTGCTATTAAGAAATGTGTGAGGTATTATTGTATATTATATAAAACACTAATAATAATTACTATGTTTGTTAAATATCTTTATTCCAATCAGTACCTTACAATAGGATAGCTGCTGTATGTTACTGCACTCTTTCTTTCCCCCCTCTCTCTCTCTCTCTCTCTCTCAGTGTAGCCTTGGTGCTTATCTGCTTTCTGGTTTGGCCTGTAGACAAACTGGCAGTGTGACATAGAGTCAGACTGAGGGACTTACTGCAGGATTGAGACAGTCTCTGTAGTGAAGAGCATTCTCCCCGTGCCAGAGAGAGGCTCCCCTTGCTCTAGTGTGGGTCAACTACGCTTTACTCTACAACATACCACACACACACACACACACACACACACACACACACACACACACACACACACACACACACGCACACACACACATACACACACTAGCAGGCACACACACATTAACAGATACACACACACACACACTAGCAGAAAACCACACACATAAACACACAGACACACACACACACACACACACACACGTGCAGAAACACGCACACACATACTAGAAGATACACACACATTAACAGACATACTCGCCCACACACACACACATTCACACACTTGCACTGGTTTATAGTGTGCGGCTTCTGTAGTTGTGTACACACACACACACACACACACACACACACAATTTATTTCATCCTTCACATGTGACAGGCACGACCAGGCTGACCTGACAGTACTCAAGCCTAATCCGAGTGCACTATCTCTGGGCAGCAGACAGACTGAGGAGCCTCCGTAGCGTGGTGCTAATACTACCACCATGTTTCCTAACACGCACACACACCGGACACACACACACCGGACACACACACACCGGACACACACACACACACACACACACACACACACACACACACACACACACACACACACACACACACTGACACACATACTGAGAAGCCTCTGTAGCGTGGTGCGAATACTACCACCATGTTTCCCTGGTCATTACCGGCGCTAGGCCTCTCAACACGGATAGAAGCAATGAAGGAGAACCTCAATAAATGATCAGTGCAGTGCTCTTTGCCAGCACCAATGCACACGGCATCTGTTGCCTCCCGTGTTGCTTGCAATGTTGCTCATGCACCGATTGTACGAACCAATAACCTCTCTAGAAAAATAGTATAAAACCTTGCAAATTAACCATACGGCAGGTGGGTTAGTATGCCCATTTTAATGACTTACATTTGGCTACGGAAGAGATGGTTGTTGGAAGACACAGGCTGCGTTCCAAATCGCATACTCTCGCATACTATTCTACATACTAGAGCTGATCATAAAAAAAAATATCTAGTTAGCAGGAATTAGGCATACCATCGGGGGATACTTTTACATCTATTTCATCATCCTTAACGTGCCTCTTGCTTATGTTGTGTTTTTTTTTTTTTTTTTTTTTTTGGGACGAAAAGATGAAAAAGCACGGGGGCCATGTTGCCATGTTGCCTAATGAAGTCTGGGGCTTATAGCGCCTCTCATGACAGGATAATTACAAACCAAATGCTTCCAGTGACACTTCAAAGGGGGAACACTTCATCGTGCCAACAGCTAGCAACACATCTCGCCCAATCAAGATGGCTCTGACCTAAATCAGGTCTTCTCTGGCAGGGTGTCTAATGTCTACCGAGCCACTATACCGGACCAAAGCATAGTTGACAGTATTAGAATCATAATACCGCTCCAGAAAAAAATGAAGAGACCAGTCTGGATTTGTCTTTAATCTTCATCTCTACATTACTTATAGAAAATGCTCTTAATGACAAAAAATGTATTGGAATTTGGTAGGAATGTTGTCAGAAGTTAATATTGTAAAACTAAAATGTTAATTCTACTCAAACATAAACCTATAAATAGTACAATGAGAGACACTGAACATTTGGAGTGGTCTGTTAATTTTTTCCAGAGCTGTATGTGTGAAGTAATGGAGTTGGTGTGACATGGATATAGAGGAATTAGTATATGTGATGTTGTTGCAGTAACATGCTTAAGTTTGTCCCATGGTTTGTAAAATCAGGACACATGTAGAGTAGCCTGGCACCAGCCGGCCTACCTTCTTGCACTCAATTTTCATGTCCCTTCAGAGCTACTAAAAAGGGCAAACATACAGCCGTTATCTCAACATTACATTTTCTTCAATAGTCTAAATTTGCATATGTATTTTAACATTTCTAAAAAAAATATTGGAATATTTTTTTTTATGTAAGTTATTATGTAATAGTTCAGATTTGACCCTATTTCAACATATTAGTCTTACCAAAATGTGTCTAGATAATCTGCTTCCATCTCAATCTACATACCGTTAGCCTCATAGCATAATTGCCCAAATCATATTTACTCTGCTCTTCTTTTACTCTACATCTACTCTATTCTACATCTACTCTACATCTACTTTTCGTTAGCCTAATAGCATAATTTCCTAGGTCATATGTTAAGGGTTATAGAGTAGGGTAAAGTAGATGTAGAGTAGAGTAGATATAGAATAGAGTAGATGTATAGTAGAGTAAATATGATTTAGTCAATTATGCTATGAGGCTAACAATATACAATATTTTGGTGATTATGAACAGGCATGAATATCAGTGTGTCTGCATCAGTCAGGGATGTAATGTGGTAAACAATGTGTTGCAGATACTACAAACACTCTGCATGCTGTTGGAAACACTGCTGGGTGTTTATTAAGTACTTCTCGTGTGAATCCAGTAACTATGTTTTCTGCAGTAAGTCAGAGATGATGCATTAGCTTGTGGGCGATAAGATAAGTTGTATCACCACAATGTGAGTGTCTTGGACGCTGTCCTATTTTCACATCTTGAGTAGTATAATTAAATTGAGAGAAAAGAAGCATGGGGTATCCGAATATAGGAAGAAACCGCAAAAAAAAAAAAAAAAAACTGCAGGGGATAACTGCATTAAAACAATATTTGTGATTGTTTTTTTACTCGAGAAGCCTGCATGCCAAGCTATTGTGATAATTGCCCGAGACTTCCGAAAGCGGCATAAAAAAACGGTTAAGTGCCGCACACAGTGGCAGATCTCGAAAAATCAACTGTGACATGTTGAGAAGGAAATAACAGCGAGATGTGTTTAAATGGCTCCACTGAACACATCTGAGTTTTTCTTCTCCAATAAAAAAAAAATATATAAAAAAACATGGCGGTGTGTGCCAGACGCTAGATGCTGCATAATTAAAAGACGAGCACTGCAAAGTTGTCTCTCGTCTCTCCTCTGAAAACGACTCTGTGGCACATGAACAGATGGAGAGAGGAGACCACTCCAACTCGCTGTAATAAAGACATTTTTCCCGTAGAAAAGAATTCACTCATAAAGTCGAAAACAATTCAAATGAACCCAGTGAGGGTGCTCTGTCTCTCTGTCTCCTTTAGTCCTGCTAACTCACACCTGATGTATTTCTCCTGCTGCTGTATTGCTACAGATGTCACTTTGCAGAGGTGCTTAACTACAATATGTTATGGCGCTTTTCCATTACATCATACCTACTCTCTTCTCAACTGTACTCTACTCACCTTTGGTATCGGTTTATTGTCTGGATGTTGATTACCATTACAAGATAGTACTCATGATAGCACAGCCTCTATGTAGCCGGTCATCATATAGCAAATTTAGCAGCTAACGATAATTGCTATGGGTTTCTACACAGTCTTCATCAGGGCGATTAATTGAATACTTTTGTTTTTGAATGGAATAACATTTTGATCATGTGTCATAGCAGGCTTAGCTGTCTTTAAAACAAAAACAAAAATCAAAATTCAACGTTAACCAACGTACTTACAGTATGTGCATCGTCATCTCTTTGGAGAGTTGCAGATATACTCTCTCATTTAGTGCAGCTCTGTTCAGCTCAATCTGGATTTGCTTGCCATTGTTTAAATAAAGTAAAACAAAATCTGCGGAGACAGTAATCACAGTAGCTTGGATAGAATGCCAACCACTGATGATGTTCTGACCAATCAAAATGTAGTACCTGGTACCTACGCTGTTTTTGAACCTCAACGGAGTAGGTACCAAAAAAGTTGGTACCAGGTACTTTTTTAAAAATAATTTTTGTTGCATTTTTCAAGCTTCATTGGATAGTTGAAATGGGGAGACTGAGAGAGAGAGGGGGGATGACAAGCAGTCAAGGTCCATAGGTCGGATTTGAACCCGTGACCGCTTAACGAAGGCCGGAGCCGATATGGTACGCACTCTATCCACTACGCCACTGGAGCGGCCCGGTACCAAGTACTTTAACATAGTGTAAAACAAAAAAAAAGCAGAGTAGAAATAGTCACAAATCTGCAAATTTGGAACAGATGATGTTTGGATCATCACAAACACGCTACAGATGCATTTTTAAATCATTTATGTTTAGAAGACTTGCAACAAATAGAAAATCTTCATTTATTTACTAGACCAGTTCACTACAATCTTTCATTACAGAAAAACCGCCAACGCTCATCAAAAAACAAGCCCAACATCTGTTTGAACATCAACAACAGTGATTGGACCACATTGATACATTTTGCACCAACATATCCACTGATTTGGACCTCGACAGCCGTAATGTTTTTTTTTTAAACGCATTACAAATTAGCCAAATAAATTATTCCTCTACTAACATAACAGTACATTTTCTATTAACAAGAGGACATGCATTCACTTGGGAGGAGCAGAAGCAGGCAGGCACCCACTCACCATAAATAAACCATGATAGCAGCTGAATATTGTAGGGACGGAGGGAGAAGGACTCTTGTAATGATAGTGGACAGTTGTCCGAAATCTATTTCCCAAATCACCCACTCCAAGCCACAAGAAGAGCCTCTCCGTAGACTTTTTACATTACTGGTCAATCACTCTATGTTATATTATCCTTGCCTGTCTTTTTCATCACTGTATATAACTTGCTGTCACACACACACACACACACACACACACACACACACACACACACACACACACACACACACACACACACACACACACACACACACACACACACACACACACACAATAGCACACACACACACAATGATTCCGAGTGGCCTCTTTCACTCTGACCCTCAATTACCTGGCCCAATCATCTCCGACAGGTGTTGAGGTACAGTAATAAACCCTTGGCTGATTCTGCCGAGGCCGTCTCTCTCTCTCTCTCTCTCTCTCTCTCTCTCTCTTAAAGCACTCGCTCTAGAGAGAGCTTTGAAATGACTGGAATGAACTCAGGTGCGGTGACCACAGTTGTCACACAGCTGCCGGTTAAGATTGTTTAGTGGAATAGATTTTTTTTTTTTTTATTATTATTATTTTTTTACAATAGCGTTTTTATTGCTCTGAGCGGACTGTATATAAACAATAGCAGATGTGTTAAAGGTGTGCGCTTAAGTAAAAAATCTGGCGTATAGTCTTTGACCGCTGACAGCCAGCTACGGAACAATTAAAGGTTAAAGTTTTCCTTCATGTTGAAGTGATAGCTGACTATTATCGTCTCTCTTGCATGACATAACCTACACTTGAATGAGGACCGGATCTTGAACGCTCAAAAAATAACTCTGCCTCTAATTGCGCTTTTCCACTATGGGTACGGACATACTCTTAATCTGCTTTTTGCTTGGTTATCCAGTGGAGATTTAAGTACCACTTTTATGTAGCTGTTTGTCATAGCGACGCCACATGAAAGCAACGCCTCTTTCGCATGTCCCGTTCGTCAGCTGTCAAAGAGAGGAACGTCTGCACCTCATTAGCTAACCACAACATGTTTTAATCAGTTTGCCATATTCTTGCTCCAGAGGGCACATCATCATGTAGGACTATTGTATGGAGGGACAACCTAGGGCACTCAATCATTTTTGTTCATGTGTAAAGGGCAGCCAATAAGGCACTTTCTCTCTCTCGTTTTCACCACCACAGAGGGCACTTAAGCAACACTTTTTCAACCATGGAGACACCAGACGGTTAGAAGGGCACTAGAAGGGCACTAGACGGGCACTAGCAGGGCACCAGATGGACAGAAGGGCACTATAAGGGAACTCATTAAGGCACGTCATTGAATGTTCTTGTTTTAGATGGCACATCATCATCATTTATTGTATGAAGGGGCACCTTGGAGGGCACCCAATCATGTTTTACACGCAAAAAGGGCAGTCAATGAGGCATTCCCTCTCGTTTTCACCACTGTTGAGGGCACCTTAGCGCACTTTTTCAACCATTGAGGCGCTACCATAGCTAGCAACATGCCTGTTTACTGAGCCTGGGCTGTGTCGTGTATATCAACAATATGATTGTATTGTATGTAGCCTGTAACACTGGACTTTGTCTCTTCAGTGCACCCATTACATGGACAGGTAGCGGATTGTGAGGAGATATTCACTGATTTTGACAAAAAGTGATTTTGACAACAAGCGTTCTCCAGAATCACTGACTGCACCGTTTAGCGTTGGCCTATATGTTTCATTGCTGTAATGGTGATTGCTAATCAGACACGTGTGGATTTTTAGATCGTAACATTAATCATGGTGTTTATTGAAGTAGCTTTCCACTAGACACCGCTAACAGTGAAGAAAAAGTAAGTCGTCAGCGTAAGCTTAAAGAGAAAATTAAAGACTAAAGACAATCTCAAACCCTCAGCACTTAAACCCACACCTCTATACATTACTGCTTAATTGTGCTGCAAAGAGAGCATTTTCCAGTCACAAGGAAACAGCATCACCGCATCATAAACTTTGCCATAAAGCCCATGGGGGATACACAGCCCTAACTACAAAAGGGTCTAGCACAGATTTAAGCAGTATTTTAGGGAAACAAAGTTAGAAAAAGTAATAAAGGCTTAGTTATATATATATATACAGCTCTGGAAAAAATTAAGAGACCAGTCTGGATTTTTCTTGAATCTTCATCTCTACATTACTTGTGTATTAACAGCATATGTTTTTTCAGCGCACACACAGTACAGACAGGTAGTGGATCAGGTGAAGATAGTCACAGATTTTGACCAAATTTATTTTTTGATAACACGCATTCTCCAGAATTGCTGACTGCACCTTTAACTGTACAGTAAAGTCACACACTAATAACTTCTGCCTTCTATCTGTTTGACTCTTCTTGTAGACGGTCACAATGCATTTCATTCCATTTCACACACATTAATACACTGGTTCCTGATGTGTTCATTCAGCCTTTGTACGAGGCAATCTGTTCCTCCAATTCACTGCAGAGCTCCTTCATCAAAAAACATTCTCTGGCTCACAGAAAGGGAAGCAGTGTCTCAGTCTAGTGTTCATTGTAGCTGCGTGGAGCGGAGCATGTGTGTGTGTGTGTGTGTGTGTGTGTGCGTGCTGCTGCATTGTCTGACCTAGAAAGATTCAGCAGCAGAAGGAGAAGGCTTGGAGCTGAGACACTTATCAAGCTAAATTAGTAGCCTACATACGTTATACTGTGTGTGTGTGTGTGTGTGTGTGTGTGTGTGTGTGTGTGTGTGTGTGTGTGTGTGTGTGTGTGTGTGTGTGTGTGTGTGTGTGTGTGTGTGCGTTTCATAGTAACTATGCACAAAGCATGCACAAAGGCCTACATACCACAGGCATACGGGTCAGGCTAAGCAGTGGTGGAAGGCATGGCACAGGCAGTGTTACAGTTAACTACCGGGAAAGCATTTTAAAAAGGGGAAATAAGTAGGATGGAGGATTGTATCTACTGCCGACTAATAGTAATATTAGTGACGTAAGGTTGTCATGTATAGGGTCCTTTGTGCATGCTAGTTACTATGAAGCATTCACAGACAGATGGACGGACGGATGGACGACAGACAGACACACACACACACACACACACACCGTAGAACATAGACTGCTACTAAAAAGTAAACAAATAATAATGGAAGCCACAATAAAACATATATTAAGGGTTTTATATAGCAAACAATGTGCTGTTGAAAAATGCCCTTTTAACATAGCTGACGGGCCCCTATTGAATATGGGTCCTATGGTGCAACTGCATTGCCCGCACTGTTCATAAATACGCCTTTGAGCAACATTTAATTGACGTTTGGCAACCACACACTTCATTCTTACTATTCCTTTTAGCTTTCCGTGCAATGTTTGTGTTTGGAACGTTTTGAAATATGAAACAAATGAGATCCATTTAATAGGACTTTCTGCTCATTGCAATAACCGCTCACCAATAAACAGTCTGTATTAATGGTGTCATGGCAAGGCTTATGAAAATACATTTGACGGATAATTTTCTTAACTTATTCATTCCATTAAGTGCCTCGCTCATGTTGTGTAATCAAGTGAACGGAGCTATTCATTCCTCCTCTGGGCTCGAGAAAAAACGTCTTACATTAACAAGTTAAAAGTCGGCAAATCACACACACACACACACACACACACAGACAGACAGACAGACACACACACACACACACACACACACACACACACACACACACACACACACACACACACACACACACAGAGCAAACAGGTCTGAGTCATTCAAGGAATTAGAGGATTCATAGAAGCCCAATTCCCTCCGGGCAGATGGCCAATGGAGATGGCAGGGTACAGGGTCTCATGAGGTGAACAGAAACACAACAGGCAGGTCTGCAGAGGCACTCCAATACAGGTTATGTTACTCAATGGCATACAATATCTCAGAGAACAGGAAGCAGGACCTATACAACTAGTGAGAGAAGAAATCATAAATACTTGTTATTTTTTTAAAGATTTTTTTGGGGCATTTTCAAGCTTTATTAGATAGTACAGAGTTGAAATTGTGTTAAATGTATAGCTATTACCCGACTGTACTATCGTGTACCAGCGTATCATTTGGGGAAGGTTTATGAGGATAAGAAACATTGCATACTGCCCAACCCTAATGCAGAGAGAATAATTTGTGTTGTTGGGAGAACCACAATCCTTTGTAGTTAGAAAGGGCCACTAAGTAATAGCACACACAGAAAATAATTATAGAGGAAGTTCCCAAAATCTCGGAAAATAAAACTTTCTCTGCTTTGTTCAGCTGAAATTACAGTACGTTGCAAACTCATATGCCCTTGTTCTTAAAAAAAACTAAATGTTTCGGAGATCAAACCACTAGAATTAATTGGGGAATGGTTTTCGGGGGGGAGAGTATCATTTTCGAGCTGTATCAACGTTGGAGTGTTTTTCAATTTTTTACAATAGCTTGTTGTTGAGAGCGGGTGCACGCTGATTGAAGGTGCTAAAATGTCAAGTGCAGAGAGAGGGCTTTGATTTTTAGGTGTTGTCAGCAAACCGGTGTGAATTCTAGCTGAAGTGCTTTTCGCTTTCAAACACACACACACACACACACACACACACACACACACACACACACACACACACACACACATACACACACACACACACACACACACAACGCCCGACAGAAGCACTGAGGTTAATTTTGAGGTAACAATAGATTAAATGCTGCTTCGCAAAAAAAAACAATTCCATGCAGATGCTGGAATTTTGAGTTTATCTTTCCTTGATATAGACATTACAATAGCAGTGGAATTCAAAATGCACATGAAAGTGCAACCATCAAAAGCAGTTGGTTGTGAATGTACAGAATCATAAAGCTATGTGTGAGTAGGTCGGTCTCCCCAACTAATATCACAGAAGCCGGTTCGAGTCATAATTCTTGTACACGGACCCAAATTAATCAATGTTCACAATCAGTGTTCCTCACCAACATACATTATGTGCATCTTTGAGGTCTAACAAACGTGTTGACTCATGACATACACCATTGTTAGGACTTTGCATTGTGTCAACGCCTCTGCATACAATTCAGGTGATAAACAAAGTAGGGACCCACTCATCGAACACTCGCTCCATCACACACTAGGCTTATTATAGGTCTGAAACTCCACAGGGGCTCTTAATGCAGTGTTAGTGCAAAGAGCGCTTTGTTTTGTTGTGCTGCTAATGATTTTTTTAAATGTAAGAATCACACCATAAATTCATGTGTTGTGTTTTGTTTTCCTATGACGCAACCTAGAGCACCACAGATAGTCTAAGAAACGGATGGTTAAGCTTTACCTTCTGCAACATATTTTCACATGGCTGAATGTTGATGTGAATTGTACTCAGATAAAAAATTTAAATATATATATATATTTTTTTTTTACAATTGTCCGCAGCTGTGCTTGTATTTTTGAATGTGGACCGCTACATTCAAACTGACAAAACAATATGGACATTGTGGGCAATGTTGCTCTGAAACAGCCCTGGGTCCCTTGAGTGAAAGCACCCTAAAATGTGCTTTTCTACAATAAATCATAATTGCTCTGACTTGTTCCTTTTCATTGCAGGTGATATTCAAATCTGGACATTACAATTGTTTAATCTTAAACTTCGGGTAGAAACAAGTCATGCATGTTCTTTAAAAGCAAATATACAGCTCCGGAAAAAAATGAAGAGACCGCTCCAAATGTTCAGTGTCTCTTGTTTAACTGCTTATAGGCATATGTTTGATTAAAATTAACATTTAGATTTTATTAAATAAACTTACTAACAACATTTTCACCAAATTCACAATAAAAATATTGTCATTTAGAGCATTTTCATTAAGTAATGTAGAGATAAAGATTTAAGAAAAAAAAATAAGACTGGTCTCTTAATTTTTTCCAGGGCTGTATGTATCCCTCTACAGCAGAAATGTTGTGGATGCTACCAACCCATACTGCTAGCAGTAGTGTTATCTGGCTGTGCAAGTGTATTTTTGGCCTAACATTTGCTTGTGCACATCAACTCATCATTTCTCTCTCCCTCTCTCTCCCAGGTGGTGGGCCAGATCGATAAACTCACGTCCGACATTGACTTTGACCTGGACCCCGATGACTGGACGGTTGCCACGGCGAGCAGCACCTCCAGCAGCGAGCGTGGTCTGGGCGAGGCCTTCCGATTGGACTTCCTCAACGCGGACGTCCTCTCCGACAGCTGGGAGTTCTGCAGCTACCTGGAGGCCACCGCCGGAGCGTCCGCCTGCGCCACCGCCCGACGACTCGCCGAACCTTTCGCGCGATCGGACACGTTGGGGAACCGCGGGACCATCCCAACGCAGACGCAGACCCCCACCCCGCCCCCTTCCACTGCCTCGGTCTACTCCCAGATGAATGGAGGGCTGCCGATACCCAACGGACCCAGAATTATCACTCCGGATTCATCCAGCGAGGAGGCTAGCAGCTCCACGACGTACAGCCACAAGACTTCCCGAAACTCTGGCACAAGAGAGAGGGTTCGATTCAGTGATAAGATTCTGTACCACGCGTTGTGTTGCGACGATGACGAAGAAGAGGAGGACCCGGAGGACTTAGGGGAGGACAAGAGTGGCTGCGGGACCCCCGACAGCGACCCTGGTGATCCAGTGGATGGGCTGTCCAGCTCGGTGCAAAGTACCCCAAAACGTTCTTCCTCGGAGCACTCACTCCTGACTGTCCACAACTGTCTGGACCCTTGCTATGGTTCTAAGGGGCTGTCGGGCGCTCACACACTACCCAGGAAAGGTCTCTTGAACCCGGCCTCCTGCCGCAAAAAACTGTTACGAAACAGCAGCACACAGACAGTCTCGGACAAGAGCACCCAAACTGTACTGCCCTATATTCCAACCAAACAGAAAACAAAGGACCACTGACTGAGGAAAATATCTTATAAGTTTATCATCATTCATAATTCTCTCATGGAGAAGGACTACTGTGCATTATTTAATATTAAATACATAGCTCATAGATTAATACACAAATAAATTAATTACTAAAATAAATAAAATGATATATGGGAAAAAAAAATCACTCGACTACCTAAAGTTCTTCTTGAGGCTCAGGGAAAACATGATGGTGATGAAATGAAAGTTTGAAACAGTGCAGATTATTGAGTTGGAAAAAGATACCGGTGGACCAAAAAGGTTGGTAGTGCCTGTTCTAAATGTTGAAAAGATACTCCGAATGGATTCCCTATATGTGTGTGTGTGTGATCATTTTAAAACGATGACAGCGGTGACAAAAAAGCAATCATTTTTACTAGAGAATTTTAAAGGTGCAGTGTGTAATATGACATCATCAAGAAAGTTCTGCAAAGTTCTAGAATGCAACACTCCCTGGGTAACCCCAACCCTTTCGAATAATAACAGAAGCTACAGTGGCCTTCAAGGACAAGAACAATTCTAAATTTTAAACAATGCACCTGATGACATTCCAACTATGACACTTTCAAGATGGCGGCACTAGGCCTTGGTCCAAAATATGCAGAAATATGGACATATATGAGACCCTTTCTAAGGGAAAAATAAATAATAAAAACATATTTTTTCAGCTATTATGCACTAAATTAAATGTACTTATGGATATTATAATTAATTTCTACAAAATCTGCTAGGAAATAAAACCCACAATTCTACACACTGCAGGTTTAAGTGTTCAAAATTGCAGAGAGTAAAGAAGTATGGAGAGATCCTTTCTAGGGCTGTAACGATACAAAAACTCTTCCTTCACCAAACCTTTTATCCAAAACTTAAAGCTGGGGTATATGATTTCTGATTGGTCGAATTATAATAATAATAAAAAAAATGTTTTAAAGAAATTGCTAAAGGTGTAAAGATAACGTTTTTTATAAGAAAACAACAGATACCTGCATAATGTAATATGAGAAAGTGGCATTTTATAATTAAAAAAAGAGTCATATGAGAATGGGTTGTGCATAAAATAAGCATTTTCAAAAACATTTAACTTCATTGTCTTGGTTCGATACACATATTGTTACAGCCCCAGTCCTTATCCAATCCTCATACAGTGGTACAAGTCACAGGGAGAGAAAAAAGAAAAAGAAAAAAAAGCTAAAAAAAAAATGCTTGTTCCTATAATGTGGATACAAAACGCTGCACATGCTGTTCTCTGAATCTGTATAAACATTGTCTTTCTTCATGTTCCCAGTTATTTCAAATGTCAAGGGGGACTGTTGCTTTCAGCGGTGGTAATGTATCTAGATTGCACATGTCAAGCCTGTTCCTCTCTTTGAAGTCGAAACGAAAACAACTTTGAGCGAAGAGCCAAAAAAAAACACACACACAACACAATTTAGCTGCCATTGATTTTTCAGAAATTCATCTCAATCTTGTGATCTGAAGCCTAAGGTAGAAAATCAGATGCATCCTAGGCTGCATTCCAAATCGCATACTCTTGATTTTTTGTTTTCTATTTTACATACTACAGCGGATCATAACAAGTATTTAGTTAGCTTGCAGTAGGTAGGGACACAATTGGGACATGCACTTACTTAAAGGTGCTACGAGGAACTCTAAAATATGTCTGAAACAGTCTGATTTTTCCTCTGATGATCATAAATGACATGTAACAGCGAACGAGACCATCAGTGCAAAGAGAATGCTATTTTTATATAGATTCTCTTAATGCCTTTGTCAGGGGTATGCTCACCCAGGAACTACAGATGGCGTAGTAAACACACTACCGCTTTTTTTCCAAAGGGGGTGCAAGAATTAACGAAAACGGAAAGTTCCTCTGAGAACCTTTAATGGCATCATAACATCGCGCCTTGAACTTGCCTCTTGCTTTTACAGTATATCCGTAGCATTGCTGGTTGTTTTTACACAGAGCCTCCGTCGATGTGACATCACTCGACTGGATGTAGTAGGGCATATGGGTATTTTTAAGCAGGCTGCATCTGACCACGAGAGTTGGGATATCCTTAATATGTTTCTACCATACTAAATAGCAGGGAAGTATGAGTTATTGGAACGCAAGGATAAAGTTATATGAAAAGGTAGCATGCAAAAAAAATGGCATTTAAATTGTTCTTCATTGGTGATGGCTATAACGTCATTAGACCTTTAGTGTTCGGGGTACAATGCAAGTGCTCAAGAAATTGCTAAATGTTGAGAGATAAAATAAATATAAGGAAGAAAAACATTTTCCCCAAAAAATGTAAGTACTTTTTCTTTGTCGGTGCCTACAAGGCTATAACGTAATCAGACCTAGTGTCTGAGGTAAAGAGTAAGTGCCCAAGAATTTGCTAAAGGTGTAAAGATAAAGTGAATATAAGAAAAAAAAAGATACATACATAAAGTTATATGAGAAAGTGGCATTTTGTAATTAAAAAAAATAGTCATGAGAATGGATCGTGCATAACATTGGTGTCTTAAAAAAAATGAAAGTACATTTTCTTTGTCGGTTCCTGCATGGCTAGAACGTCATTGGCCCCAGTGTTTCAAGGTAAAGAGCAAGTGCAAAAGAAAGTGCTAAAGGTTTTAGTGTCTCCATTCAGCCTCCCAGTGGGGAATAGAACTCAGCCGAGCAGCGTTTTTATTCACAGGCTTGGAACGCCAATAGCCCATTCCTGATCGATATGTCAGGGGGAGGTTTGCATTGAGAGGTCTCTGCGCTTGAGCCTGCAAGCCACTCCCCAGGGATCTTATGAACAAAAAAACTCACAGTCGGACCCATTTACTTACACTGAGTGGCACAAAAAAATTAGAACAGTGGGCCCTAAAGAACTGACTTTTCAACAAAACGGTGCATCCAGGAGTGAGAGCTGACGGTGAGGGAGAAAGAGAGTGTTTTTGTTCAAAAGATTTTTTTTTTTTTTTTTGTTCAAGAGCAATAATCTTCCCTGTGGCACGGCTTTGTGAAACTGCTTCCCTCCGAACAACCCCCAACTGTCAGCCCTTTGCTTTTCCTAAAGTTGTGTTTTCCGCTTTTGAAAAGAAAGTAAAGTGAAATGTCATAGTCTTAAATAGACTTCTTTTGAAGGCTGACCTTCTGTGTCCCTGATCGACAAATGTAGAATCCATACACACTGGAAAAATACTTGAATTCTTCCTGCAGGCCCTATTTCTCTTCATTTACACCCCAAATTACATTACATTTGGTTTATTTTCTTGTTTTGAGGTTATTGTATTCTTATTAGTGGAACCGACCAGGCAAATTGTTTTATAGATTGTATTTTATTGCACCTTAATTCACCCAATTTAAGTCTGCAGAAATGTTTTCCAATGATTTTCAACTGATCAATAGTGGAATCATCAACCATAACTTTAGCCTAGTAAAGTGAAAATAAAAATTTAATTGTACTGTAAACCATAAAACTAATAGCTCCTTTCACTGTGCATAGAAACACATTATTTTTCCAATTTTGGCAAATTGACTAAAGCAATAATTGTTAAAAAATGTGAGGTTGGTTACAACTCAGTCAATTCCATATTAATTATGTTGAAAATTATCTAAGCGGCATAAGTGATATCCGATGCCAGCACTGAAACCAACCCTGCGTTCCAAATCACATACTTTTTATTTTTACTACACTACATACTAAAGTACAGTACAATCAGATAAGGAAGATTTATTTTCACTATGTCGAGAATTGTCAAGAATAAAGACGAATACTGCAACATGTTATTGGAGTTAGTGGGGCAATTGTGTATTTTCAGCATACTACAATTGACATGCATTCATTGGGACATCCTAAATCTTTGTCTGGCATACTAAATAGTATATAGTATGGGGATTGGAACGCAGCCCCTGTATTTCTGCAATGTTCTGCTTTATGGTGGCTTGGTTTGTGCCAGGTCTTCTACAACTTGCACATCACATCCATAATAGCCCATGCACCTCTTTTGTTTTTGTTTGCGTGTTCATGTATAACAGTTATTGCAGAGTGCACTGTTTAGGGGAATTACCTAGCAGCGTTGTTTGGGCAGCATCAAGCCTCAAGAGCCCCATATATGCGGGCAGCAAAGTGAGCACTTTCACACCGGGCAGCTTGGTAGATCCACACACACACATTCACATAAATTAGCCTGAAGCTAGTAGTGTTATTATACATGCATATAAAAAAAGAAAAAAGTAATTCAGTATTTTTTTTCATATATTTCTGTCATATTATGTTTGTCCTTCTAGCTTTTGCCTGAGCTTAATCCCAGGTACCTGTGAAGAATGAAGCCCTGAGAGAGATCAATGTCTTCCTCCCCAAAGCGTTGGCTGCCATTTCCATCGCTAGATTGGGGACCGAAGGGTCATCGCAGGTATTAGCATAAACAAACAATGCTACGCCGCCACACAGGCAAAGCATCAATTACCTGAAAACAAATGTAAGCCCCTTATTGTGATGCCTATACACCCGCCAGGCAGGTATTACAATACTAAGGGTGGGTGGGGGTCTTATTTTTCCTTCCTTTACCAGGCTGAAGATTGTATATTTCGTAGCAGATCTGCATTGAAATCACCTCCTCAAGTCAAAGCATCATACATCAGCATCGAAATGGTGTTTATCTCTGGCCCACAGCGCAGGTAGAATGATAAAATAAAACTGATGGAGTTCAATAAGATAAACATAAACTATATCTAAATAAGATACAAAGTAGTGCAAAGGAATTTTCTGTGCAATATAAAAGTATATACGTATATAAGATAGAATAGAGAGTAAAACAATAGATAAGTTCAAAAGAAATGTGCAATGTGATGAAATATATTTACAGTGTGCAGTATGCAATCAACTGGATGAACACTTAAAGGCCTTTTGGCATAAGGAATACATTTAAGGCGTATACAAATATATAGAGAGAGCTGTTTGGAACTGGCACCGGCGCCGAATACATTATCATTGGGGACAGATTTGAGATATTTGGACAAAACATTAGCAACGTCCATTTTGCCAACAGGCTCATTATTCATCTGTAATAGGGCAGAGCTTTGTCCTCTGCTCTCTGTGGGACAAGCATGGGGTAGCATCCAAAGGTTATGGCAAAAAAAACCTGAACACAGCCATGCCAAATCAACTGCCTTATACCAGGGAGATAATACTGTGATGCCACTGCATACAAAAACCGATGTTGTGTGTTTGGTGTGCATTCAGTTATGCGTGTGTGTACCCTTCTCTGTATTATCTTCACTGCTTTTTCGTGCCGGCACATCGCGAGAGGAGATAAGTGCTCTTTATTTTGAACTATTATACAATGGCCTGTGTGTTTTAATTTCACATTTCACTGTCACGGCAATTAATGGAGATCAATACAGACCGACGCTATAGGCACATCCCCCTCTGGCAGTCATTAGGGCCAGACGACTTGTCCATAAAACAAGATTAAACTAAAATCTCTTCCTTAAGGGACCGCATTCATAAGTAAGTCATGCCATCTGTGTTTTGACATCAGCAATGGTGGTGGGCTATGTTTAAGTTTACATCCCCCCCTAATCAATCCCTGCATTCCAATACCCATACGTCCATACTATTTAGTACGCCAGAAAAGATTTAGGATGTCCCAATACATGCACGTCAATTGTAGAACGCTGAAAATACATAAATGCCCCCCCCTAACTTCGATAGCATTTTGGAGTATTGGTCTTTATTCTTGACATTTCTCGACATAATGAAAAAAAAAAAAAAATTAATTATCTGATTTTTTTTCTCTCTCGCGTGGCCCTAAGACTCTTCTGTACTTTAGTATGTAGTGTAGTAAAAAGAAAGAGTATGTGATTTGGAACGCAGGGAATGCCTATAATAATCACTGCCAGTGGGACAGACTAAACCAAGTAACTGCCAAATTGGCGACGAGAGCAAAAAGCACTTTAACCCTCCTGTTATGTTACAGGTCAAATTGACCCGTTTCAAAGTTTGAAGATCTAGGAAACATTGTTAAAAATATTTTTTCAGTTCTTTTTCTGCTTGCCTTAATTAGGGTAATCAACATATAATATGAAAACAATTCATCTCACATATTTGTAACCGCCCCCTGCATGTTTATATCACATAGATACTGTTCGGGTCAATTTGACCCGGCAGTAAAACCGAAGGTAATGAGGTGTCAGAAATGTCAGACTATTTCTTTCTTTACAACTGTGAGACATATTTCACCCAAATCACACACACACACACACACACACACACACACACACACACACACACACACACACACACACACAGTTGCAAGTGTTATGGAATTTGGGAAAACTCCACCCACATTCAGTGGACACTCAACAGGGGAGGGGCAAAACATACATTATTCTCTGCATGGGAGTCCTACCAACATTCCACTCTGTCAGACAGACCTTTACAAAATGAGAAGCAGAAGCAAAAGGAAGACAGTCCAGGAGGCTCTGGAAGTCATCATTGATCATGACAGTGAACTAGAGGAGGATGTATCTTGAGCTAAATTCTGATTCTAATGATTCTGATTTTAAACCAGATGAGGGAATTGCTATTCCTATTCCTCTAAGCAAGATATTCATGTCAAACAATGGTGAAATACAGTGGTCTTCATCCCCAAATATGCATCATTCTGGAAATGACTCATCTAGAAAGGAGGTGTTTTTTTGGGGAGAAGTGGAAGGAGTGCTGGACAAAACACATTTAGATGCGTATTTGGGGCTCCTCATCCTGGCTGGGGTCAAAGGATGAATCTACAGCCAGTCTGTGGATGCAGACAGGCAGGGCTATATTTCAAGCCACAATGTCTCTGGAGACTTTTCGTGGTGGAACATAAAAAAAAAAAGTGTGGACATGTATTTTTAAATGAAAAACGAGTGAATTACCCTTATTGAACCATTACCTATTAGAGGTAAGGAACACCACATTGCACTAAATATTGATAGAATAGTTAGTAATGGAGTTGGTAATGACATGTTCACACTGCTTGTTAGGATTTTCTTTGGTTTAGGACATCTTTTGGAGATTTAAACTGGCACCGGGTCAAATTGACCCAGAACACCATTGCTGTTCCTGACAAATGAACATAACAGGAGGGTTAAAGAAAAGGTTAGTATAACCTAAAAACACAGAAAATATACTTCTTAAAACCTCCCAAAAAACACTATCCATACTCACTCGTCGTACACTGAGTGTGTGTGTGTGTGTGTGTGTGTGTGTGTGCGTGCGTGCGTGCGTGTGTGTGTGTGTGTGTAGGGTGTGTGTGTGTGTGACAGACAAATTGGCAAAGAGTGCAAGGTGATTATGACACTAAAAAAAGAGAGAAAAACCCTCCCAAAACCCCCATCCATACTCACTCTTCCTCGTATATATAATTACCACTCTTCCCTCGGTCTGGCCCTTGCCCCCATTGGCGCACAGAGGAAAACATAAGACGGATCTGTGTTTTCTCTGGCTGATTGGTAAGGGCCCATGAAGCAGGGGGAGCTCAATGCAGCGCTCACTGATTGCTATGGATTAGCTAACGGCCGACCGGGGCTACCAAAGGTTGATGTGTTTCATCTTTCTGCCATTTATATCCTCTGCCACTACTGGAGCAAACTATCCCTGCGTTCCACATCACGTACTTTTTTTTTCTTTTTACTACACTACATACTAAAGTACAGAAGAGTTTTAGGGCCACAGACAGGAGAGAAAAAAAAAATCAGATGTGGAAGTTTTTTTTTCATTATGTCGAGAAAAGTCAAGAATAAGGACGAATAGTCCATGCTATTGGAGTTGGTGGGGCATCTAGGTAATTTTGGCATACTGCAATTGACGTGCATGCATTGGGACATCCTAAATCTTGTTCTGGCATACTAAATAGTAGGGAAGTATGGGTATTGGAACACAGGGAGGGTTTCAGTGCTGGCATCGGATATCACTTATGTCGCTTTGGTTATTTTCAACATTATTAATATGGAATTGACTGAGTTGTAACCAACCTCACAGTTTTAACAATTTTTGCTTTAGTCAATTTGCCAAAATTGGAAAATAATGTGTTTCTATGTGCATTGCAAAGGAGCTTTTAGTTATCTGGTTTACAGTAGAATCACATTTTCATTATATTAAGACTTTTTTTCTGGCATACTAAATAGTAGGGAAGTATGGGTATTGGAACGCAGGGTATATGTCTATTCCATCTCCCTGCTCCTGCTTCCAATAAAAGCAACCATCTTTCCACCAAACACACACACAAACACACACACACACACACACACACACACACACACACACACACACACACACACACACCCTTTTCCATTCATAATATTACTTGTCGTAGCGTAGGTTTGGTTTCAAAATTAGGGCGGACACATTACCGTTATTTATGGTGGAAATGGGTTTATGTAAAAGGACAAGGCAACAGTCAAGGCGAGGCAAAACTAATGGAATAGAAATCAGTGATGCTTTCAGGCATTATGTGCTAACAGCTAGCTAACGGAACTTACTGTGTGGTCCACTTCTGGGGTATCTGAAATGGTTGAAAAGAAACATATATACACAGGTAATAAGGATATATACATGTTTCAACCCTCTTATCTGTTATTACATGTTTTGGGGAGAAGGGGGTTGTCTTTCATATTTTTTGAGGGGGACACCATTTACTTTTTTTTTTTAAATATTGAGCGGGATGTATCCAGCATCACCCCGGAATCTATGCCTATACGGTTCACTACACATCTTCTACTGAGCTAACCCAGATACGGGACGGTCATTTTGCAATTACATTTTTGGGTCAAACTAGTGGAAAGTTTTGTGTCATTGAACAAGAAAAAAAGTATGGTACCCAGATCACAGCTTGAACTATGTCAAATAAAAGTCAGGCTAAAAGAGTTCACTGTTCCTAATGACAAAAGGGTCAACAACTGCAGCGGAACAAATTTGTTAAAACTGTCTCTGCACCGGTACGATAACATGGCCCTTTGCATATGGACAAGCACACACACACACACACACACACACACACACACACACACACACACACACACACACACACACAATCATCCAGGAGGCCGCACTGTGCCCCGGGCCAATCCCACCCCACCCCCCAGCACTTGAGGGATGGCCGGACAAGGCCACATCAACCACCTGTCACCATTTGATTGGTCCAGGGGAGTGATTAATGAAGAGCCATGCAACAGCCACAGATAAGATTAGACCTTCACAGGTGATGAAGGACAGGGGTCTGTGTGTGTGTGTGTGTGTGTGTGTGTGTGTGTGTGAGTGAGTGAGTGAGTGAGTGAGTGAGTGAGTGAGTGAGTGAGTGAGTGAGTGAGTGAGTGAGTGAGTGTGTGTGTGTGTGTGTGGGGGGGGGCTGTGTGTGTGGCTGTCTGTCTGTATGTCTGTGTCTGTGGGTGTTTGGTGGTTCCTGGGACAAAACATTGCCTTCAGATGACTTGGCACACAGTAATTAAAGTTAATGAGAAGCTCTGTCACTTTCCCCATGCAGCCTGGAACAGTGTGTCAAGCAAAACAAAGAAACGGAAATAGGAGGTGATAATTATTCCATGATAGGTCGAAGAGAATGCCACCATTCGGCCTTTAATCCAATAAAGCTAGAAAATATATTTGTTTAGTGTTTGAACTGGGGAAACCTGTATTAGTGTAGTTCAGATAATTGCCCCCAAAAAAAATTAGACTATCTTGAGATTTGACCACTTTCCCGTGACTGTCTTAAATTGTGTTGGACCCACTTTAATGGTGCAAAATGTCCTGTTTTCCATTGGTGACAGTTAAAACTAATTATAAAAAAAAAATGAAAGGGACCATTTTAAATGACCCAGGGACCACTGCTTAGTAGCATTTAATCTTACCAGAAACCAAACACACACTTCAGTGCAATCACACTTCAAGAGTCAACAACTAGAAGGTTATAATTCCTACAACTCCAGTGAAAATGAAATAACGAAACAGATAAATTAAATTTCTTGATGTAGGCTACTTGAGAGAAAAAAGAAAATTGATCAGCACACCCAGGCTAAAGGGAGAAGGTAACCATTTGCCATCACATTACCCGAGTGATAATTGGAATACCTCCTAATGTCAACTTAAAAATGTGGCATGACCGAGCGAGCCAGAGCTAGTGTGTAATCACCGGCCAAGCAATTTCTAGCGAGAGTGAGTGAAAAAACGAGGGAGAGACAAGAGAGAAAAGAAAATGATTGCAAACTGAGTCCCTTCCGAATTGAACCGAGAGCGCAGAAATGTAACCTGGTTGCATATCACAATAAATTGCACACAAACGATGTGTGTAATGACACGCTCGACTGAGCAAGGAATACATCAAGGGGGGAGACAATTGAATCTGTCCGGAAAAAAAAATACACACTCACACAAAAACATCATTGCTGAAAAGACTGGAGGGATGGTCGATGGGTGTTTCACTATGATCAGAAATAAATTATATATTATTCAGTTACCGCTGGTGGTGGTGGCTTGGGAAAAGGAGAGAGTCAATTGGAAAAAGGTAAGGCCACGGTAAGATAGCATTTGTGTTTGAAAAGGTGAACTGCAGAATGTGAATGTGCTAAGGCTAAGTGCAGCTACGTGCGTGTGCAATCCAAATTCTCCAACAATACACTGTGGAAGTCAGAAAGGCAAAAAAATGCCAGCTGCCAGGTCTATTTTTCAAAACAGCTGAGGGGGCTTTGGCAGCCTGTCAGCATTTCCATGGCATTTCTGCAGGTAAAGGCCACAAAAGGTAGGGGGAATTGCTGACAGTTTAGTGAGACCAACAAATAACAGTCAAATGATGATAAGACAGGTGCAATGTACAAGGCGAGTCCCCGAGTGCCCCTTAGTTCACCTTACAAGGAAAGGGCTTTTCCCCTTTGCTCATACAGTATGTACTATTTTCTACATAGTCTGCACCCCAACCCTACCCTGCGTTCCAAATCGCATATTATTTGTTCTTACTATTCTACATACTATAGCTGATCATAAAATAGTATGCAGTTAGAATGCAGTATAGGTAAACAATTTGGATATACTTTTCATTATTTATTTCATCATGACATTGCGCCTTGAACTTGCCGCTTGATAATATAGCTGTCGCATCGCTGGTTGTTTTCACTCGGAGGCTCAGTCGATGTCACTTTTCTTCCGATGTGCAGTGGATTGTGGGTCAGAATCGGCCAAAAAAGCATGCTGATTTCCACACTAAAAATCATGACCGTGACTGTAAGTAGGGCATCCGGGTATGTCTAAGTATGCTGCATCTGACCACAAGTTGTGGGACATCCTAAATATTTCCTTGCCATGATAAAAAGATTTAAGAACGTTCAAGATGGTTAATTTGATCCATATGCACAACAATGAATATAAGTAAGTAAGTAAGCTTTATTTATAGAGCGCCCTTCACAGACCAGGGTCACAAAGCGCTTCACAATGCGCTTTACATATCTTAACACGTTTTATACACACAACGATGGCAGTAGCTGCCATGCAAGGCGCTTTCTGAACCATCGGGAGCAAATTCGGGTTCAGTGTCTCTTTGCCCAGGGACACTTCGACATGTGCCGGGTAGGCGGGGAATCGAACTTCCGACCCTGCACTCCAGAGGCAATCTCCCTCCCTACCCACTTTGCCACTGCCGCCCCATATAACAGTCATTGGCAATACAAATCGTAAGTCCCAGGCTCCTTTCAACGATGCAATATTGAAGGAAAAAATGTATGAGAAACACACGAGGGTAGGGAAGTATGTAGCAGGTAAATATAGGTATTGGAACGCAGGGTAACTCCAATCTCTCTCTAGCACACTATACATTCACTCGTTCTTTTTAAGTATTGGACTACAGGGCTATTCTTTATCTCTCTATGTCACATGCTATACACTATATTCAGTATTTCCTATACACTTGTCTCCTCTGGCTGTAATGAGCTGCCTACTCTAGCCCAGGAGGCTGTGACTGAGGTCTCCATCAAACACACAGCAGTTTGCGAGGTGCCAAGGACAGGTAAGAGTCATCTTTCTAAGGCTTCCAGCGAGGGAAGGGGAGTAAGCTGGAGTTGGGTTATATGCCGGAGCACCATTGGATGATCGATTGTAGCAAGGATTTGGTTCCTTTCTTCTGCCATTCTGGAGAAAAAAATATATAAGACTGGACCTTGATAAAAAAGAGTTGCGATTCAAATAATGTATGTTGTATTATTTTTTTCTTTTAACCTTTATTTTATAGGTAAATCCCATTGAGACCGGAGACTCTTTTGCAAGGGAGACCTGTTCCCATTCACACACACATTCATACACCGATAGCAGGCTAACTATCGACATTCACACGAGGCAAGGTGGGTGAAGTGTCTTGCTCGAGGACACAACAACCACGTCACAAGTGGCAGGGCGGGGATCAAACTGCCAACCCTTCGATCATTGGCCAACCTGCTCTACCACCTGAGCCACAGTCACCCCCTACTTACGTTGCTTAAAGGTGAGTCAGTGATTCTGGAGAACGCTTGTTGTGAAAAACATTTAGTCTCAAAATCACTGTATGTATCCTCACAATCCAAGTGGGAATAAAGAAATAAATGTTTCTGTACTAACGTTGCTTAATGTCAGTGATTCTGGAGAAGGCTTGTTGTCAAAATGTAGTATATGTCAGAATCATTGAATATCTCCTCAAGATCGACTACATGTCCGTACTGTGTGCGCTGAACAACAATCCAGAGTTTATACACAGCCTAGGCTCTGTAAACCTGTATGCACAAAAAAAGGGGGGGATCCACCATAGCTAGCATCATGTCTGTTTACATAGCATAGGCTGTGTATTAACAAAACATTTCTGTTAAGCACACACACACACAGCCAGGTAGTGGCTTGTGAGGAGATATTCACTGATTTTGATAAGACGCAATTTTGTCAACAAGCGTTCTCTAGAATCGCTGACTCCACCGTTAAATTAATAGCCTGTTTTTTTTAACAGCTTCTTCCTTATTCCGACAGTAAAGTGGGTTGTCGGATAGAGGCTGTGACGGCGGTGTGTGTGTGTGTGTGTGTGTGTGTGTGTGTAGGTGGGGTGCCCTGAATGTTGTGTTACGCCGCTGTGCATTTTCAATACATTACAGAAGCCATCATTCTCAAATGACTGCAATTAGTCAAATGTCAGGGTCGGTTTGCGCTCTGGCGGTGGCTTGCTGACAAAGTAGCTCAGAGGTATGTCAAAAGATTAATGGCTGTGGGCTTTCATTAAGTCAGGTCCTTGAGAGAGAGAGAGAGAGAGGGAGAGCGAGAGAGAGAGCGAGAGAGAGAGAGAGAGAGAGAGAGAGGGAGAGAGAGAGAGAGAAAGAGAGAGAGGAGTAAACACAGATCAATTCAAACTTCAGCGCTTGCTTTCACTTAAGAAGTTAAGGCCATAATTAGGCCAAACAAGGACAATAAAACTTTGTCAACAGGGGGCTCGGGCATCGATCTGTTAGCCACATATATGTCACTTTTTACAGTCCCGGCTGTCCCCTAACGCTCTTTATTGCTCATTATTATGTCACCCATTATTATGTCAGTTGAAGTCTTAATTGTGATTTTTATTGAACAAACGATAATTTTGAGCAAATTACAGCGATAAATCATGGGAAAACTTAAAAAAATAAATCTAGTCTGTAGCTGAAATTTCCCCATTCATCTGTAACGGGTGTCATTTTTCGGGGAAGTTATGAAGGAAGTCCTGATGTGTGTAATCTGTTGCAATACAAACAACAATGATACATCTACTGCTGATACTATTATTCTACTAAATGTGTATGTATATTGAATCCTCCGGTGGCGTAGTGGATAGAGCACATATCATATTGGCTCTGGCCTTCGTTGCAGTGGTCGTGGGTTCAAATCCGACCCGAAGACCTTTACTGCAGGTCATCTCTCTCTCTCTCTGTCTCCCCATTTCAACTCTGTACTGTCTAATAAAGCTTGAAAATGGCAAAAAAAATGTCTTTAAAAAACAGTTATCTATATGTATTGTAACTTGCATTCAAAGAAACAGGCTACAGTTCCTCACAAAAAACGTAAAAAAAAACAAAACAATGTTGGCGGACAAGAACTAGGCAGTTGTAAAATCAGTTGTACGACAAATTCAATGATTTGGCTAATGTGTAGTGTAGTGGAGGTTTTTTGGGATTGGGTCCAACTTCGAACTTGGCACAAATGCACAAATGAACTTTCACAATAACACGGACCAGATTTTGAAAGTGAACCCAAGCACAGTCCGTCCCCGCCGAAAAAAACTACCCGAGGACAACAACAAAAAAACACCTGCAGCCCGTGTGATGCAATACCAATTAGTAGGCAACAAAAGAGCAGCTATATTCTATTTTAATAATTTAATGACGTAAGAGAACACACATAGAAAGTCATAAAAAAACGAATTCCAAAACTGATATTCCAATTTCCAGTTCCGGAATCAACAATACATCATTATGGAAGTCTTGGGGGCTTGTTGCCTCACAAACCATAGCTGATTGGATTTGACCAGTGTCCATCTTTTTCAATGGACACCATAGCTACACATAGCGTACTGCATTATTCCCCCTTAATAGAGGTACTAAGCAAGGGGGTCAGTGCGTGAGTGTATATAGGATTGTTTCTGCTTCTCCTTTTAGAAATTGATCCCCACACACACACACACACACACAAAAAAAATAGGCCTGTAATGTAGCTGGGATAAAAAAGCAATCAGGGCCGCAGTTTAAGTTATGGCGTCTTGGCCTTGTCCGAGCCGGTCAATCAATGTTCTTTTTTTGCTTTGTGTCCTCCTCAGTGCATCAGTATGGGCGATAAAGCCTAGAAAGCACAGCAGTTAAATGGTCTGTGTGTGTGTGTGGGGGGGGGCTAGTTTCACACACACACACACACACACACACACACATACACACACACACACACACACACACGCTGTCTGGCAATCTGGCAGGGGGTTTTTCTGGCACCTTGTGTGGGTGTCCGACCGTAAGAGCATGTAAAGTGTAAATCAACCCAGCTGACACACTGACCACAGTTGTCTACGGCCCTGGATTTAGTATCTCTGGACAAAAGCAGTATAGAAGCCAGCTGTAGCAACATGCTATTAACAGGAATGAATGGCATATCATGGAAACTAGGGATGCACAATTAATCGTACAAAAATGGTGATCTTGATTCATATATCTATGCGACTTCATTTCTAAATGATGACAATTCTCGTGCTCATATTCTCATAGTCACGCTAAATGTTCACCTATTAGCTTGGGAACAATTCCATCTCTTATATAAATGACAATTAGCTACACAATGTAAAACAAAACAAGTTGTGTATGTATCACACAGGAATACAACTCAATAGATGTTGTATCTAACCGTGTTCCTCCTTCTCCTGCGAAGAGGACTGAGCCTTTACTCTGATTCATTTACAGTATATGACGTATTCTAAAGCTGTTACTTTACATTCTATATGGTCAGGGTGCATCAGTGTCAGCAATGGTTTTTGTTAAAAAAACAAGAATTGTATGAGGGAATTGTGATTGACATTTAAGCAAGAAACGCAAAAGAAAAAGAAATTCATCTACCTAAAACTGTCAGGATGGCATTTCCCAAGATTGTAGAACTTACACAAAGAAAAAGTTCCATGTTGACAAAAAAATTGTCTTGATGTGTTACTTACAGTGTGTGTGTGTGTGTGTGTGTGTGTGTGTGTGTGTGTGTGTGTGTGTGTGTGTGTGTGTGTCTGTGTGTGTGTGTCTGTGTGTGTGTGTTTGTGTATGTGGCAGTCAGCTATTAAACTGTGTAAAGTTATATTGAAGTGTTTTTCTTCACATGCAGCAGATTGGTATAGTGACTCCCAAAGCAGGAAAACAGCAGGAAGAGAAGTGCAGTAAGAGTTTGTTTACCTGCTTTACTGTTTACTGCTGACCTGCATTCATCCGGTCATCAACTAACTGAGTAAGGTGCACCGTTGAATTTAGTGCAAGGTGTGTAACTACAGAAGGCATAAACCCACCTGCAGAGCTTACAAAATTATACAACCACCTTTTATGTCCAAACAGAATCCTTATTTGTTATACTATATATATACAGCTCCGGAATAAATTAAGAGACCACTCCAAATGTTCAGTGTCTCTTGTTTTACTCTTTAGAGGCATATGTTTGAGTAGAATGCACATTTAGATTTTATAATAGAAACTACTGACAACATTTCTACCAAATTCACAATAAAAATGTATTGTCATTTAGAGCATTTTCAATAAGTTATGTAGAGATACAGATTTAAGAAAAATCCAGACTGGTCTCTTAATTTTTTCCAGGGCTGTATGTTTTATACCCTTTAAACACATAAATTCACTTCTGCCGTTTTGAACCTAATATGACAACAACACCAGTAAAACAGAGCATACAGCTAATACCATCATCTGATTGTGTTCCATTCTGAATGTGAAATGTGAGGAAAGTGCTATGTGTTGTCACAGCACAATGCAATTAACCCACACAAGGTCAAATTCTCAATTAAATCATGCGTAACTATCATTTAGCTGTTGTTAAATAACAAGCCAACTTTTCGTGCTCTTGTGAAATGCCTCTAAAAAAAAGACAAATTACCGGTTCTTGGCAGAATATTCAGCTACAATATATCCATTTTCTGGCAGGAATTATGAGCATATTGGAGTAATCCTTACCCCAACAATGTATGTACGCTAGCCAATGTAGAGTGCCAGCAATGGGAATATGCCCCATTTAAAGCAAAGCAGAAAGCGAGGGTGGTGGATGGGTGTGTCTGACTGTCATCACGGAGACCATAACAAATATTATTTAACTGACTTTAACCAAACCATTGTTACCATTGATATTGTTCAAAGGAAACATGTTAAAATGGGGAGATACACAGTAAACTGAATGTCTGTGCGATCATTCAATATTGATGTTTAAGTCTGAATACAAATTGTATTTTCATCTTGAAGAAAAGCCTGTCTGTACTATATATGTCTACGTCCTTATCTAACTGTCAATAGGTCACATAGAGGAGGGGCTTGCTTTTAAAGGAGTAAAATAAGTTGATGTGATTGGTCAAAAAATCTACCAGGCTATAACACACAAACTACTATGGTCAATTAATAGCATTACCGAGTAACATTGCACACCACTGGCCATACAATACCACAAGTGCACAACCATTATTACCATGACCTCTGAGCATTGCAAATGGTGTCTTTGACCGCACTTTATGTTCCTTCTTTCCATAATAAAAGCCTGGAATTGTAAAGTGTACGGATCAATGAGGACTTCATTTTCAAAGTCCAATACCAATATATGTCCGATATGTCTAGCTCTTGAAGGTGAATGAGGGACAGCACATGTTTAACTCATGATATCAATAATATCTGCCAGCTGTATTGTGCATATAGGCGTTACTGGCCATGACTTAGTTAAATAGAGTGGAGCCATTATTCATGTTATTAGCATCTATGCTTTTCCTGTCAAAATGTCTGCCGTGCAAAAATGTCAATAAGTCAAATTTGACTACATTTCCAATGCACACACATGTCACAATAGACAATAGAGAAAGGAGACTATTGGTGTAAAATCCTAACCGAAATGCAACAATGCCAATCCCCCAACAGTGCTATCATGGTTGAATTAAAATGTCAACCATAATCAGTGAGTATCTCTTAATGATCCACTACTTGCACTGTATGTTACGGTTACGATGCTGGACCCAAGAGCAGACAGAGACGAAGTAGGATAAATATAAAAAAATGTTTATTTATATATGGTGTGGGGAAGCAGGTAGTGGATGAGGGATCCAGGGGGAGACCAAAGCCGGGAAGCTGGAGAGAGTGATCCGGATACTGCAGGCAGAGGAAAAACAAAAGTTAGGCTGTGGTCAACAGCTACAGGCAACAGGAAGCAAGAGACGAGAGAGCGAGAGCGGGGGAACAATAAACTGGAGCCAGGTACGTATTAATTACCACAGTAGCGCATGGGACGATCTGGCGCCGACAGCAAGGGATCCACGGGTTATGAAGGGGAGTTGATTGGAGGTGAAGACCAGGGGCCTCATTTATCAACAGTGCGTAGAAAAGGTTCTAAATTCACTCTTACGAATGAAATTTAGTATGTGCTTAAGTACAAAAAAAACGGTATTTATCAAACGTGCGCTGGCCTATCGTACGCACACCAGTAAGTCATCAATCTTGATAAATCCCACATGTTCTTAAGTACCATGCTCGTTCACGCTCAGACCATTTGCATTCAGAAACGCCTCCAATTAACCATATATGGTCACAACACATCCCTTTATCAACCATGTGAATGTGTTTTATCCCTCTCCGCTGCAAAGGCAAAGAGGGCAACGAAAAGAAACTTCTCCAACACATACATGGAAACCCTTGTAAACGAGGTTGACTCAAAGCAAAACATATTTTGTTGGCTCACTTAGTGCAGGCATTAAAAGAAAAGAAAGCTTGCTGCATGGGAAAATGTGATATTTTCGAGCAAGTTGTAAGGCAACGGCATTGTTTGGGGTCCGCAATCTGACAACTATGCGTGCAGTCATTCATAAACTCTTTCAATAAATAAGAGTTCCTAACAACATTAGAGTTACTAAGTGAAATGAGTGATTGGCGAGTCACCGCGGCTCGTCCAGCTCACAGCTGAGTGCTGTCAGATGAGACGCACAGAGAGCATCGGAGGGATCCTCCGCTTCAAATCATGTAAACGTGTGACACATTCAATGAATAATCAATTAGAGCTTACCTAAAATAAGTGAGCCATATAACTATTTATTGCATTTAGGATGTTAGCTTATTTGGACGCTGTTTTGACCGTCTGTTTTCATTGATGTATTGGCGATATTATATCTACTTTCAGTTTCATTACTGAGTAGTGATCAGTGTTCTTAATGAAACTTAGATTATAAAACAAGAGGTCCAAAACACAGATGATGATTAAACAAACAAATGTATGACTTTATATTACCCTAGAAATGCACGGGTGGATTTGACGCGTGGCGATTATAGATATAAAGAGAACGCTGGCGGTTCTAGTGTTAATGCAGACGTTGAAACTCTTCAATGCTTTGCTTTGTGCTTGTAATATCGCTATTCTACCACTAGATTCTGTTCGTAAGCATGGTCAGAGTTGTGCTTACATTTACACACATTCATAAGTCTAAGTACATTTTGGTAAATTCCATACTTTGCGTGGCAATGGTCTTACGCCCTACTTACGCACAGATTTGTGCGTAAGTACGGTTGATAAATGAGGCCCCAGGTGAGCGTGATTGCAGGTGCGAAGTGAGACAGACAGGGGGGGTGGCAGACACAGAAAGAGGAAAACACAGCGGGCTGCTGTGACCACAACACTGTATGTGCATTGAAAAAAATAATCTAGAGTTAATACGCAGCCTAGGCTCTGTAAACCAGTATATTGCTAGCTACAGTGGGCCCCCTTTTGTTTGCATACCCTTTGTGTACATGTCAGTTTACCTCTTGTTTTTCAGCGCACACACAGGACGGCCAGGTAGCAGATTATGAGGAGATATTCACTGGTTTTGACAAAAGGTGATTTTGACAGCAAGTGTTCTCCAGAATTACTGACTGCACCTTCAAACAAACTAGATCCCACAAACTTTACTTCTTGTACTCTGTTAGCATTCACACCGTGTGGATAGTTTTTTATAAAGCGTCACCTTACCTTGTTAAAAATAGTCTTTGCAACATTACTCCGTGATATAACATGACATTACAACAAAAAAAAATGTTCCATGACAAGTGATGTATTGTTGCACCACACGTTTGCCACTGTTGTATCGCAATTACAAGCACACTGATCCAGGCACCGCTGAAGAAACACTGTCAAATAATAAAGTGTGGTCGCTGCTTAGCTTTTAGTCAGTTTTAATGAGGGGCTATATACACATTACTCACAGTATGATACATGCACAACAGCCTTCAAATTTGGATCTTCCTTTCACACATACTGACATGCCTCAGTGTTGTTACCATGGTTGCCTCAAGCACAACTCAGATAACTAGATAAGACATCCCTACAGTCAAGTTCATTTGACAGAAATCTTTTGGGGCCAACAAAAAGTGCAGCGCATGCATAATGTAAGTTTGAATTAAAGGCAAATGTAAAAAGTACACTGTCAAACTAGCATGTTACCAAGCTTGACTGATGGTCAGAGTATTCTTTGGTGATGTGGGGATGAGGATAGAAAAGCAAGGGCTTGTGGGTAATATGGTTCTGAAGATATGAGACTGAAATAAACCCTGCATTCCAATCCCCATACTTCCCTACTGTTTAGTATGCCAGAAAAAAAAGATGTAGAATGTCCCAATACAATACATGCAGGTCAATTGTAGTATGCTGAAAATACATAAATGCCCCACTAACTCCATTAGCATTTTGGAGTATTCGTCTTTATTCTTGACATTTCTCGACATAATGAAAAATGGAATTTATTTTTATTTTTCATTGCTTCTGTATACTTCAGTGTAAACAGTCCGACGAACCTCGCATACACAATTGATCGTTAAGTAGACAGCATGTAGTATATACATGTTGAGTATGTAGGAGGGAGGACGTTAGTATGGCTTTTCAAACACAGCCTAAGTGTCATTGACAGATGGGTTTAAACCCGACAAACAGAATCAATATTTGTATTGCACGAATGGATATAAATAATTCTACATTCATCAAAAGCATTGTGTGGATTCCACCTGTAAAGGTCATGCTGAGGAACAGTCGCACAGTCATGAATCCTTTTTTCTTCTAAACTTTCCATTTTCATAGAGGCAGCTGCTCATATACTTAGTCATTCACTCATCCAACCCAAAAATAGGTGTTGTTCTCACACACACACACACACACACACACACACACACACACACACACACACTTTTCTTTAGATCCCTTTTCTCAGGCCATTACCGACCCATTTCCCTGAGGTGCAAACCCCATCACGCGGTGTTTTTTAGAGACTAGTGCGAAAGAGAGTTGGCCGAGTAGAAGAATACATTTCTGCTTAATTAATCCCATTCCTTACTTTAGGTATTAAAAGGCAATGGTCTGTTTAACAACTTTGGGCGACACTAAACGGGTAATTAGTCACAGGCTAATCATTTTTCATACATTTTATGGGTCTTTCCAAGGGCCAGGGCGTGTGCTCCCGGGAGGGTCATCCCCACTAGCCACCCCCTACTTATGTCACGCCTTTCTTCCCAGCTCCCCACCCCCTATGATCAGATAGAGACACTTGAGTAGTCGGCCCTATACCTCCAGATCCAACCACCTGCTTAGGATAGCATTGGGGAAAAACGTGGATTTTCTTAAAGCCCTTGTAAACCCAAATCCAAAAAATCATTTAAATTGTGTAATTTGGGGAGGTAGTTGCATGATAATTTGCATTTGAAAAGATTTGGGCATATTTGTCAATCCAAATGAAAGATTTTGTCATTTAAGTTTGATGAACCTCATAGAAATTCTGTTTAGATAAGGCGGGGCTATGCTCTGGTTCTTATTAGAGAATAAATATTTTGAACCAATCACGGCAGTTCTCTATAAAATCAATGACTGTTCTAATGGAAACATTTGGATACGGAAACACCCACACAGTTCTGTCTAATGGTCTCTAGACAGTAAACACAGCTGTATAATATCTATTAACATTTATTTTCAAATGGATTTTAAAAGCTAATTAAAACTCCCATAGTTGATATCATACCTTGATTTTTTAGTTGTTTTAGTCCAGGTTTCCAGAGGCTGTAATGAAAGGGAAAGTGGAGGTGATGAGGTGTGATGTACAAACCATTTTCCTCGAATATAAAGAGAAAAAAACAAAAATAACAATGAGCGTGGGAATCCAGACACAATCAGCTGTGGCCCACTGTATAGCAGCTGTTGCAGACACACCAATCCTAAATACTGAATACAGTGTTTGTGATATTCATTCTGGAGAAATTCAAATCATTTCAATGGCGAGACGGCCGCCCACTACACAGGTGTAACTGTGATTCAAACAATGCTTTCTGCTCTCTCAATAAGCACAGCTGTTCGGAAGACAAAAAACAGGGATTCTTAATTTTAAACATGGTGCAATGACAAGCCATTATTTTTCCGCAGACACACACACACACACACACACACACACACACACACACACACACACACACACACACACACACACACACACACACACACACAGACTAAAATCACAGTAAGACACACCAGCTTTTATCCTGCCCCTGGTATTAAGCCTTTGTCGCCCACAGAAGCAGAGGAGACTAAAGATAAAATCAATTAAAACAAAAGTGCACATCTTTCCCGGCCAACTCCCAACTACCGTTTGAGAATTAACATCAGCTAAGTGCTCTATATTCATGATAGAATAAAAAAGCACATTTGCTACGTGCTCAGACTGTACCTTTAACATTAAAGGGTGACAGGAAGCTACAGTATGTCAAGCTTTGCGGAAAAAAATCCTTTTTATAGAAATACGTGTATACTACATGTTTTAGGCAACTGAGAAAGCCGGGGAAAGTATTCTTTCAGTTACATTCCTACCCACTAACCTATATGCAATATAACATGTTTTGTGGAGTCCTTCAAATAAGTAAATACATCTACAAAAATAAGTAAACCAATACACTGGGATATGATAAATAAGTAGAAAAAACTGTGGTATTGCATATGTTGAACAGTCAATGTTGGTGTGTCCCTTTAAAGGTGCAGTGTGTAATATGACATCATCAAGAAAGTTCTACAAAGTTCTAGAATGCAACACTCCCTGGGTAACCCCAACCCTTTCAAATAATAACAGAAGCTACAGTGGCCTTCAAGGACAAGAACAATTCTAAATTTTAAACAATGCACCTGATGACATTCCAACTATGACACTTTCAAGATGGTGGCACTAGGCCTTGGTCCAAAATATGCAGAAATATGGATATATATGAGACCCTTTCTAAGGGAAAAATAAACAATTAAAAAAAATAGTCAGCTATTATGCACTAAATTAAATGTACTTATGGATATTATAATTACTTTCTACAAAATCTGCTAGGAAATAAAACCCAAAATTCTACACACTGCAGGTTTAAGTAACTAAACTACCTGCCATCGTTTGTCGACCCGGTCGATCCATTATGCTAACTATAGTACAGAATTAATCTTCACATGAGCGTTAAACAAGCCAAAGCTTCCACCCAGGAACGGTTATTAACCCCTAAAACGCTGGGGTCATTTGTGAGCCGACACACTCTCATGCATCAAGCTCATGTCACTTGCACTAATGTCATGTTCCTCTGTGCCTGCCTGCACACTCAGAAACTAACGGCACAATAAGGACCATCAGGGCTACAATGACATGTCAATGGGGCAGTACCATTTATAGGTAGAGTTGTGTTTACCTTTTTGTTTGGGTACTTATTTGTGCCCTTGTCTTTCATATCCAAACATTTTCTAACAACATCTTCTTCATAATTATTTTATTTTGGTGTGCTTCAAACATAGCCTGCTAATTATCAATCCGAAATACACCAACAGTAAACCTAAGAGTAACATTTATATCTATACCTAACTTAATTGTGTTGTATTTGGTTTAAAATAAATGGTACAAATATGCACCTTTTACTGCTTGGAAACATATACAGTATGTACCATTGTGGCCTTAAAAAAGGTTAATGTAGTTAGCTTATAGTCCAACTATTAACGCAAGGGTGTACTTGTTTAAACTGTATTCACAATCAAAATGAACAAGACCTAGTTTAGGAATATCTTGCATATGAAACCTTATACGCCAAATAAAAAAAAGATAATTGAACAATCGGAAACATTTCAAGTAAGGAACAACAACATTTGAACATGTGGGGGGGGGGGGGGGGGGGTTGACAATATCACAAAGTTTAAACTTAGAAGGTGAGCAACCAGGACTGCACCTTAAAATACCAGCTGCTTACACACATAATTCCTTCATCCATGTGTGTTAGTGTACCTTGGGGGGGACATACAGCTCTGAAAAAAATTAAGAGACCAGTCTGAAATTTTCTTCAATCTTTATCTCTACATAACTTATCGAAAAATGCTCTTAATGACAACACATCTATAAAATTGTGCTAGAAATGTTGTCAGTAGTTTACATTGTAAAACCAAAAAGTTCATTCTACTCAAACATATGCCTATAAATAGTAAAACAAGAGACACAGAACATTTGGAGTGGTCTCTTAATTTGTTTTCCCGGAGCTGTAAATGCACCCTCTGCTTGAATCCCTATTTTCTTAGAGTGTGGAGTGCACTCGTGTCGCTCATTCCGCTCATACGGCTTTGTCCATTTCACACAATATGTCATATTTTTTTCTCCGGGCCAGCTAGCTAGCCAGCCAGCGTTTCAATTCATCCGTGTGCGATGCAGTTCTCTATGACATCTGTCCACAAATCAGTGACCGCGACCGGCAGTAAGAGCCACAGGTGGCGAGACAACAAAAACATCTATCGCTCTGCTCTCTCGTCATTAACCTTTTAAGCACCCGATAAACCTTTTCCCGTGGCGGACATTTTTGATCTGCAGGAATACCACACAGGTGTAAATAACAACATTAATGGCGGCTCTGTCACATTATGAGAGGGGTGTGTGTGTGTGTGTGTGTGTATGTGTGTGTGAGTGCGTGTGCGAGTGCGTGTGCGTGTGTGTGTGTGTGCGTGTCTGTGTGTGCAAGCCAATGTCGGTGAGTCAGCATTCACAACACAAATACCCGGTCAGTGGCACCACACTAAATGAACAGCAAACATGAACAAAATGTTACTAAGGGTCAAATCTGACAGGTGTATTTACAACAAAGGTGTCATTCAACACAGTGCAAGTATACAAGAAAAGTCTAGTTTATGATAATCTATTTCAGGAAAACAACATGGCAGTGAATGACAGACAAGAGAATTACATTATAAACCAGATGAACAAACAGGGACCTTATACCACCCAAGACAATCGCCACAGTTTAAAGGTGCAGTCAGCAATTCTGGAGAACGCTTGCTGTCAAAATCCCTCTGTCAAAATGTTGTCTCACGATCTGCCACCTGTCCATACTGTGTGTGTGTGTGTGTGTGTGTGTGTGTGTGTGTGTGTGTGTGTGCCTGGGTGTGCGTGTGTGTGTGTTAAAATAAAATCTGGTGTGAATACACAGCCTAGGCACTGTAAACTGGTATGTAAACACACAAAGGGGACCCACTGTAGCTAGCAACATGCCTGTTTACAGAGCCTAGGCTGTGTATTAACACTGGATTTTTTTTGTATATTTCTTTGTTCAGTAGATATGTAATGTAATATAACTACTGTAATATACTGTAACTACTGTATAAAGGTGCAAAATGTGCTCATCTCCAAAGGTAGAGTGATATAAAGAATTAATCAATACTCAGGTTGGACACTGTGATCTTCACACAGCTTCACATATATGTATGTGTGTGTGTGTGTGTGTGTGTGTGTGTGTGTGTGTGCGCAGCCCTCCTGGTAACTCATCGCCCCTAGTATAAAATATTAATACATTATGATAAAGTACATGCTGAGGTCGTAAATAAAAGGCCTTTACTTCCAGGTACCATGTAAGGTAATAAACTGCCCTCGTAAACCAAGTCAAGAGAGGGGGCTCTTTCAAAAGGACGCAGGCGAAGAAGGGTATGGGACATACAGGCTGTAAAAAGCTTTAAGACTCAATTCTAAATCACTGTTCATATGAGAGTTTGGCATTGTGTTTGGCCGTTCATATTATTATTTAAATGAAGTCATCTTCAGAGTCTATTGTGAACTGGCCATGATACTGAACGTACTCATCTCATGCGCTTTTCCTTGGTTTTTCAAAGACCCAAAGCGCTTTACATTGTTTTGTACACATTCACATACACACACACACACACACACACACACACACACACACACACACACACATTCATACACCGATAACAGCAGCTACCATGCAGGGAGCAAACAAATTATCAGTAACCACGACCCTGCAATCCAGTGGACAACCGTCCTGCCCACTTAGACACAATTGAACTGAAACTAAAGGCTTATCTCAGTTAATCATGACCGGTGGTGAATCTATATCAGAGGGGAAAATGGGAGGATCTGATTGGCTAATGTCTTCGGAGAATGAGTCACTGATTGTTGTCTTAGCCAATAGGGGCAGTCGGGTGTTGAGAGGATGGAATCAACACATCTATACTTGTTGTGCTTATTGTGATGAAGGACTACAACTCGATATACATTGATCCACACACATGCACATGGTTGGTCCGACAATACTCGTTTAGAGAATTTATTAATAATGTTTTAATCTTAACATGTAATTTACGCGGAAGGGGGAGGGGGGGGGGGTGTTGGTGGTGTAGTGGTTAGAGCCCCCCACCCTCACCCATAGAGGCTCAGTCGTCTGCACAGAAGACCACAGGTTTGAATCTGGCCCTTGGTCCTTGGTTGTTCTCTGCATGTCATTCCCCTCGGCCCCATTTCTGCAGCTGTTTTAAATCCAAAACGATATGCATACTTTTAGCTTACTATTATTTAACTCACATGTCTGAAAGGAAGAAGAAATGTGCGTCATCATGTGCAAATCCGGGACAGTTTCCGACTCATTTCCAACTCATCTCCGACGTTGGATAAATATGATCCCCCGTTTATTTTTTCATTCAACTGCAATTGTTCGTTGGGAAAAAAAAACAAGCTGACATAAACGCATATGACAACCCATTTCCTGGCGATTAGGCACGCATCTCAGCCGCTAAAGGGATTTTAAAGACACGATAATTCAGATAAAAAGGGAGACATTAATAATTTTGTTATGTTAATTAAAAGGCAAGAGGATTAACAAGAACACAGGAGCCTTGGAAAGCAAATAAGAAGACGGGGGGGGGGGGAGGGGGGGGGGACTCTTTTCTCTGACATGTTTCCAAAAGCATTAATAATGAATAAATGAATTATCTCTCCTGCTACGATCAAACAAATCAGAAGGGATGATGGGAAAACAAAAAAAAATATTTACATTTTTCATTTCATTTGCAATAAATTGAATTCCAGTGTTTTTTCCAGATCTAGTAGAGGTTGTGCTTGTGTAGTGTTTATACTGTAGCTGCCTGTTGCATCATCTCTGTGCACAGTCTGGATGGTGGGTAATTATGAACATGCATGCACAAACATCTTTATTGACATTGAAGACGGTTAAGGTGACTCATTTTGGGAGCAGCATAATTGCTCCCAAATTGTTTTCTTTTTTTTAATTCGTTTTTTGGCATTTTTCTGTTTATTAGAAAGATTTGGAGAGACAAAGTTGAAATGGGGCAAAGAGGAGAATGACATGCAGAGAACTGACCCGGGTTTGGATTTGAACCCGGGTCTGTTGCGAGGCCTGAGCCTCTAGGGGGGACGCTCTAACCACTACCCTCCCCAAACAAATAAAAATAATAATAATAATCTAATAATAATCTTTCATTTTACACTGAATTACAACCAAGATGATACAGCAACAGCTACTATTTGGTGTGTAAGCAATGTAAACGTATGTTGCGTATACCTTTTAGTATGAGCTATTTTAAAAATGAAATGCAAACAGAACTACACAAGAACATATTTGGACTCTGAATCTGTGGAGGTTTTTGTCAATGTGCAATCATCTTTTTCTGCATCAAATTGAATTTTGGATTAGCCTGTCAGTGTGGTGTCTGCGCACTGGAAAAGGCTCCAAGAAAAAAACACACAAGCCGTCCATAATTGCATTGTATTGTCACACTGAAGATGTCAGTCACTCTTTTCAACAATAAGAAAAAAAAAATGGTTGAAATGATTCCCTCTTCCATTAGCTCTTTCATATGGCGAGTGGCTGTACCTCCTACGCCCTCCATAATGACTTATATTATGTTTCAGTATCACCAGACACGCACTTTAATTGTTCCCATTAACACCATATTCTTTCCTGTTATTCAATCAGACAAACTGGGTTCTAATTTGATCAAGGCTCGTACATGCTGCATGTTGACAGGGATCTGTAAGGCCAGTGCTGTTGCATTGAGTACGCTAAAGAAGGGAAGATACACAATGTCAAGTTACTGAGGAGTTTTCTTGTGACAAAATGTATTGAATCCATTAGGGAGTGAAGACAGTTTTTTTTTTTTTTGCTGTATACAGACATTTTTTATGAGGTTTTATCCAACACCAATGGAAAATCACCAGCTCCGAAATAGACTGTGGCTCAGGTGGTAGAGCGGGTCGGCCGAAGATCAAAGGGTTGGCGGTTCGATCCCTGCCCTGCCACTTGTGTCATAGTTGTTGTGTCCTTGGGCAAGACACTTCACCCACCTTCCCTCGTGTCAATGTCGATAGTTAGCCTGCTATCGGTGTATGAATGTGTGTGTGAATGGTAACGTGGGAAAGGAAAACAGGTCTCCCTTGTAAAAGAGTCTTCGGTCTCAATGGGATTTACCTGGAGAAATAAAGGTTAAAAAAAAAAAAAAAAAATTGAGAATTAATAATTTAAATAGCTATTTAAAACCTCTCCAAAAGTGTTTCTATGTCCGCCTAATTCCTTGCAGTTCCTTTGGTTTGAATCAATAACTAATAATCACCTTATTTAAACAGGTTATCAGTATTTACATGTTGCTCTATATCGAATTTTTTTTTTTATTATTTTATCGCGTCACATCCGATTCACATTCTCTCCTGTGGCCCTAAAACTCTTCTGTACTTTAGTATGTAGTGGAGTAAAAAGAAAGAGTATGTGATTTGGAACGCAGGGACAGTGCTAACACAAGGCCCCTATATCCCGGATAAACAACAGTGTTTAAAACCTTGCCTTTAATTTCATCATGAATTTAGCCAACACAAATTGGTTCTCTGAGGACATATTAAGGCAGCACATCGATCAGCGCAGTCCTTTTCTCTCAGCTAAATAACAAAGCCTTTATTTCTTTAACTAGGCTCATGGTTACGAGATGGTCTGGGTGATTTCTACCTCCCATGTCGCCTCCACACACACAATCACAGTCACCGGGGAGATTGTACAAGAAGCCATGAATTCTAGTGTGTGTGTGTGTGTGTGTCCATGAATTCTATCTATTATATATAAATGTGCATGCTTGTTTGCCGAACTATGTAATTTTTCTTTTGTATGTGACATGGCAAAGGTGCTGTGTTTGAGATACATGTACTTGTTAGTAATTATAATATATTTAGTTGTATAGCACCTTAAAAAACAATAGTTTACTAAATGCGTTGACATGAGGAAACAAAAAGCACATACAAATCTAATACACATATACTGTATATACATCATATCAATACACATACCCAGATATACATCATATCAATACACATACCCATATAAAGTAGGCCTATACACTTCAGTGTTATAGTGAAAGAAGGGAAGATGGAGCAACCTTGTAGGACAATAAACAAAATGTAATTTGCAGCTGATAGGCAACAAGACAATGAATAAACACTTTGTTAAAAATATATGTATACATTTATATTATGAATGACGTCACTGGGCGGAATTGAAGTAGACCAGTAGAAATGGTGATAAGTTAAGAAAGATGGGATAGATAGATAGATAGATAGATAGATAGATAGATAGATAGATAGATAGATAGATAGATAGATAGATAGATAGATAGATAGATAGATAGATAGATAGATAGATAGATAGATAGATAGATAGATAGAGAGACAGATAGATAGATAGATAGATAGATAGATAGATAGATAGATAGATAGATAGATAGATAGATAGATAGATAGAGAGACATATATATATATATATATAGATAGATAGATAGATAGATAGATAGATAGAGAGAGAGAGAGAGAGAGAGAGAGAGAGAGAGAGAGAGATGAAAAACACAGCGGCCGGTGTAACCTGTGGATTTGAAGGACATGTGTAGCTGATTGAAATGGGGCTTCAGTGCATCTCCAGTGTAAAGATGTAACAAAGAAAGCCATGTCAGGCAAGTGAGAAAAAAAATAATACATCAGTGCCAGATAGAGTGTGTGTGTGTGTGAGTGTGTGTGTGTGTGTGTGTGTGTGTGTTTAGTGTGTGTATGAGTTTGTATGTGTGCATGCATTTGTGTTCAGCGTGTGTGTGTGCGTGTATGTGACGTCTGTGTGATTGTGTGTGTGTTTGTTCAGTCTGTGTATGTGTATGTGTGTGTGTGTGTGTGTGTGTGTGTGTGTGTGTGTGTGTCCATGTGTGATAGAAGTACAGAGCAAAAATACAGGGAAGACAGGCAGCTAGGTTGTTTGTGACAGAAACCTCCCGCTGGAAAGATACTCTCTATAATATCCTGTTTGTCCGCGACGCACCGCTGTTTTCCTAATCTTGTACTTTGAGTGTTTTCATGATGCAGGATCAGATAATACACACACACACACACACACACACACACACACACACACACACACACACACACACACACACACACACACACTCAAACTCACTTTTATAGAGATGGGTTAGGAAAAACAGGTGGGGTTCTACTTACATGACTTCAGAGAAAACTTTTAGTTAGGAAATATACCATATTGGCTCAGGCCTTTGTTGCAGTGGTCGCAGGTTCAAATCTGACCCGTGGACCTTTACTGCAGGTCACCCCCGCCCCCCCCCCCTCTCTCTCTCTCTGTCTCCCCATTTCAACTCTCGAATAAAGCTTGAAAATGCCAAAACAATTAAAAAAAAATGTCAGTTAGGAAATATAAGTAGTAAGTAATAGTGGTATAGTAAGAATGAATATAATGTGACATATTTATTTATTTATTATTCTTTCGGACAATTCCACCAATACACAATTTTCTCTTTCATATCTTCATACATCTTACTTTGTGTTGTCCGAAGGGTGACGGAAGAAGACCAAAGGCTTATCAGGTCCCGCCCCCATTTTCATCAGATTCGGATTTAGATACACAGATACACAGTTATTGTTTCAGAAAATTGTAAAAATAAAAAATAAAACAAACAATAAAAAAAAAAAATAAGAAAAAAACAAACAAACAGACGCGTGTTGAACACACGGTCAATGGCATTTAGAGACCAACTTAGCAGTTCTCAGCTCAGTTCAGTTTGTCTGTGTTAATGCAAAGTGTGAAGTGGCCTTGTATGTGGCCTGTTCAATTTCTTATCTGGCAGTCTAAACACATCTGCAAAAGTATTCAAAACCATACAAGTCTGTCTGCTGGCCTCTATTATTCGTTACAACATTGTTATGATAGTGACATTCACATTGTGCTCAGCTTATTAGTCTGTCATTTTCAATAATTTTTGAAACATAATTTGTTTTGAAATTGCGCAAACTGCAACTCCCTTTGACATCTTCATCAAGTCCATTCCACAGCTTAATACCCTTTACAGAAATCGAAAAGGATTTAAGTGTGGTCCGTATATTTTTCTCACATATGTGTGGTAACAACACACATAACAGTTGGTTAATGCAAAGTCATCTATTGATGCTAGTAACTGTTATTTTTTACAGTTAATTAAAGGTGCTGTAAGCGGAATGGTTATTTTAGCTAACTTCCTGTCAGTTACTGCAGTTTGCAGTCCCCTCGCTCGTCCCTACGTCACCACATTAATGCACTGCGGTCTTCAAGCAGCGAGTTATCTAGAATCATCTCAGATCCATAAGTGTGATAAAACATGATAAAAACCATCAAAACAGACATTGGGAAGGATTTTTACCTGCTCCGCCATTGTAGGCGCATACACATTCACCCATCTGTTGCTCTGGCGTGCACCGGCAGTGAGACCATGGAGTGTATATACTATACAGTATATGAGTGAGACGAGTGTCCGTTTGTAGCGTTCTCTCTTCTGATTGGATAACATTGTTGGGATCCTCCAATAAGTTTATTTGCCGATTGCATGCAAAGCAGCTGACTGAGAGATCGGCTTTATGAAACGCGCACATTATGTAAGTGATCACTGTATGAATAAAGAGCGATTTAACACTTATATTAACATAAATAAACCGCTTAGTTCACCTTTAAAGTACCCTTATTATAAAGTGTTACTTTTGTGCACACACACACACCCATCCACCCACACACACCTCCCTTTGTATTATGCTAGGCGGCCTCCATACAGCTTTGTAACCTGCATATATCACAGGCTAACAGCAGAACAATAACTCCTCACTATGTCTATTCATCAGACGCTGTGATGCCTAGTGTGATTCTCAGTGTCAGCACAATGTGTACACAGCAGTAAATCAGATAGGCTTTATGTATGCATGTGTGTGTGTGTGTGTGTGTATGCCTGTCTGTGTATATGAGTGTGTTTGCGTCAAAATATGTGTGTGTGTGTGTGTGTGTGTGTGTGTGTGTGTGTGTGTGTGTGTGTGTGTGTGTGTGTGTGTATGCATGTCTGTGTATATGAGTGTGTTTGCGTCTAAATATGTGTGTGTGTGTGTGTGTGTGTGTGTGCGCGTGTGTTTGTAGGTCTGTGTGTTTGTGGGTGTGTGTGTGTGTGTGTGTGTGTGTGTGTGTGTGTATGTTTGCGTCTGTCTGTGTATGTGTGTGTGTGCGTGCATGTGTGTGTGTGCCTGTGTATGTATGGATGTCTTGTACGTGTGTCTGTTCCTTTTGACATGTGTGTGTTTGTATGCAAGTGTGTGCGTTTGTGTACCTGTGTACCTGTGTGTGTGTGTGTGTGTGTGTGTGTGTGTGTGCGTTTGTGTACCTGTGTGTGTGTGTGTGTGTGTGTGTGTGTGTGTGTGTGTCTTAAGACTATGTTCATACCGTGCGCGGACAGGAGCCGCCACGTACATTAAGTTGAAGGGAGCCGATGCGATTACAATTGACTAAACGCTGCTTTGCTATTTCCTTATGTGGTGATGAGTGTTAACGGTATTGGGTTTGGAAAGAGGGCACACTTCTAAAAACAACATTCACTAAGTTCACAAATCAACTGGTAAAGGGCCCACACACTGATTAAATGACCCCCTCACCCTAACCCTGCCTCAACTATAATGGAGTTTGGAACAATAACACACACACACACACACACACACACACACACACACACACACACACACACACACACACACACACACACACTATGGATTACGTTTTATTTTGATGTCTGAAGGCCCATTTCTTATTTTACATTTTTATCAATATCGCCTTTCCCCTGTGCGCACACGCGCCCAGAGATTCATATACTTTGCAAAAGGGCTTTTTGATTACGTTGTAAACAGACTGGTAAACAACACAGCTTGTTAAATGTCCTATTATAGAAAATGAGCCATATTAAATCATCCCAAGCACTGAGTACATTCGCAAAACAAAACCAACAAAAAAAAAAATCGTACCAACAACCAGCATTTCGTCTCGATAAACTCTTCACATTTTTACTGCCATCATTTCTAGCTGGGGCTGTCTAAGTTGTTTTATGAAACTTTATTATGTTTCGCCGAATTAACAGGCTTTGTAATAGTGATGACGCAGTGCTATTGAAGAGCGCGGTACTAATTGTGTTTGTGGGCATTTTAGCAGCGCCGCATCGATGGAGAAAATGTGATTTACTCAACTGATAATATGAGCAGCACAGACAGTGAGAGGCTGATGGGTTTCACTACACTCAGTTCCTGCCTCATATACCAGTCCTACAAGTCACTCCAACAGTATAAAGTATAATGCCATCCATGTCTTTTCCACATTATCTCTTAAAGGAGAAGTACGTGATATTTTTCGTTTATAGACTGTACTTTTTAAATAATCAGATATACCATGGCCGCCCATGATTCGATTTTGCCATGGCTAAATATCTGAAAATGTTCAGGGCCCCGATCTGTATATGTGTACCAAGTTTCATGCTTTTATGAAAAGGTTAACATTTTTGCACATATCACCTCTACCAAAGAGAGTACTTTAGGAAGACGTAATTGGTATAAAGCCAAAATCACTTTGTCAAAATCAGTGAATATCTCCTCACGATCCGCTACCTGTCTGTACTGTGTGTGCTGAGAAAAAAAATCCAGTGTTAATACACAGCCTAGGCTCTGTAAAACTGGTACGTAAACAAACAAAGGGGGACCACTAAAAACATGCCAGATCACGAAGAGATATTAAATGATTTTGACAAAAAAATAAAATAAAATTGACAACAGGCCTTTTAAATAATCGCCAATTCCACCTTATAACATATGGGAAACACACACACACACACACACACACCAGGGGCTACAACAATACTCTCATATCGCAGGGTTCACTGGCTTCATTTCACATTTAGACACGCACGATTGAATAGAAATTAGCCCACTTTAGGCCCCAGCAACTGAGTCAATTCATTGTGAGAGCCGCTTTCCCAAGAAGTCAATAGATTGAATTGTATTACATGCTGGCAATGATGAGTATGTGTGTGTGTGTGTGTGTGTGTGTGTGTGTGTATTGGAGATTTATACTGAGTGAAATGCTGCATACCTTAGAGAGGGTTTTGCACTGGAATCTAGCAGTATAATATGGGCAAAAATAACAGCCCCCCATTCTGTGTGTGTGTGTGTGTGTGTGTGTGTGTGTGTGTGTGTGCGTGCGTGCGTGCGTGCGTGCGTGTGTGTGTGGAGTGGAACGGGGAGGATTCAAAGATCAAATAGATAAGCCACTTCAGACCCTTTTTCCCCATTTTCTAGCGCATGATAGAGCGAACCAACCATCTCGAAAAAATTCACATCATCCCTCTCCCCCCCCCCCCATTTGGTCTCTCTAGCTACTGATGCTAAAAGAGAACAAGGGCTTCTGAGTTCCACATGTGTTAGAAGATTGAGATACACGCGCCCCCCCCAAAAAAAATACTTCATTCAATGTGTTATTTTTTTTTCTCCAATTGACCCAACAGCTGGTGATCAGTGGAGATGTAAGCGTGAAGAGATGGTGTTTTATTAAAAAAAATATAAAAAATAAAAATAAAATGGCGTAATGTTGAAATATATAAGCGATGTCGGTGCATTAGTCGGTTTGTGCATAATGCTAATTAGCTCTCTCTCTCTCTCTCTCTCTCTCTCTCTCTCTCTCTCTCTCTCTCTCTCTCTCACCGGATAAACAGTCGTGCTAAAAGGCTGGCTTAATGAAATTACAGACACGACTATATTTCTCTGGCTGAGATCCAAGACCATATGAGAGAAAATATAAATCCACCATCCACGTCACGGTTTGTGTGTGTGTTTGAGTGTGTGTCTGTGTGTTTGAGTATGTGTGTGTGCATGCTTGTCTGTATCTGTGTGTGTGTGTGTTTGAGTGTGTGTGTCTGTGTGTTTGAGTATGTGTGTGTGTGTGTGTGCATGCTTCTCTGGAACGTAATTTTGATGAGACAGGGTTGGTGTGTGTGTGTGTTTGAGTGTGTGTGTCTGTGTGTTTGAGTATGTGTGTGTGTGTGTGTGTGTGTGTGCATGCTTGTCTGTATCTGTGTGTGTGTGTGTGTTTGAGTGTGTGTGTCTGTGTGTTTGAGTATGTGTGTGTGTGTGTGTGTGTGTGTGTGCATGCTTGTCTGTATCTGTGTGTGTGTGTGTTTGAGTGTGTGTGTCTGTGTGTTTGAGTATGTGTGTGTTTGTGGGAAGTGCTTGTCTGTATCTGTGTGTGTGTGTGTGTGTGTGTGTGTTTTCATCCCACACACTTCACCCCTTTGTTCGAAGCATAACGGTTTTTCGAGCTACGCCAGCACAGAGTATGACACGCATGGTTGGAACACTTAAGTAGGTATTTACCTCTCTTCAAGGACTTCAGCGTGCATCATATTCCCCTCTCTCTCACTCTCTCTGTGTCCCCGTGTGGCAGGCTGGTCCTGTTTGTCATCATGCATTTGGTAGCAGATGAAGAGCTGTAGAGAGAAAAACTGATTACAAAATTCAATGTTGTGCTTTCATAGAAGAGACAGTGTTTTGATTTTGATGTTAGGGTTCTCAGGAGAGTGTCTATGAGCGCACAATGGCATGGAGATGACAAAAGCATTGTTTTGCTTTCAAATGAAAACTGTTATTGTAAGTGTAGACACTGCATGTGAAAAGGGTAAACTATTTATCTTATAGACTTATTTTCAAGGTGAGATATATCATAAATCAGACAATGTGTCTGCAATCAATAACCTTCGGACTAGTGCTGAAAATGATTATGGAAAGTTAAGTTGATGTAAGTGCTTTAGAAGTTGAGATTTCTGGTTCAGAGTATTGCAGAACTATCTAAAATGTTGAGCTAATGGCTGTTAAATATGGTTGTATAGGACACATATACAGACAGATACACAAGGTATATTCAAATAAACACCTACATTTACATTTTGGACCTTTTATTTATACTAGAATGAAAAACATATGGCAGCAAATTAACCAAAATCTCAAAATTGACCATTGCTTGAAAAGCTATGTTTCGCCTTCCGTGTCTGGCCTTAATTCTTCCAGGACTTAAGCCCTTCGACTCTAAAGGCAGAAGCAACGGTCACCCCACTCCCAGCTTAGCTTATTTTATGATTTCTCTTCACTTCACCAATTTTTACAACAACTTCTCACTTCTTGCACTGAGCTTTGGATTTTCCGAGAAATCCCACCCCCACCTACTCACCCACTCACAAACAAAGTGTTAGGGCCACAGGAGAGAAATAAAAATCAGATGAGAAAGATTTTTTTTTTTTTATTACGTCGAGGAATGTAAAGAATAAAGACGAATACACTCCAAAATGCTATTGAAGTTAGGGGGAGCATTTATGTATTTTCAGCATACTGCAATTGACATGCATGTATTGGGACATCCTGAATCTTTTTCTGGCATACTAAATAGTAGGGAAGTATGGGGATTGGAACGCAGGGAAAGTTGAGGTATTGCTCTTGCATGTTTTTCTTTTTTATGATACATAATTTACAAATCGTTACCCTCATAGCATAATTGCCTAAATCATATTTACTCTACTCTACTTGTACTCTACATCTACTCTATTCAACATCTACTCTACTCTACATCTAATCTATTGCCTAAGTCATATTTTAAGGGTTATAGAGTAGGGTAAAGTAGATGTAGAATAGAGTAGATGTAGAGTAAAAGTAGAGCAGAGTAAATATGGTTTAGGCAATTATGCTATGTGGCTAACACAGTGTAAAATATATTTTGTTATAGGGTTTTGATTCCTGCGGTGATATGCCTCCTGCTTAGTGTCCTAAGGGGAGTTTTTCTAGAATGACAGCGTCTCCCAAGGGCTTGAGCATTGACAATGGCCAGATGTTTTTTGCTTTTCAACATACTGTACGTTCTCACAGCATGGCAACCAATCCCTGTGGACTCAATCTGCTCATTATCGTGTTTGATTGGACACAGCACTGACACCAGATCTAACAAGTGGCACAATTTACTCGAATCTAAAAAGCGTAATTACCTTCCCCCAACAACCTGGTAATAAGAGATGAACCGATTGCAGGTATTGTGGATGCAGTGATACGTTTACTTAAAGGAATACTTCACCCATACGGAACCGGCGTTCTATCAATATATGAGGTTTTTCTTCCCTCAGTCTTTCCTCAGTCTCCCTTTGGCCCAGTTGTCCTGTTAGTCCTAACCCTACATTTTAACATGTGTGATAGACAGTGAGACCATAGAACACTCTTTCTGCCTTTTCTCAGGCTAAGATGAACTGATTTCTAAAATGTTAGCACATGTATACTACATAGGAACACAGAGTTCAATACACCTTTATATTTCCACCGCTGAAGTAGGCCTTCAAGTACCCACGTCCTTTCTTGGCATTCTGAACCCCAACTCTAACTCATCAAGGGGATTGCCGCTGACTTTGATGTGTGTTTTTTTTTCAGTGAAACACTAATAATGATCTTGTTTGTGAAGCATTACAGGTTTGTTATCTTGAAAGGCCCATTTGATCATCTCTAAATCGTTTGATATATATATATATATATATCAGGCCTTCATGTTGTTAATAACAAGAAGCACTGACCCTAAGAAGACACTTTGCATTGCATTGAATTAAACTTAAAAGTTCAGGACATAAGGCTTTCTTCTAATGTGGGATGTGTTACCTCAATCTGACCTCAAATAGTTTTTTTTATGAAATAAATAAACAAACAAGTGCAAAATCCAATATTAGATCAACAAAACAGATGATTTAAATACATATATAAAATGAAATAGTACACTGTATATTCACAACACTCCTCAGACACTCGCCTACTCCAATGTATGTCATGTTGTAACAATCTACAAAAACAAAGAAAAGGCAACATTAGCATTAGTGAGATATACATTATCATTCTGCACCATTAAAAAAAATATGTCTTTTGTAAAAAAAAATTAAAAAAAAAATTGCATTATAGTTTTTCTTTGTTTGATCCTTTCGTAAAGACAATTCCACAAATACAGCTACTTTTAAACAGGATATTGGTGTGTTCAAAATATCATACATTGTTTACTATCCAAATTGCTCTTTTTTTTTTTGCAGTGTGCTTCGTGATTGGATCACATTTATATTTGGAAGCCACACACGCACACACACACACACACACACACTCGTCAAAAGGTCACCAGCTTGTGGACACTCCTTAAACCTCGGTGTGACCAGTGATATCTCGCTGAGTGAGAGCAGATGGAAACCGAGTCAAAAACGCTGCGAAATGACGGAAATACATATGTGTATTTGTGTCGTGTGCGGCGGCAGAAACTGGGCCTGAGCCAGACATGTAGCGGGAGCAGCCGTGTTAGACATATGTGCTGCTATTTCAGTTTGTTCTAGAGGGGCCACATATGTCGTGACCCACACATGGCCCAATATCCTGCAAAACACACTGAGATCTGGGACCTTTTGACAGGGAGAGCGAAAAAACCATCAAGGTGCCAAACTCAATTAAATTCAATTCAGTTTATTTAAGAAGGGGACAATGCAGGGCTGTACGCTTATTTTTTTAGGTGGTAGCACTGGTGCTAGCAAGCAAAAAAATTCAGTAGCACAAAAATAAATTTGGTAGCACACAAAGTATGATCGAAAACTTGCATAACCTTAACCCTTGCATTTTGCTCTAATTACCTTTGAGCATGGCATCTTGGTCTCATTTGAGATTCTCAATTAATATTATATCATAGTGTGTGCAGTAACAATTGTGGAAAAATGAATAGGGGTGCACTGATTGTTATTTAGAAAAAAGAATCTAACCTGCCAATTGTAATTTTCTGCTGATTCAGAATTAGTATTATTATAATGTCCTTCTGTTAATTAAAACCAAACTTTAAAACATTAAACATAGCCTATTAAATAAATAAGTATACATATTGGTACAATTTAGGATAAATTAAATAGGTTGTTGTGAATGTGTTGGGAGTAGCTTTTCAGTGGCTTATTTAAAACTTTGTTTAAATAGACTAGGCTACTGTTGACTGCTCGCTGCAGCTGAAGGAGTTGCCTTTCAAGCTAGAACAAAGTGCTAACTTCCTGTTCTTACCGGCTTCCAAATAAAAGTCAACTCACGTTTGGCTAGTAACAGGCTTTTAATGTGAAGGCGCACAGGAAATGTTCTGTTTGTACACGCGCTAACTTAACTGCGGTAATGTGCCATCTCCTTCCGGTAATTTCCGTAGGTGAAGTTTTTATACCTAGAATCACTGCACGAGCACAGATCCCGAGGACACTTATCTTTCACCAGCCAAAGTGGAGGGTGGACTCAATAACTTACTTGCCTAAGACTCATTTACCCGCAGTGTTAATGTAGAGCCCTCTAAGCAGTGTTGTGCAGCGCTCCTCTGTGTTTCAAAGACAGCCTCTCCTCATTATCAAGCTGTCACACGAGTGCGAATGGATTTGTATTCATCGCACGTGCTCAATTTCAGTAGCAAATGCGATCAAAACTGTCGCACTGTACAGCCCTGGGACAATGCAAATTAATAAAACTGATGATCATTCATGTGTTACAAATGCCAAAATTAGCCAAAAGGCAATTTTTTATCGGTACTCCCCTGACATTAATGTTAAAAGAAAATAAAATTAAACAAGATAAAAAAAACAACAGCATAAACATGACAGAACCCCAGAGCACAACACATGGCATCACAGAACAAACAGAACAGACTAACTAACGTAAAGTGTCTAAGACGGGGAGAGCGAAAAACGATCAAAGTGCCAAACCAATCTTTAGCATTCTGACAACAAATCCAATACATCACTGGAAATCAGAAATATCTATTCAAGACGTTTCTAGGCTCCATTGTATTTGATTAAGTTGCCTCGCAAATGTTATAGGTGGCAAATATGTTAAATTAATTTTTTACTTTTTATTGTTTATCTTTTTATTGAGCTTTTATTGTTGTAATTCTTTTGTTGTTGCTGCGTATCTTAGGCCAATTTGTTTAGTATTTTTTTTGTTTTTTAAATGTGCTATATAACTAAATCTGACTTTGACTTTTGACTTTAATAATATTACTAAGAAATATTCCCAAAATGTACTATAAAATGAAGCAATTAAAATAGTTTATTTTCAACAACTATCAAACTTCTAGAGATGGATTTTTTTCATTAAACTTCGACATTTGACAAAGACATTGTAAACAAAAGATTTAAAAGCTTAAATGTCCGCGGCTTGGTGGTGTGTGGATACTAACACACTTAAAGATCCCCTATTATACTACTTTTCTGGTCTTAATTTCTCATTAATGACTCCTATGGAGCAACCTGACACGAATCACAGCACAAAAAACCATGTAGATTTTCGGGAAGCTCTTCCTCTCATCTGGGTGCATTCAGCAGTCCCTGTCAACACTAGGCTTCGTCCTTCTCCGCCCCCCCAACCCCCCTGCAAACCCCACTCCGTTGTGATTGGTTACCTTCCTTCCGGAACACTTTCAGCGGCGTGCGGGCAGATTTGAGCAGGCAGGTGGGGGCATGGCCGGAGCGTGCCTGAGCACGTTGCAGCATTACCACACATGGAAAAATCCGGATTTTCTACGTAATAAATCCCGGAAATTTGAACAAGTGAATCGCGACTGGCTGCCCTAGTGTTTAGCGCTCTGCACAGCCACCCCAGACGGTCAGAAGGGAATACGTCTAAATCCATGTAAGTCATTACTTGACAGTTGACACTTTAGGTGGTTAAAACATGACTATAAATCATTATAACAATGTTTATAGGTCATAAAAGTTGAAAAAGCATAATAGGGCCTCTTTAAAGTTCAACACCGTCTTCAAAAATACTTGATGGCTTTAGACAAACATTTTAAACAAAAGATTTAAAAGGTTAAATGTCCGCGGCTTGGTGGTGTGGATACTAACACACTTAAGATAAATATCACAAGAAATCTCTAATATCTATCGGAGAAGTTTTCGAGACTTCACTCTTGTTGTATTTGATTACGTCGAGATGCAAGTATCGGATGGAAACAAAAAAAGATGTTAAGTCAAACAGTAGGTGATTGTAATCAAACGAAAGCTACAGCCAATCATTGGTATTGACTGAACGGCCTCATGCAGGTTTAAAATGGGTGAGATGTCAACTCAATGCTATCAGTTATGTGATTGTGGTATTTGTTTAATCATATCGCGTAGCAAAAGACAATACTTGGACTTTGTAGACAGACAACAGTGAAATTGAATTTACTGAAGGATGAACGGGACTACTAGAGTTACAGCCCTTCTTGCATTGCTCAAATATTAGTCCATTGTTACAGACAGTATTTTTCTTCCACCACTCCTTATAATGTAATGTAATATTCCCAAACTTTACTTTATATTGGAGTATTTCAAATAGTTTTCCAACCAAGAAATAACTTCTGGAGATGGATTTTTTTCATTAAACGTAGACTCTGACTTAAAAATTACTTGGTGGCATCTGACCTAAGTTCGACAATGTTATTGAAGTGCAATAAAAGTGTTATAAATAATAAATATAAATGTTGTGGTAAATGTGATAAAAAAAAATATTTACAAATTATAATTGTTAAGCGTTAGCCAAACGTTGGCCATTTATAACGCAAAATAAAACACTAAACTGTTTATTGTTGCTGGACAACTTGCTTAACGATTCATCCATCGGTATAGACAAAACACATTGATGTTATCCCTCCCAAATGCACCATATATTTGAGAGATCCCCAAAATATTCTTTACAACAACCACAGAACTTCTTGAGACAGATTTTTTTCATTAAACTTCCACTCTGACATAAAGATAACTTGATGACATTTGACCTAGACATTGTAAACAACAGATTTAAAGGTTAAATGGTCAAAGCTTGGTGGTGTGGATACTAACACACTATTGGACAATGCATAATTTTTACTCAAACAACAGACACACACACACACACACACACACACATACACACACACACACCGTGACGTGGAAACCAAAAGTTTCCAAGACTTTTGCATCAGTATAACTGTCTGTTACTGTTTTATTATGATGCAGCTATGGACCCGAGTGCAGGATAAAACCGTCTAACCATCTCCCTGTAAAAGAAAATTCAGAAGAGTCTGCAGTATTGTAGAAGTTATAGGACGGTGTCTCACAGATTTCTAGGTTTAATAATGTTGTTTTATGGTTTTATAATCATGATATATCGCAAACATTTTCTGTCGGTTAGTGCCAAGTCAGATTTTTCTATTCAACGGGGGACTTTTTTATGTATGCATAGAAAATACATGTGCTTCTACAACATTTCTTATTGTCTAAAATGTCCATTGTAACTCTGGAAATGTTAAAAAATGCAATGTTAAATCTGTAGAGTACCCATTTATTGTAAGGCGAATGTCATGAATGAGATTCTAAGCACATCCCTTAGGCCAGAAAGTAAATATCCCTTGCCAATACAAGGCTTAAAAGGCCTCCGCTTGACCCTTTAAAAAAGTGGAGGGGCCACTCTCTCCGTCTCCTAAATGCTTTTAGTTTGGTTAAGTGGGCTGGGCCATGGGGCAGATGGTTTTGGGGGACAGACATTTTTTTTTAAAAAGAGCAGTGAATTCATTGGCCTCTTGGTCTCTTTGTATCTAACGGATGATTTGAGAGGGAGAAGAGATTTCCCTTCGAGCGATGCCTCGGTCTGAGGGTGACACATTTACTGCTTCCATCTCAGAGGAGAGGCCAGGGGAGAAAACAACACACACACACACACACACACACACACACACACACACACACTTCCAGCCCGGGGATAAACACACACACACACACACACGCACACACACACACACACACACACACACACACACACACACACACACACACACACACACACACACACACACACAGCAATTTAGATACACAGACACACACACAAACACACACAGAGCAATTTAGATACACAGACACACACACACACACACACACACACACACACACACACACACACACAGCAATTTAGATACACAGACATATGTAATTGCCCAAAAAACACCTTAATGAGAGTGATTATAATAATAACTATTCAAATTTTTTGTAAATGATTTGACATTGTTAAAGAGAGGTCACAGGTATTTAGTTCAGCATTGCCACACTTTTAGTGAAGCTCAAATGGTGCTTTTCGATTACACGGTACTTTCTCTACTCTACTCTAACCGATTGCCTTTTTTTGGTTTTCAACTAGGTACAATTACCAGGCAGCTACTTTTTTGGTACCTACTCCGCCAAGGTTCCAAAACAGTAGGCACCGGGTATTAAACAGTGTTTGGTCAGAGATTGTTAATTCCATTGCATCATCAATGGACAGCACCCTATCCTGCACAGACAAGTTAGTTTACTGTAGCGGTCGCAGCGTGTGAGCTTTCTGTCGTTTCAGTTTTTGTTCTACTTTCTTTCAAAAATGGCATCATCAACCATGGCTTGGTCGCTCGACAAGGTACAATTGTTCCTCACCTTGATGGCCGACGGAAAAGTTGAGTAGAAACACATAGGGCCAGGCACTTACCGTTACCCACTAACATCGCTATGACAAACCATTTACAAAGAGATGGAACTATCCTGGTACAATCCTGTTTTGGAAAACTAGCTCCAGAAAAGTACCTGATACCAATGGAAATTATGTTAGTTAGTTTTAGTTAGTTTTAGTATGTGTCACATTCACAACTGCACAGGGCAATGCATAGTGAAATTATTGTGTACGAGTCCGACTGTCATTCAACTATATAAAGGTGCAAGATTTGATTATAGTAATGATTGTCACTGTTATGAGTAGAGCAGAGTAGAGTAGAGCCATGTTCCATGTGATGGAAAAGCGTCAAAAAGCATGAATTAATGACATGTTCTTGTGCAGGGACTGATAGAAAGGAAATGGGAGGAGTGTACGATTTGAGTAGAAGTGGACTGCAGGCACACAATAGGGGATTAAAAAAAAACAGGGCTTTTTCTTCATCCGACTATACACTAGTATATTTAGGATTATCTGTTTACCACCAACTCGGAGACTGGACAAAATAAATAAGTACATTAAGACCTTCCATAATTTATCATTGGACTCCCATAGCAAAAGCTAAGGTGGAAAGCAGCATCCCCCATGTATAAAACAATGAAGTGAATCTGCTGCTTTCAAAATCTCATTAAATATGACCATATGTCTGTGGCTCTCTCAACACAACGTATGCATTACAATAATTCCCTGGTGGTACTATATATACTAAACACAATCAATAGTCATCCCAGGAGAGAGGATGATAAGATTCACTATGGTGTCACAACATCAAGGCCTTTTTTTTTACCCGCAGGGGGAATGCTTGCTTATAGTTTAAATTATGATCCGACTCTATTGCTTTGGTCTCATTTGAATGCATGTGGTTTTTTGGAGTGTTTGTATTGGGAGAGAGAGAGAGAGAGAGAGAGAGAGAGAGAGAGAGAGAGAGAGAGAGAGAGAGAGAGAGAGAGTTGTATGGCTTGTTTGTATGGGCAGCCATGCATTAGCTTCATGGAGTTATGGTTCTACCCTGGAAGCAGGCAGCATAATAATGGAACCAGAGTAGTATTTATCACACGGAATAACTATAACCTCATCCACACACCCTTCCAAGCCATCCGTACCTCAGGGAGCACTGTGCACTCTTGGTGACTATAAAAAATCCCCACCGTTCATAGGAGCATGTAATATAATATAACACCATTGTAGATATTACCCCCACTTTGCAGGGACCGGACTACAGATGAAAAATAGCCTTTTTTGGCTAATTATTGCATGTTTAACCCATGTGTGATCATGTGTTTTATTAATTTGCACTGTCCCCTTCTTAAATACCAAATTGAATTGAATTGCTTTGGAATTTCGTCTTGCACATGCGCATGGGTTGACATTTTACTACTCTCCGAAAAAGGGAAGCTTGGCAAGCGTTCTATACACACTCCATCAAGCCATTAGCCTTGAGCACACAGGGAGAAGCAGTACATGTACATCCATGTTTCACATTAAAGAGAGGAGAATCGATAGCTTCCTGCGAGGAGGCTACAAGCTCTTAATGGTGCTGAATGTCCAGTTTACATCTTCTTGTACCGGTGACGTAATTTTCCGTAACACCCCACTACAACGTTTGCATGCATTTACAAGCTACACACTTTACATAGGTGATGCTATTTGACACGGAACAGCGAGTGGTAGTATTTTACTTAGAGCAACACTACACTACATGCCCACTTTATTCTCAAGGTGAATGGTGTTCCCTTTTTGTTACACACCATCACAATGACACTATTCAGCGTCGGCATGTTTTTCCAAATTGATCAGAGCAAAGTGGGTTGAAAAGCTGGAGCTCTTTTCAAAGAAAGCCCTGAACTGCATGGCTGATCAAACCTTGATGTTTCTGGAAGTGTGAATGTGTGTGTGTGTGTGTGTGTTTGCGTGTGTGTGTGTGTGTGTCTATCTGTGTGTGTGTGAATGTGTGTGTGTGTTTCCTCCTATGTGTGTGTGTTTTTACTCAGTGAAAGTGCTGCAATTTCCTTTTTACCTGCCAGCAACTGTCTTTCATGCAGAACCAATGTGTGCAGATTGCCGAGTTATCTCCCAGCATTCATAGCAGCAGTCAAACTCTTTAGAAAACGGTTGTCATGGAAATGCTTTCTCTAGACATCATGGGCCTGGACCGATTAACTATGTACATTGACCTTCAGAAATTGAAATGACAATCACATGTAGTATATGGTGAGTGAACAACAACTGTAATAATATAATAGTAATAATAGTTATTCCAATACAGATTGTTGGAGAAAGAAAAGGTGTCTTGGTGGCTATATGTGACACCCCTCACTTACAGGTTTGTCATCTTGGAAAATTGTCATAAGTATGGACGAAATGAAAGGTTCTGTCAAGGTTAACTGAGGCTGTTTCACACATACCTTGAAAATGCAGAACAGTTTTTGCACAAAAAATCATAATGGCTGGTGCAAAAATCAAAGACAACAACACAACATCTGTGACAATGCGCTCTGACCCCCTCCGAAGTGTGGTAACTTGAGAGGTGATATGCGGAAAGAAAAATTTGAATGTAACCATTGACTAATAAAGTAACTTATTTCACATCACTGTCGGATATTTAGTACATTGTTGATCCCCGTCTTTTTTTCTTTCGGCTTTACCCGACTCCAAGGAGTTCTACGGGTATGTTATACAGTAGACTGTATTTGGCATGTGTTGTTTTGCACCTGGGATGGGGTAGGGTGATGAACAGCATTGTCGCTGTCTAAAATGAATTATTACTCGGGAATAAATACATGTATTAATTTAGAATTAGAATTGCAAAGAGAGAAAAAAAATCTGAGTGACTGTCATAATAAACACTGCGCGACAATTCAACACTAGAACACACACACACACACACACACACACACACACACACAAGAACATGTAAATGATTCTATACTCATTATGCATTAGGATCCTCCATGCTGAATCTCTAGCCGGTACATTAACTCCTTCACACTTTGCTAAACTATTCCACACATCTGTCGAGGGGACTGGGGAGCTGGGGATACGTACGTCCTCTTGTGCATTTTAACTAATGGCTTTTACATTTCCGGGCAGCGGGAAAACAATGACTTATTGAAAAAATGATAGAGCTGGTAATGCAGCATGAAGCAACTAAAGCCCGAAGGAGAGGGAGAAAAAAAAAACTAAAAAATTCTATTAAAAAATTCAAGATGTCGTCACCGCACTGTCTGACTGACAACCGATCTCTACAGAGTGTGGAAAAAAAATCACTGCTTATCATCAAAGCTGAAATACATGTTTAAACATTACAACTTCCACACAAGACTGGCTTTTAACTGGTGAGGCAACATGTGGGCAACGTTTGCAACATGTTGTTTTGACAGCCCATACAAGGCAAACGTGCGAAGAGCAGAGAATTAGTCAAGTGGACCTAACAAATAGTGTGAAACGTTGCAGTGGATTCTAAAAAAAAATGATTCAGGGTCCCCATTAGTTAACAGTCAGAGATTCTGGAGAACGCTTGTTGTCAAAATCACTTTGTCATAATCAGTGAATATCTCTTCACAATCCACTATCCGTAAATACTGGGTATGCTTAAAAAAACCAGTGTTAATACACAGCCTAGGCTCTGTAGACAGGCATGTTGCAAGCTAAGGTGTCCCCGTTTGTTTAAATACTACTTGTTTGACACCTGTTTACAGAGCCTAGGCTGTGAACACACACCACCTTCTTTTCAGTATACACATACGGACAGGTAGCGGAACGCGAGGAGATATTCACTGATTTTGATTAAAAAAACAACAACAAGCATTCTCCAGAATCGCTGACTCCACCTTTAAAAGTCTATAATTTAGTAGATATTTAGTTTACTGTTACATTCACATTGCTTTCTTGGCAAACATTTGAAACAGGCGAACCATGTACACTTGCTCTATATGCAGTACCTTCTATAAGCTGCATATAGAGTGAGCTAAATCCAAACGCGGAGATCGTTAAAATCCATGGCGAATCTTTAGCAGACAGAGGCGATAATAATTTAGCTTTTTTTTTTTTTTTTCAGGGCAATTGTCTCAATCAGTTGAATATCTGGGGCTGTGTGTGTGTATATCTATGTGTGTCTCTATGTGTGTGTGTGTGTGTGTGTGTGTGTGTGTGTGTGTGTGTGTGTGTGTGTGTGTGACTATGAATGAATGTGTGTGTGTGTGTGTGTGACTGTGAATGTGTGTGTATGTGTGTGTGTGTGTGACTGTGAATGTGTGTGTCTATGTGTGTGTGTCTATCAGTTCAATGTCTGGGGCCAAAAAACCTTGGGGAGCAAAGTGCCCGCGAGACACAGATTTGCATTGGGGAATGAGCAGCTATAGGGTTCAGCATGCAGCCTCCTCTCTCTCTAGCCCGCTCGCTTAATTTGTCTCACTGTCATTTCTTCGCTCAATCACTGGAGATGTCACACACATTACAGGCAGGGCCAAGGATCCTGCTGCCAGTGCAAACAGTGATGGCTATCAGTATTGACATTGGTCTAAAAGGATCAGTTAGCTGTCTTCTTACCACCCGCAGGGCCTTTACCATTCCCCTATTCATACTAAAGCAACCACACAGCAAATGGGACTTCTCCCTTGATAATACTATAGCTGGGGGGGGGGGGGCAGCAGAAGAATAGTTTTTTGCCAAATAAGTGTATGAGTGCTTACCATGAATACAATATCCGTTAAAATTTGGTAACAGACCAAATACAGTCGTGGAAAAAATTAAGAGACAGAGTCTGGATTTTTCTTCAATCTTTATCTCTACATTACTTATTGAAAATGCTCTAAATGACAATATTTTTATGGTGAATTTGGTAGAAATGTTGTCATTAGTTTATAAAATAAACCCAAAATGTTCATTATAATCAAACATATGCCTCTAAAGAGTAAAACAAGAGACACTGAACATTTGGAGTGGTCTCTTAATTTTTTCCACGGCTGTATGCATAAGTACCATATAGAACCCATATCAAACATACTGAATTATCCCGTTAATTCTTAAACCGACCCAGCAAATGGACATATTCTCCCCTGGTAACATTAAATGCCTCACCATTCCTTAGTACATTTCAGTATTGTTGAAGTGGGGTTGTATGAGGCACTTGTGCATAGTTAGTGTGTTACCGTATGGAGATGGTGATCAGTGTAGTCACTATAAGGAGTTTCGGGGAGATGACTCTGTAGCTGAAGTCAGCATTGTACTGTTACAGAGGGGACCAGCAGGAAAAATAGTTAAGCGCCAGATAACTATATGAATGCTAACCTAAAAAAATATATATATTTGTACACTAAAGTTAGAATGTGTTCACTTCTGGTTTGCAAACTGATACACTAGCACTGGCATACATCTGTTTATTTTTGTACTTTTTTCAAGCATATTTGTGCCACCTACTACTACACTAACACGTCCGTGCAGTGCAGCTAACTATAAATAAGTACCTTATGTGTATTATGTATGTTAATCTAGCCCCTGTAAATCACTTTGAATGGCCTTGGGTCTGCATTGTGCTATATAAATACACTTGCCTTGCCTTGCCTAACCCAAGAATACTCAACTACCCCTTTAACACGGAAAAAAAAACACCCAGCAAATGGACCTCTCCCATGGTGCTACTATACTCTAGTGATCTCTAGTAAAAAGTATAACGAGGAACTACCACTGAACTGCCTAATGCCCCATAACATTGTGACATCACCTTTTTCCAACGGCAAGAGGAGGACACAGTCGATTTGGCGAGCTAATTGCGTGTGTCATAATTAATCAATGTCTCCTGAACGGTAAATTCCCACATGTGCAAACACACACACACACACACACACACACACACACACACACACACACACACACACACACACACACACACTCCCAATGTCGCGTGAATGCTGGTTAAGAAGAACAGGCGCTTAATTGAATTAACTTTTTTTCTTATTTATACTCTTCTTGCGTCGAGTGATTTAGTCTTAACTGGCAGATAAATGTCACTGGAACCTCGCGGGGGACAAGATGGATGATACAACAACTGTGTAAAGATGGTTCAACTACACAACAGGCCATGACTCTGTCGCAAATAGAAGTGAAGAGCCTGAGTATTGTTTTAATGACATAACAGGGCAACATAACATTACAAAAACAGGTATAAATGCATTGAAAAGTATTTGGAAATGTGTATTGGGACACATAGGGATCTGTAATGCTAAAATAACACTGAAAACCAGGGCTGCCACCGGAAAGCCGATGATTCGAATCATCAGTTGGAGCCACCGCAGATAACGTAGAGGCGAACCATTGTTTTCCACCGTTTTCATGTAGACAGAAGGCAAACTATCCAATGCAGTATACTGATAGTAGTATCTCTCATTGTCAAATATGCATGCAACTCTAGCTCAAAAATAGCAGTAACAGAGCTATGAAAACATAATTTATTTGAATGGGTAACTACTTACTTTTTTGTATCTTGCTCTAAAGACACTAGTGTCTCATGTTCCATGCTCATTGACAATTAATTGTTGGCGGCAGCGACGTGCAAAGCGCAAACAAAAACGTAACAAGACACCATGCCAGCTTACATCAATGTAAACAATGAATAATTTAAAAACCTGCTTTGTAAATATTTTATAGGAGGAAGAAAGGAAATGCATTCACGCTCCTTTGTTGTACCTCAAGGACATACTGTACATACACACATAAACATATCGTGTTTACACAAAAACTCCACTGTAACATTAGGTTGAGCTATCTCTTAACTTTAGGGAAGTTCACCAATTATACAGCAGTGGATTGGGTTTTCCATTGCTCAGAAAACCGATCAATATGTATTCAGTGTCTATTCTCTCTAACAAGTCTATTCAGTTAATATTGTCCTCCATTAAGAACAAGCCATCACAATTTACAGTTAATAAGGTTTGCGATTTACTAGCAGGCTACAGCTGCAAACCATCATCTGAATTCATCTCCCAAAGAGAATATGGGCTGATGGTTGCCGTGGGAGCATTGAGACTACAGTATACAGGTGCATCTAAAAACATAAGAATATCCTGGAAATGTACATAAAACATTTTAAACTTTAATCTATTCTAGATTCATTACACAAATTGAAATATATCAAGCCTTTTATTTAGTTTTAGTGTTGATGATTACGGCTTCCAGCACATGGAATAAAAAATCCAGTCTCTCAAAAGATTAGAATCTCTCTAATTATTAGTATATAACATTAAGCCAATAAAAAAAAGGATTTATAACAGAAAATTTCAACCTTCTGAGAAGTATGTTTATTCTAGATTACTTTCAAGTCATCTGTATTAAAACTAGAATATAAAACAGTTGAACTTTTTGAATTAAATTACAGGGAAAAATGTATTTATTTTCATTTATATTCAAATCTGTTTAGATGCACCTGTCTGTATATCATTGATGCTGAACGATGGTAAGCGGAACAATCAGTGTGCACAGGCCTGCACTGACGAGGTTGCCCTATTTTGTCATTCAATTTTGCGATTTGATTGGCAGAAACGGCTGCAAGTCACCTTAATGAAGAGTGACATTAAGGGCTCGAATGTGGCAGATGAAGATTAATTTCACGCTTGTCTCTTCAAGGTCCTCGGGAAAAAGAAAAAAAAAACTCCATATATCCAGAAATTTAAAAGTGACGTCAAATAAACCCTGTACTGTAGACGAACAATTAAGCAGACGTCACATAGGTCACACTACTAAAGGCATTTAAAAAAGGTATCATATCATGTCATATCATAATAAGCTTAATTTCCAGGAGCAGTCGCAGGGAAATGGGAAGTCATTCCAGCAGTGTAGTGGAGTGCAAGCTACAGATTACCGGCACCATTGATGATGACACAACTGTAAATATTGCTTGGACCCTAAAATGTTGTTTGTGAGGAAATATATCTTATTAAGGTACTGGGTACAGAGAGAGGTTTAAATGCTTTTTTGCTGCTGTGATGTGATAGAAATAATTTAGATTATAGCTGCAGGGACCTTTAGGGATATGCAGTCCCAATATTTAGCCTGTGCGGGAGGAAAAGGATTTTTTTTGAAGAAAGCTACCCTGCGTTCCAAATCGCATACTATTTCTTTCTACTACACTACATACTAAAGTACAAGAGTTTTAGGGCCACAGGAGATAAAAAAAAACAGATAATGAAGTTTTTTTTTTCATGATTTCGAGAATACTCCAAAATGTTACTGGAGATAGTGGGGCATTTCTGTATTTTCAACAAACTACAATTGACGTGCATGTATTGGGACATCCTAAATCTTTTTCTGGCGTACTAAATAGTATGGAAGTATGGGTATTGGACCGAAGCGCTACTTTAGTTAGAATCGGCTGAAACAGTCTGCAAGGTTTGGTGTATTTTTATTAATGGGAAGAAATTTAAGAGAATCATTATATACAACAGCAAAGACAAAGTAGACAATGTATCTAAGTCAGCAATAGTAATCCAGTAATAGTCAAATACAGAGGCTTATTTTTAAGAAAGTCAGCATATATGCAAGCAGTATATCGCATGGTCATATACCTCCAGAAGTCCAATGCAAAGTGGTGCTAGGAGTATTTGCTATAGGGACAGCTTATATATCAGAGATGTACCGATACTAATACTAGTATTGGGTTAGGTATCAAGCTGCAGACACACAGGAATGTCCTAGTCGTAACATTTTTTTCAAGTTGTCCCCAAGTGCTACTTTTGGTTGGTTAAGTGGAACCAAGCTGCAGACACACTTATAGGAATACTTCACCCATGCAGAACTGGCATTCTATCATCAAAAAAATTGCTATTATAATATAATGAATGAGGTATTTATTCCCTCAGTCTTCCCTTGGCCCAGCTGTCCTGTCAATCCTAACCCTTTGTGTGATGTGACGTCACACTTAGGGAAATGTAGGGTTAAACAGTGAGACCATAAGACATCTCTTTCTGCTTTTCTCAGGCTAGGATGAACCGATTTCTAAAATGTTGCACATTTATACTACATAGGATCTCAGAGTTCAATACACCTTCGTATTTCCACCGGTAAAGTAGGTCTTTAAAATTTCTGGAGGAATTTACAAGTCGTAAAAAAAAAATTCAAGTTGTCACCAAGAGCTACTTTTGGTTGGTTATAGGTTGAACTTAACAAAATACATATATCTGAAACATTTGGCAGATGGAAAGGGCCTGAATTAATGCCTTAACCCATTTCTGTTTTGGAGGGGCAGTGCACAAAAGAAAAGAGAAGAACATACACTAAAAAAATGCAACACACACCACACTGAAAAAAACAAACATTGGATAAATGTTTAAGTTATCTGTCACACCTATTTTAGCTTTGATTCAATGTAAAAAAAAATCATTCCAGGTTACACCAAATTACTGTTGCACATTGTATCAAAGCTAACATATTAGATGTGACAGATTACTTTTTTCAGTGCACTACACAACATGGCACTGTACGATTCACTGCATTTACGAAAAATATGTTTTAGTCTGATCTTCATGTCCCCCATTGGGTAATTTAATAACATGTAACCACGGCATACAGCAAGCATGGAGCACAATGTATTTTTTTACAATAATGGATTTACTATCAGATGCATTTTCATTATACGCCATTAAAGAAAAAGGCCAAATGCGCTGTCTATTGTGCATCTCCTGTTTATCATACACTAACCCTGCATTCCAATCCCCATACTTCCCTACCATTTAGTATGCCAGAAAAAAGATTTAGGATGTTCCAATACATCCAAGTCAATTGTAGTATGCTGAAAATACATGAATGCCCCACTAACTCCAATAGCATTTTGGTGTATTTGTCTTTATTCTTGACATTTCTCGACATAATGAAAAACAAATCTTCCTTATCTGATTTTATTTCTCTCCTGTGGCCCTAACACTCTTCTGTACTTTAGTATGTAGTGTAGTAAAAAGAAAGAGTATGTGATTTGGAACGCAGGGTGAATGCTACAGGCAGTGGGCTGTTCTGTTTACATGTGTTACTGTTGCTAACTATATGCTAGTAGAGGATAGTCTGTGATCTGGGCAAGCAACAGAACCATAGTATTTCTGTGTTGAGATTATTACTGACCAGCGCGAGTGGAATGAAGAGATGCTGTTTGACGTTCCACTCAAAGTGTGTGTGTGTGTGTGTGTGTACACTCAAAGCAGATGAAATGCAGCGGCGTGCGGAGCTGGTGTCTGGGAGGACGGATCTCTTTTGATGGTTGCAAAGATCAAAAGGCACAAGATTTGCTACTATATGCAGTAATTTCACACACACATACACACACACACACACACACACACACACACACACACACACACACACACACACACACACACACACACACACACACACCCTAAATCTATTTTTCTTAACATTCAAAAGCTTTCACATCATTAAAGGTGCAGTATGTTAAGGGAATTGGCATTTTCAGAACAGACTTGGTAGAAATTGAATAAAATATTCATCAGTATGTTTTAATTAGTTAATGTTCGCTTGAAAACTGAAAATGTGTTTATTTTATTACCGTAGAATCAGCCTTGAATTTTGTGCTACTGTAGAAACAAATCACATTTGTTTCCACAGTAGCACAAAATGGACAAACTTAACGGTCTTATATGTTTTTATAAATAGTGGGGCGTCCTGGGGAAATGCACCTGTTGGAAGACCAAGAATTGCTATAGAATAAATAACTAAATACATCTTCACCTGATCACTTGATATTGTGGAAAGACTTGAGGCAGTGGTGGTGGATGCCATCATTAGTAACTAGCTTCTTGTCCATGAAGGCCACCATAGCTTATGTAAATGATCAGAACGGGAGGGGTTGACACAAAGCGTTGCAATTTATAACTTTCACCACTAGATGCCGCTAAATACTCTGATTGTACACAATGACTGAATGGCTATTTTCTTTAATTGATAAACTTAAGAAAAAGCTAAATTGGTAGTTGTACGATGTATTTTGCACTAATCTGTTAAACAGCATTTATTTCAATCTATCCATTTTAACCCGGTCTGATTCTAGTCTCTGATTTTTTAATTATTTAATCCAATCAAAGACAGTGTGAGCTCCTTATAAAAAGCACTGACAGTCGTGTAGTCGAGTTGGACACGTTATAGCCAGATGTCCCTGTGCCATCATGCCCTGCTATAGAACATTTATGAGCCATGAGGCGACTATGACTGGATGCAGCTGCTGCTTACGAGGTCTGAGAGGCACAACACACCTAGTCAATTAAACCAAGTATCGTGTAAGATGGAATTGCTCTTCCGTTTTTAATGTTCAACATTTCCGGGCAGTTTTTTGTATCAAATAGTCCAACAGTCCATTTTTCTGATATTTGTTATATTTATTTATTATCATATTAGTTATTTATTTATTTTTAAATGGCCAACATTCGCGCCCTATAGCCAATACATTGTTCTTAGGGCATGTTCTAACAGTGTGCCAAAGTTACATCAAAAGCACAATTCCCTCATACTGCTCCGGCAAAAATTAAGAGAGATTTTTATTCAATCTTCATCTCTACATAACTTTAATAAAAATGCTCTTAATGACAATATTCTTATTTGGAATTTGGTAGAAATGTTGTCAGTAGTTTATATTATAAAACCAAAATGTTCATTCTACTCAAACATATGCCTATACATAGTAAAATGAGAGACACTGAACATGTGGAGTGGTCTCTTCATTTTTTCCAGAGCTATATATTTCAAATATATCTGCCGGACTGAAAGGAATCCTCACACATGTAAGCCTAGACGTGTGAATTAACAAGGATCCATTTGGAGAAAAAAAAAAAATTAAAATCACATGCTGACATTAAATTATTACATAGTGTCCCGAGAGATGAAACGTTCTTACTCCGTGTCCTGTCATCTGTAAGAACGTACCGTGGCTCGAGTGGATGTCACACACACACACACACACACACACACACACACACACACACACACACACACACACACACACACACACACACACACACACACACACACACACTTACAGCCCCTCTTCACTGCATCATGTCAGCTGAGAGGGGCTAGCCAGCGTAGATATGGGAAGCTAAAGCCCCATTCTTTATTTTTTTTCTAAAGGATTTCTCTGTAAGAAGGTGATTCTGTCTCTCTTGGTGTCCGTTATATTACTTTCAGCATTTTCTCGCCCCGCTAAGAAGGAGATCTCATTCCGGCGTGGTGCCTTGAGAGAAGAGGCTTATAGAGGGGGGGCGGGGGGTGGGGGGGGGGGGGTGTATGTGGGGGGGGGGGGGGGGGGGGTGATAGGCTTCTGTCATAGGGGGAAAATTAGGGTTACACAATTGCTCACAGTTCTACGAGCGCCACCAAAAAGCCCTCTCTGGTAATTGGATCCATTTTGGGGGTTTAAAGCCCCGTTTTCCTTTTGAGACATACAGTCAGACGCAACACTAGGAATAGATTTCATCCTCTCGCTTTCTTTCTCTGCCTCTCGCTCTGTCCCTCTCTTTCTATCCCTTTCTCTCTCTATGTAGCTCACCCTCTCTCTCTCTTTCTATCTATCTCTTTCTATCTCTCCCTTTCTCTCTCTCTCTCTCTCTCTCTCCCTCTCTCTCTGTCCCTGTCTTTCTCTCCCTCTCTCTTTCTCTCTCCCTCTCTCTCTCTCCCTTTCTCCCTCCCTGGTCTCTCCTCTCATTCTCCCCCTCCCTCTATCTATCCCTCTTTTCCTCTCCCTTGCTCTTTCTCTCTCTCAAGTCTACATCTCTTTTGCATTTAGAATGTCCGTGAGGAAAAAACAAAATAAATAAAAAAATACATTTGAAGTTAGCCCTGTCAAATTCAGTAGTGTTGAAAAAATGTTTACTTGTCACTCACAATCTGAATTATTACAACACCGGCTTCTATTTTTATTGTTGTTATTTAAATATATATTTTGTTTTTAACAGGAAAGTAAAAACACATCCGTCATGAACAGACGTGGGGAATGTTGACGGATGTGACAACATAATGCAAAACCACTGAATATATTGTGTTACGTTCTATTTTTTGAGCAATAATTGTTTCTCCATGGAGGTAGAAGTAAAATGGTAAATGGTCTCCACTTATATAGCTCTTTTCCCCGGTTTTTCACAGACTCCATGCACTTTACATTGTTTCGTACACATTCACCCATTCACACACCGCTAACAGCAGCTACCACGCAAACGGGAGCAATTTGGGGTTCAATGTCCTGCCCAGGGACACTTCGACATGTGGCAGGTAGGCGGGGGATCTAACCTCCGACCCTGCACTCCATAGGCGACCTTCCTACCCACTATACCACTGGCGCGAAGTGATAGACAAAGACATATTAGACATGTGGACGGTTAATAACAATACTAAGCTAACCTTTAAGCCTGAAAGTGGCACATTTAAGTCAATCAAAATACTGTATTTCACTTTTCATTAATGAATATAATGGAGGGCACGTAACTGCTTTCAACTTCTGAAAAGAAACAACAACTGATGAAAGCAAAGCCAAAGATGTTGTAGGACAAATGAAAGTGTTATCAATTTGCCATTGTATTCTCTGAAATGTAGTTGTCCTTTCAGTTTTGTCCTCATGTCATTTCAATAAATCAAGCATCTATCTATAAATCTATCTATAAAGCAAGAAACGTCTGTCTGTCTGTCTGTCTGTCTGTGACTCGCATATCTCTCTCACTGCTGGTCAGATCGGCCTGAGCTTCCGAATATGGCTTGTGCACGGCACAGAGGTTTGCATCCTTGTTTGATTATGAAGTTTTGGACCAAATATGTAGAAGTTATCATATTTATATCATGCTGGCGGCGAATACATGCGCACACTGAAGGCCACAGTAACGACAGGCATGAAGTAGTCTCCGGCTAAACCCCGCCTCCCTCTGATTTGATTGGCTGCTGCGACCAAAGCTTAAAATGAGTGACGAGCTGGACACACACAGCAGACCTGCTTCCTACGGGCAACGCACTAGTATATAAAAATATTGTTAGTATCTAGATTTTCTGGCCCATTTCACTACTATTACATAGCAATTATGTTTCATCAGTGAAACAATAATGAATGCATTAGCCACAGGTGGATTTTGATCAAGTTCCAGAGACATGCAGATCAAAGGGAGCCAATCTTAAGACATTGTCCTTCTATGATATTGAATTAGCCCAAAGCACAAAGCATGGATTCATTTGGGTGGATTTATTATGTAATTCTTCAAATACATGCCGGCCTACAACAGATGAATTACTTTTAGAAAAGGATTAGGCTTGTATTATTCTATATTTGGTTATATTATTGGTATTTTGGTTATTTCCGCAATTCCCAAAAAGAGACACAAAAAAAAACAAAATGTTACCCCATCTATGAATATGTCCCAAAAACTGTCTGTGTCTCATTCCTATTGAAAATAAAACAGTAATTTAAAGACCTTACATGCCAGCTGTGAACACTCACCCAGGTGACTGTGTGGGTGTGTACCAAAAAACTTTGATTGACATCTCCCCAACCCCCCTTATTAACTTTGCTGCACCGTTCGAGGGCACCTCTTTAAAAATTCCCATGGGTTCAATGTGTTTAGTGACCCAACTTCCACCTCGGCCGAGTTCTAATAATACAAATGAATTCACTTTAAATGAGCTCAACCATATGAGCACTATGGCTACACATATTCACTTTGAGAAGTCACAAATTATACAGCACAAGTGTTGCATTGTATCCATTGAACAATATACTTACTTACTTACTTACTGCCCTTTATGCCTAGTGGCATGTAGGGCAGCAACAAAAGATCTCCCCTCTTGGATAGAACTCCAGGTCTGCTTCATGGCTTTCAGTTCTTTCTCCACTGTTCGACGCCAGGTCTCTTTGGGTCGTCCTCTCGTTCGAGTGCCTTCAGGTGTCCAGTGTAGGGCGGTTCTTGTAATGTAATCCTGTTCTTTTCACATGATGTGTCCAATCCATCTCCACCGCCTTCTTGTAATAATGGTCTCTATACTTTCTTGGTTTGTCCGAGCAAGTAATTGCTGGTTGGAGATGGTGTTAGGCCAGAAGATACGTACGATTATTCTGAGATTTCTTGTGTGGAATGCAGAGATCTTGGAAGAGTCTTTCTCCGTCATCCTCCAGCATTCAGAGCTGTATAATAAGGTGGAGAGAACACAGCTCTGGTATAACTTGAGTTTGGTGTTGATGCTGTACTTTGTGGACTTCCACACATTGTTGATCATTCTGAATGTGTTTCTTGCCTTGTTGAGACGGCTTTTGATGTCATTGCCTGTTCCTCCATCATATCTTAAAGTGCTTCCCAGATATGAAAACTCTTCTTTTGTGGGTATATTTAGTCCATGTATTTGTTTAGGTGGAGGGTTTTGTGTGTTTAAGGTCATCACCTCTGTTTTCTTCAGGCTTATGTTCAGTCCTATTTGTTGTGCAAATCTGTTGACGCATTTGTTTTTTTCTTGCATATGTTGGTGTGTATGGGAAACCAGTGCCAAGTCGTCTGCAAAGTCTAGGGCTTCAAGAGTTGTAAATAGTGTCCATCTGATGCCCCTAGGTTGATCTTCAGTTGTTCTTTGCGTCACCCAGTCTATGACAATATTGAAGAGTAATGAGGACATCACGCATCCTTGCCTCACTCCAGTCTTGACTTCAAAAGTGTGGTTGCTGTTTCCTACTTGGCATGTGAAGTTGGTGTAAAAAACCCTTTATGACGAGGATGATTTATTGTGGAATCCCATAAAAACGTAGAATGAAATGTCAAGCATAAAGACGAATACTCCAAAATGCTATCAGAGTTAGTGGGGCATTTACGTATTTTCAGCATACTACAATTGATGTGCATGTATTGGGACAACCTAAATATTTTTCTGGCATACTAAATAGTAGGGAAGTATAGGGGTTTGGACCGCATGGTCTGTCATTGCAATAGTGTTGCATACTAGCTAGAAATGGGGAGACAGTCAGGTATTGTATCGTAACCTTCCAAGCAAAAGAGACGCTTTGGGTTTGACATGGGGGGGTGTTGACTTTTCCATCTATCTAGACATTTGGGGGCATTGCATTCGGTTTTGTATATGTATTGATTATGTTTGTTTATTGGGGGTGTCGCAACCGCCCCCCACCACACACACACATCCCCCCTGAAAAGTATGCCCTTACTTCCAAGACAAAAGGATATTTTTTAATCTGTTACACTTTAATTTTCATTTTACATCAGTGAGTACCCATTATTACTATTCCAGAATGTAATGTATCAAGAAATAATTTGAAACACGGCCATTCTTAAAAAGCGAGCCGCCTTCCGTCTCCTGAATACTGAGAAACCCAATGCATCACCGCCGGCCCGAGGAACCAAATAATTTGCTCTCTTAGCACGCTCCCTGTAGCTGCCTGTAGATAAGGCTTTGTCTTGTGTTTTAAGCAGATATTTGACTCAACAAGATGGCTGTGTTTCCCGTGCCTTGGAGGAGTGAGCACTAACAGGAGTGCTGTAAAATAAAATAAAATTGCCAAGGTTGACTAAGGACAGATAAGAAGCCGCCCCAAATGTATTATAATTAAGCAAGCTGCCTCTGCCTCTCAAGCTGTTGTACTGCTATCTACTTTCATTAAAAACCACAGAAAACCACAGAAAGCCAGGGAATAATAATGACTATAAATAAATAGAGGTCTGTTTATCGAAGCTAATTTCGTCTGGGAAGTGATTAGGGACGTATCGGCGATAATCTTAGCAATTTACTATCACACAAGTGTCATCAGAAATTACCTTGAATTATCATAGGAAGAGATATGGGGGATACTTTGTGACTGGTGTAACAAGGAGCTGCATGATATAGTAACATACACGGGTTGAAAAATGTTACAGGTACAAGGCAAGGCAAGGCAAGTATATTTATATAGCACAATTCAGACACAATTCAGGCCACTCAAAGTGCTTCACAGGGTCACAACATGCTTCAAGATTAAAATACATCAAGCATAGAATACACATTAGAAAAGTGAAACAAAAAGAAAAACAAAAGGAATACAGCCACGGCATACGGTAAATGTTCATTTTGAGAGGGCTTTTACAGTGGTGTTTTGGGGTCAGCTCCATACACTGTAGAGGCCATCAAAGTTGCTGCATGGACATTTTTTTTCAGTATCAATGAAACTGCTTTTTTCAGTCGGCACAACGAGACAAATCTGCGGACATGCAATGGCTGAAAGTATGTTCTTCACTTAAAGCTGAGGTATTTGATTTCTGATAGGTCAAAATTAACATGAGCGGTACACTTTGACCAATCAGAGTGAGGCTCCGATCGGTCAAAGTGTACAGCTCATGTTAACTTTGACCAATCAGAAAACATATACCCCAGCTTTAACTCCCCGGGAATGCAACATACTAATACACCGGTGATTTCAGAGCAGAAGGAGGGCAGGGGTTGACACTAAGGTTTCAAAAGCACTTGCCCATAGGGCAAGTACAGGTAATGTTTTACTTGCCCGAATGTTGTGTTCACTTGCCCAAAAAAACTGTTAAACAATGATATATATAGGCTAATTAAATTATACATTTTAGCGAACCGTATCTCTTAAATGCAAACAGAGCTTACTAGTCTCATCCTGACCACATACAACCAACAACAATTCATATGAGCCTAGATATCATGACATCACACTACACCAAGAGCTTGGTCCTGCTGCAGCATCGTGAAAGGGCCTCTTTTTGCCAGGCACCTGGCCTGGTTTTGGGAGTCTCAGAAAACTCAGTCTAGCTCAGAGTCAAGCTGAAGGTAAGCTTCCACACAAAAGTGTTCAGAAAAATTGTCACATTGTGCGAAAAAGTGATAGTCTGCCATAAAATGATTGAAGTCCACCATGTTAAAGCTATTGCCCAGTTATACTGTAAGTAGGGAGGGGGATCATTAATTTCCATTCATGTTGATGCCATTATAAAGACTCCACAATCCAAATCTTTATTGATACTTTTCTATTATTTTGTTAAAAGAGAACTGGTATTATTGCTTTAATTGCTTATAAGATTAGAAGAGCTAAGGATAGGACTTTAAACAGGTCATAATTCCATATTTAGGCCTACTAATAATGTTATATTGCTGGGGAAACAAGTTTTTCACCCAAACTGTATTATTCAAGCTTCTCACGAAAAACTTAAATTTCTTTTTTTCTTGATGTTACATTTGAACACATCATGATGTCATTTTATTGACCTGTGCCTAATAATCATTTTACTGAGCTGACCTGAACACATCACATTTTAACCGTTTGCGATTTTTTTTTAAAGCCAACTAGTTCTTATCCTGCAGATTTTAATATGGATTTAAAAACATCACATTTTTTAACTGCGGGACTTGCTACACAGTCTCTCGTTTGCATTTGTTGATCACTGCTGCTTTGAATGAATGATGAGACGGTGCCGAGCCCGTCTGCAGCATGGTCTGCAGCGGCAGCGACTCAGCAGACTGATTTTTTTTTTTTTTTTTTTTTGAGACAGAGTTGAAGCGGGTTGAAGGAGTTTCTTCAAGACAGTCGAAGGTACAACACTTTTACAGTCTATGATGCAGACCAGTGATGGAATAATTTGCCAAAGTAGGCCTAATTACACTCAACAAAAATATAAACGCAACACTTTTGTTTTTGCTCCCATTTTTCATGAGATGGACTTAAAGATCTAAAATTCATTCCATATACACAATATTACCATTTCTCTCAAACATTGTTCACAAATCTGTCTAAATGTGTGATAGTGAGCACTTCTGCTTTGCTAAGATAATCCATCCCAAATCACAGATGCGCCACATCAAGATGCTGATCTGACATCATGATTAGTGCACAGGTGTGCCTTAGACTGTCCACAATAAAAGGCCACCCTGAAATGTGCAGTTTTGTCTCACAGCAAAATGCCACAGATGCCACAAGCATTGAGGGAGCGTGCAATTGGCATGCTGACAGCAGGAATGTCAACCAGATCTGTTGCTCGTGCATTGGATGTTCATTTCTCCACCATAAGCCGTCTCCAAAGGCATTTCAGAGAATATGGCAGTACATCCAACCGGCCTCACAACCGCAGACCATGTGTAACCACACCAGCCCAGGACCTCCACATCCAGCAGGTTCACCTCCAAGATCGTCTGAGACCAGCCACTGAGACAGCTGCTGAAACAATTGGTTTGCATAACCAAACAATTTCTGCACAAACTGTCAGAAACCGTCTCAGGGAAGCTCAACTGCATGCTCGTCGTCCTCATCGGGGTCTTGACCTGACTCCAGCTCGTCGCCGTAACAGACTTGAGTGGGCAAATACTCACATTCGATGGCGTCTGGCACGTTGGAGAGGTGTTCTCTTCACGGATGAATCTCGGTTTACATTCTTCAGAGCAGATGGCAGACAGCATGTGTGGCGTCGTGTGGGTGAGCGCTTTGCTGATGTCAATGTTGTGGATCGAGTGGCCCATGGTGGTGGTGGGGTTATGGTATGGGCAGGCATCTGTTATGGACGAAGAACACAGGTGCATTTTATTGATGGCATTTTGAATGCACAGAGATACCTGAGGCCCATTGTTGTGCCATACATCCATGAACATCACCTCACGTTTCAGCAAGATAATGCACGGCCCCATGTTGCAAGGATCTGTACACAATTCTTGGAAGCTGAAAATGTCCCAGTTCTTGCATGGCCAGCATACTCACCGGACATGTCACCCATTGAGCATGTTTGGGATGTGCTTGACCGGCGTATACGACAGCGCGCACCACTTCCCACTAATATCCAGCAACTTCGCACAGCCATTGAAAAGGAGTGGACCAACATTCCACAGGCCACAATTGACAATCTGATAAACTCTATGCGAAGAAGATGTGTTGCACTGCATGAGGCAAATGGTGGTCACACCAGATACTGACTGGTTCTGAGTCCCCAGACCCCCAATAAAGCAAAAAAATGCACATTTCAGAGTGGCCTTTTATTGTGGACATTCTAAGGCACACATGTGCACTAATCATGATGTCAGATCAGCATCTTGATGTGGCACACCTGTGAGGTGGGATGGATTATCTCAGCAAAGCAGAAGTGCTCACTATCACACATTTAGACAGATTTGTGAACACTGTTTGAGAGAAATGGTAATATTGTGTATCTTGAATGAATTTTAGATCTTTAAGTCCATCTCATGAAAAATGGGAGCAAAAACAAAAGTGTTGCATTTATATTTTTGTTGAGTGTAGTTGAAGATGACCCGACTCTACTCGATATTTAAAATTACATCATGTGACCTACTAGACTCCATAGCGGAATCGATAAGCTCAAACGTTATTGATTTCTGGGGTTTGAATATAGCGGAACCAGGTCCGTAGCCTAATAGAGCCGGCTTTCGGAACGTAGACAGCAAAACTACGCGCACACAGGCTGTTGTGTGTGTGTGTGTGTGTGTGAGAGAGAGAGAGCGAGCGAGAGAGCGTGATGCTGCTGGCTGCCGCGCGCAGCTGCTCAATAGTAAATATAGCCGATCTATTTTGTGTGAGTTAGTGGGCAAAAAATTGTTTTGCGGACTCTAAAACACATGAATAAATAGCTTAGACTACTGACAACTCATCTAAAATCCACTTGCCCGGTCGGGCAACCAAAAAGCAATATCAACTTGCCCGAACATTATTTAGCGTTAGTGTCAACCACTAGAGGGGGTTCCGAGTTGGGTTGAAGTTTCAGCCATTGGCATGTTGTCTTTTTGGCTGCAAAGTACAAGGTAACTTGCAATGGCTACATCATGCTTTGTGCGCATTTTTTTTATTGGTGTGTATTTTTTATGCATGGACGTAGAGGCAAGGTTAATGTATCGATTCGGCCTTTCCTTTCGAAGGTCGAGATTGTCACTTCATTTCGATCGATTTCAGACTTTACAATCCCGATCGTGACACCCCCATATACACACTATATGTTTCCTGGGGGACGTTTTATCCATGAGACTGCATGTGGAAATGCCATAATTTATGCTCTCAGCGCAATAAATTGTTTATTATCGCTTCCTTTTGAGCAGGCGAGCCACATAAAGAGGGAAGACCCTGATATAGGCCCAATTCCCAACCCATTAATAGATTAGGGTACACGAATAGCACTTCGATATGTGTGTGTGTGTGTGTGTGCGTATGTGTCTGTCTGTGTGTGTGTGTGTGTGTGTGTGTGTGTGTGTGTGTGTGTGTGTGTGTGTGTGTGTGTGTGTGTGTCTGAGTGTGTTTTTGAGTGTGTGTGTGTGTGTGTGCTCATACTCGGGGGCAGGCATGTATACACGTCAAGTCACAACACAAGCGCTCCTAGAGAAAAATGAAAAAAATAAATCTTTGTGTTTCCCTGCCGTGAGGTGGGCTAGGTGATTAATATGGGGGCAGGACAGGAGGGCTGTGGGGATGATTAATTGAGCTCAAGACCTCATCTGCAATGTTTTGATGAGAATGAAGAGGGGATGAAGGGTTGTGGTGAAAGGGAGGACAGCAAGGTACTTTAATGAAGCGCCTGTGTGTGTGTGTGTGTGTGTGTGTGTGTGTGTGTGTGTGTGTGTGTGTGTGTGTGTGTGTGTGCCTGTGTGTTTGGGGATATGCTCTTGTGTGCTACTTTGTGAACTCTCTCGTTCTCTTTGCCTACCTTTCACTTTCTTGCTTTGAGGGTTACAACACTGAGACACAAAAAAATACACAGAAGAATCCACAACTTCATTTAACCTTGGCCAAGCACAAAAAGAAACAACTCCCATTTACAGTTAGGGCCTTTTGATGAAGTTTAATTTAACCTTGCCTAAGGGGAACGACATCCGCTAACTTTATATCTTGTTTTTGTTCAAGTACTTCTTCCTCATGCACGGTTAAGAAACAGATCCAAAATGGTGAACGTAGGGGCGAATGTAGATGATACACGTAGAGAGAGAGAGAGAGAGAGAGAGAGAGAGAGAGAGAGACATAGATAGAGAGACATAGAGAGAGAGACATATAGAGAGAAAGAGAGAGAGAGAGGGACAGAGAGAGAGAGAGAGACAGAGAGAGACATAGAGAGAGAGAGAGAAAGAGAGAGAGAGAGAGGGACAGAGAGAGAGAGAGACAGAGAGAGAGACAAACATAGAGAGAGAGACATAGAGAGAGAGAGAGACAGAGAGACAGACAGAGAGAGAGACAGAGAGAGAAAGAGGGAGAGAGAAAGAGAGAGATTGAAAACAGCTTTTTTAAACGAGCTGCAATTATCCCTCAGCATGTGAAGGGCTGGATTGTGCTCAAGAGGAAAAGTCGACTCTCCCTGTGTTTGCCTGATTGAAAATCAGTTCTCATAAACACCGCAATCACCTTCATGGCCTCCCTGCAGGCAGCCTGATCTTCAGGGCCCTGCTGGAAACACCCAGGGGAGTACGACGTGACGTTTTGTGTGATAAGAGAGAAGTGATCGCCTACTTTGCCATGACTCTATTTCCCTTGAATTTGACATCAAAGATTGAAGGATCTAATTAGTATGTGCAGCAGCAGTGTGTGTGTGTGTGTGTGTGTGTGTGTGTGTGTGTGTGAGCGTGCGTGCGTGCATGCATGCGTGTATGTGTGTGTGTGTGCGAGCGTGCGTGCGTGTGTGTGTGTGTGTGCGCATGCGTGCGTGTGTGTGTGTGTGTGCGTGCGCGTTTGCATGTGTGTGAATGTTCTGTTCCTTCACCCACTAAATTGCTCTTTTGAACACTGATGATGATTGCATGGTACATACGTTCCTTTGCATGTAACGAGTTTGCAACATTATATGGCATTTCAGCCTTTCTCATGTATTGCTGCCCGTTTCTCAGATAATTTTCTCCACACCCTATGTTACAAGCTAGAGTTAAGTCTAAAGATCTTAAGGCAGTGCTGTGTTCAGTCGAGCTTGGTCCATTCAACCCCCTATAGACTCCAAAAGACCTTTTTCTCATAAACTCCTCAAGCCGTTTTCATTGTCTGTAGGTCATTACTGACTTTTTATTCTGCTTTTAAAGGCCCGTCTTCTACTTTCCTCTCCTATAATGGTTAAAGGCACAATCCGTGACACGTTTTCAGTAAGGGGTTCAGTAAATATTAGAAGTATGATTTTTTTGGGTCTGTATTTAAAATCTACAATAAGCTCAACTGTTGTATTAACCTAATGCAAACCAACCAACTGAAAACCAAATGATCCATGCTGCACTGAAGGGTTGAAAGCTACGTTGTGGTATTGTATTCAGTAGTTTTATAGTATCGATGGGTGCAGTGATCCAGTTATTGTCAGTCTAGATCCAATTTGGATATTAAAGCTGGGGTATATGATTTCTGATTGGTCAAAGTTAACATGAGCTGACACTTTGACCAATCATAGCGAGGCTCCGATTCTCTGTTCTTATTGGCTGTTGGGACTGTCTATTCACTTTGGCACGACTTTGTTGGTGTAGAGCGTGTCAGGGAAGGACCGTAGGGGAGGGACCAAAGAGAACAAGTGGAGCGGTTGAGGTATTTGGATTCGAATCTCTTGCCCAACTGCCATTTTCTCCCCAAATCCTCCACCCCAGCTTTAAGTTGGATATTTTTCCGATAACGAGTAACAAAAATGCATTAAATATGTTTCCAGCAGTCGGTTTGAACTATTGCCATACATTTAGTTTAAAAGTACAACACTATTTCACCATACTTGTTATTATATGTGTCTGACTTGGAACAATTCCTATAGGATCCACTGAGCTTCAAGATCATTGGAGAAAAACCAGTAATCCCCAAAATGAGGTGAATTGATTAATACATCAAGTGTTCTAGTGCTCAATCACTGTTTCCTGATCTAGTCATCAATAAGTCTAGACACATATTTCTGATTTGTGTGCACAGAAGGTCGTGCTATCTATTGCCTCTGATTGCAACTTCAGAAAGTCCCTGAGCAATAGTTGCCTGTAAAGATGTGGTTGACGCTCACATGGGAGTTGTTAGCTTCTTGGCAACGCAATGTGTTTGACAGCCGGTTGACTGCAACTGGTGATGCATAATGCAACTGATCAACTTTGGTGTGACACTCTAGAAGTACATCGATTTTCACACAGCTTACATGGTTATTGAAAGGATGCTAGGTTGTAGTGTTAAAATAGTATAACTGCATAGAGGTGACCAAGCCTTTCCAGTGATTGCTTCAGTGAAGTATTTGGAATAGCGTAGGAATTGCCCGGACCGCTGAATTTTACAAAATCTGTGTACTACCTACTTGTTTTGTTTGTCTTGTATATTTGTTTGTGTTTGTATACAGTTTTTTTTTTTTAGCTCTAAAGCATTTTGGTCAATTATCGTCGTATTTAAAAGCTGCTATTTAAATACATTTGAACTTCAACTTGAATAGTTAAAGACCTACTTCACCGGTGGGAATATGAAGGTGTATTGAACTCTGAGATCCTATGTAGTATAAATGTGCAAACATTTTAGAAATCGGTTCATCCTAGCCTGAGACAAGGCAGAAAAAGTGTTTAATGGTCTCACTGTCTAACACTACATTTTCCCATGTGTGACACCACATATATAATATGGGAAAATTTAGGGTCAGGATTAACAGGACAGCTGGGCCAAGGGAAGACTGTTGGAAGAAAAACCTCATTCATTATTTTATAATGGCGATTTTCAAATGATAGAACGCCGGTTCAGTATGGGTGAAGTATTCCTTTAAGAATGCTGTGTCTTACTAGCAGCCAATACCAGGGAACAGCTACACCGATCAGTAGTTTCTGTAAACCGTGCGTCTGGTATGACCTTTTCCCCTAGTATAGTAGTATAAAATGTCATACCATGGTGATACTAGATAAGACCATAGAGTGTAATAACAGCCAGTTATTACAATTTGAGTGTGAGCATCGGTGGAAATCAATAAAAGTGTGGAAGCCTGTATGTAATCCTGACACACACAAACACACACACACACACACACACACACACACACACACACACACACACAGATGGCAGCAGCAAGAAAGAAGCAATACAATGAAGATTACTGCTACGGGCATGTTGCATTTCCTTTAACACTATATTATATGAGTCTGTATCCTAGTTCTCTCATAAAGGATCGTAGACGTACCCTGCGTTCCAAATCACATAATATTTCTTTTTACTATACTACATACTAAAGTACAGAAGAGGTTTAGGGCCACAGGAGAGAGAAAAAAAAATCAGATAAGGTTTTTTTTTTTTTTTTCATTATGTCGAGAAATGTCAAGAATAAAGACCAATACTCCAAAATGCTATTGGAGTTAGTGGGGCATTAATGTATTTTCAGCGTACTACAAATGACGTGCATGTATTGGGACATCCTAAATCTTTTTCTGGCATACTAAATAGTAAGGAAGTATGGGGATTGGAACACAGGAGTAGTGTTGCAATTTATACTTTTGAATCCATTTGAAAGCCAATCCCTGTGTCTCCAGCATAAAAAAAATATATATATATATATATATATATATATATATATATATATATATATATATAGTGAGAGAGAGAGAGAGAGAGAGAGAGAGAGAGAGAGAGAGCGAGAGAGAGAGAGAGAGAGAGCGAGAGAGCACTCAATCATAGCCCCATGATTCTATTCAGTGTTGTGAATGCTGAACACACTACATCCTCCGCTGGTTCACAAACCGTGGAAAAGCCGAGACCCAATCTCTCTCTCACTGCATACACGGCTTACATTTCAGTCTTGTCTTCCTCTATAGTACAGTTTATATCTCGACTCCACTGGGAAGACAATTAACAAGAAAAAAAAAAGCAGTGGTGAGCACATTTTTGCCAGTGCCCCCAAAAATCATAATTTGCACATCAAACAGCCTCCGCCCTTCATCCCCGGTCAATTTACATATACCACAAAAAGGTGCATCAATGTCAAATAGAACATCTTTATTTCAACGCGGCATTATATGTGTCTTGGGTTGCTAAGCTAGGTAAATCAGAAATACACAAAGTAGATAGCAGAGCAAATAGGGTAAATATGCCACTACTGTAGTCAATTTGTTCAGGGTGGCGCGTCATACTTATGGATACAGGAATCATGGTGAATTCATACATCTCTAAATGTATGCTGTACCTTATTAGTTGTGTATTAACTGTGTATGTGTTTAACCTACTAATCCTACTAATGAATTGTCCTGTTTTTCTTGTATTTATTTATGTTTCCCTGTGTTTTATATAGCAAATGTTTTCTGTTGTATGTTTTCTGTCATTGTATCGTAACATCAACCTGCCTAATGGACTACAGATGGAGATTAGCCCCCGGGCTACAATCTGGCATGTTTACGTTTACTGCAGTACATGTTGATTAATGTGCATTGTCCTGAAACAAATAAATGTAGGGGTTACAGGTTAGGTTATGGGTTAGGGTTAGAGATGGAGGCTGCTTTTAGATATAGTACATTTTATGGATCTCATCTAGTTTAATGAGTAAGTTTGAGATTCAAGTTAAGTTCAGTTAAAAGGTGCTGTAAGCGAAATGGTCAGTTTAGCTAACTTCCTGTAGTTAGCAGTCCACTCGCTCGTCCCTACGTCACCACATTAATGCACTGCGGTCTTCAAGCAGCAAGTCATCTAGCATCATCTCAGATCCATAAGTGTGATAAAACATGATAAAAACCATCAAAACAGACATTGGGAAGTATTTTTACCTGCTCCTCCATTGTAGGCGCATAAACATTAGCCCATATGTCGCACTGCGAGTGCATCGGCAGTGAGACGGGTGCCGGTGTGTAGCGTTCTTTCTGATTGGATATCAGTTGTGGGATCCCCGAAAAGTTTATTTGCCGATTACATGCAGAGCGGGTGACTGACAGATCGGAGTTATGAAACGTGCACACTATATAAGTGATCACTGTATAAATATAGAGCGATTTAACACGTATATTAGCGTACATATATCGCTTATTTCACCTTTAAAATCAATGTCCACCAAATGGGACAAATGGTGGTGGTACTGTAGAGAAATCTAGTGTGTGTGCAATGAAAAACTGACTAAAACACTTCACAAAATTATATGTTATTGTGTTTGAAATGATGAGGCGTACACATTTGAGTAGGCACGGTATAGTAATATGTAGTATAATACTAGAAGTACTATGTCACTCCACTTTAAGTGCACTTAAAATGTCAGCCTCTCTCAGAGATTTGGTCTTTCCACGGAGTAGATTCTGAACACACACACACACACACAGCAGATAACCTGTTCAATGCACTCATCTTTTGCTGCACAGACCACACACTATCTACTTATCACAAAGTCTGAATAGAAGGGGAAATGTTTGCCAGCATTGTTAGCAACCACTGACTGTATTACTCCACTTTAACCATCTAGCACATCACAACACAACACACAACACACTAGTTTGGCTGCATGCATTATTCATGGACTTCTCCTCTCCTCAGAAGGACACATTAAATATTTGTTAACTTATAAAAGCATCATGCAACACTCGGCACCCTCAGAGCTATTTATTTTCCACACACGGCTCATTGTAAAGCTGCCGTCTGCCTCGCCACCGGTCCTATTAACGCAAAATGGACGACATGTTGAATATTGGAGAGGAACAGTTAAACCTCAAAGATGGGAGAAAAAAGAACGCAAAGGAAAAAGGGAGACTCTAAAGCCACCACACATAAATAAGGCAGCGTTTGTTTGTTTGTTTACACTCTCACACACAGCTATTGCAACATCCGAGCTCCCAGTGATGTGGTTTATTGCCAAGAAGAAGAAGAAGTATAAAAACACCACTAAAAACCCTAAGACACTTGATGGGGATTTTTTTATACTTTGAGCTGGTAGTCGCTGTGTTGCACAAAAAACAATAACCGTTCTAAATCAGATCTAATGAAAAGGGACATTGTTTGTTTACTGGGAAGGGAATGGGTTTGTCACATGTACAGTGGACAGCGATAGGTGGTTCTACAACGTATTGACCCAGGGGGCCGAATACTTATGCACTCCAATTTTTTCAGTGTTTTTATATCCACTTCACAATTATGTGACACTTTGTGTTGGTCTATCACATGAAATCCCAATAAAATAAATGTACGTGTGTGGTTGTTATGTGACGAAATGTGGAAAAGTTCAAGGGGTGTGAATACTTTTTCAAGCCACTGTAGACTTGTTTTTTTCTTAGATGTGAAACGTACAGTAGCTGTCTTTAGGATTACATATTCTTAGGTTGATTAATATAAAACAACCTGTGCATTGTATACTGTATTTTTGTTCGTTATTTTTCTTTAACAAAAGCACCAATAACTCATTTTTAATCACTATAAACACCCACTGGTAAGTATCCGTAATGGTATGCATGCATAAATGCTAATTGCAGTGCATTATAAATAGAATATGGTTCTTTACTGCACTCATTAATCAGGTGATGTGTTGCGCCAGAGACACAATATTGTATTACTGATTCAAACTCGTTCAGTTACCAAACAAATGGACATAAACAAACCAACAGATTACTCTTGAGTTCTGTATCTGGCTGTCTTTCTTTTTCAAAAATAAGGCAAGTGAACTTTGTCGCAATACTCCAGATACAGGAATGCTTGCAGAAATGAAACCTAACAGTGACTTGATGTACTGTATGTATGTGGGTACCAGGGCCCTTTCACACTGCCCTTGTTTAGTCTGGACTATGGACTTTTTTCCTATGGAACCTCTGAAAACAGGTGGCCTGGGTCCGCATTGAACTGAACTGTATGATTTGTGTCCAGTGTGTGGACATTTTTTGGATGGTACTGGCATGGGACCAATTGCAAGAAGTCCTGGATAGCTCAAAGACTTAAAAATGAGCCAACAATGGAGGAATTCCATAAGGCTACAGTAACATCACAGCCAGCGGTGCATGTATAACTTTGCTCAAATCAGAGTCAATCATTGTCAAATTATGAACAATTCATAATTGAAGTGCAAATCTCGATTGCACGTCAATCTCGTCGCAATATTTCCCCAAACTTTAATTGACTATTTAAGCTGCTTTTGAATTCAAATTGTGTATAGAGAGAGAGAAAGACCGAGAGAGAGAGAGACAGAGAGAGGGAAAAAAAGAAAAAGAAAGAAAGAAAGAAAGAAAGAAAGAAAGAAAGAAAGAAAGAAAGAAAGAAAGAAAGAAAGAAAGAAAGAAAGAAAGAAAGAGCTTGCCGCATGCAGTGTTCAGAAAAAAAAAAATCATAATTTAACAGTGCTCCTACAAAATAAAACAACTTTTCCTTCAGAGTGAAAGGAAGTAAATTGGTGATTAGCTGGTGATTTACTGCATGTAATTGTTTCGGGATGGAGAGAGAAGTATTATCACTTTTTTTTTCCTAACAAAAGAGTTTTGTGATTGCGTTTGCATAATCAAAAAAGTTCAGTTAAGGCTTTGTTAGTGCAGAGCCGTTAAAATGTCTTGTGGCTGTTCAAAGAGGAATTACAATCAATATTATATTATTGATAAGCATCTCCCCACAGCGTATCAAAATGTGTTCTACCCCTCTTTCTGCAGTCTTCACCTCAGGACACATTTAAGGCCAGTGTTATTTAAATTCTCCTTTTGTAGCCATAGCGATTACATTATTTAAATTGCCTCTTGTATTTTAGTAGATGAGGCAGTGGCATTGTGAAGTAATTTAACACTCCACTTCTCACTCCTTTCTGTTTTTTTTGTTAGTTTTTTTTGCATAATTACAATATCCAGTGTGTTACTAATTAAGCAATCTTAATGGATATGCCCATTAGTGAGAAGTATAAAAAACAATTAACACTGTAAGAATATCATTGCCCCGTTATTTTTATTCTTAAACAAATTGGATGGGGTATCAAATTTCCCATCTCCCTGTTAATTGAAAAAATATGTTTCGGAGGATAAAAAAAATAAAATGGACTATATTCTATGCCCGGCGGACATGATTATATCCTTGCGATTGAGCGTTTCAGAAATACAGATCAAGACGACTGGGGGGGGGGAAAGCCTACTTCAAAAAATAAAAAAATCGGACGATCTTTCACTCAAATTGTCAAGACAGAAATAGATACACACACATAAAGGATTCTTGCAACAAGCTATTAATGTGGTTTCTTTGTCCGTCAACATTGCAATGATAAATCCACTGCGAAACCAAGTATAAAAACGCCACTAAACAAACAGGCTAGGTTTAAAAACACTGGCCCAAGAAGAGCTGCCCAGGGCCTCATTAAAACAGATTCTTAAAAGCAAAGGCTCTATGCACTGGCATAGTCGCCCATAGAACCTCCGAAAAACTGACAGAATATTTCATTATAGAATTTGTTGAATATTTTATTTGCATACACACTTTCCAATGCATTTCCCCATTCCCTCTCTCATACATTAGAAATTAGGCGCCCGCCACAATTAAACCTACCCTGAGTTCCAATACCCATACTTCCATACTATTTAGTATGCCAGAAAAAGATTTAGGATGTCCCAATACATGCAGGTCAATTGCAGTACACTGAAAAAACATAGATGCCCCACTAACTCCAATAGCATTTTTCAGTTTTCGTCTTTATTCTTGACATTTCTCGACACAATGAAAAAAAAAACTTCCTTATCTGATTTTTTTTCCTCTCTCATGTGGCCCTTAAAAAGTCTTCTGTACTTTAGTATGTAGTGTAGTAAAAATAAAAAGCATATGAATTGTAAAGCAGGGCTACTCTCATCTGCATATGAAGAGGTGCTTGTAATATCAGTGAATGATATAGCCCTGGCCATGTGTAATCAAAAAAAGGGGATTTCTCTTGGTCTAAACACTTCAAAACAGTCATTACTAGCTGGCTATTCTACTCCCCGTCTGATGTCCTGTGGCCCATAGAAACCAAACATACAGCTCCCCCCCCACACCCCCGTCTGCTGCTGCTGCTATGGTAACCGCTCTCCTGCTCACAAAACCCTCATAGATAGATTTTCCTGAAAGGCTTGGATCCGAGCATGACAGCTAGCCATTCAAAGTGTGTTTAAGCTATGTATATTTGTATAATGTACCGTATATATATATATATATATATATATATATATATATATATATATATATATATATATATATATATATATATACAGCTCTGGGAAAAAATTAAAGAGACCAGTCTGGATTGTTCTTAAATCTTTATCTCTACATTACTTATTGAAAATGCTCTTAATGACAATATTGTACTGTGAAGAAATGGTAGAAATGTTGTCAGTAGCTGATATTATAAAATCAAAATGTTCATTTTACTCAAACATATGCCTATAAAGAGTCAAACAAGAGACACTGACCATTTGGAGTGTTTTTTTTGTTTTTTTTCCAGAGCTGTATATACAGTTTATTATATGTACACATAATACATCCTCTAAAAACCTATGTTGAGTCTTCAGGTCACGTTGTTGGTCTTTATTTCTTGATAATGACCCGTTGATTATACATTATCACTGATGTCTTTTTTATTGATTTTACTGAATCTTTTTTTATTAATTAATATTTTTTTGTATTAATTATTTTTTAGTATTATACAGACTGAATAGCACACTGTATATTCCATGTTTCTCTATATGTATTGCTGGAATTATTATTTTCAATCCACCCCCTTTCTTAATATTATTTTATTGATATAATTTTACTTGTATGATCATTTTGTATTAGTGCAAACCAAGCTCAGACTAACAGAGACTAGTTGCTGTATGTTCAAGTCGCACCTTCATGTAATGACTAAAAGTAAGCATTCAAAACCCGAGGAACGAGTGGACATTCGAAAGTTTTCAACTGTTAACTGTCGCTATATGGCACGCGTCATAACAACAAAGCGACATGCAGCCTAGTGGCTAATGGTAAACCGCTACTCCTGTTTTATTTGTGCGTGTTTAGAGAAAGCGTTCTGTGTTGTGGTTAAAATACTGTATATATTGTTGTGTAATGCTCTTTCATTCATAATAATCGTTAACCCTCTGGATATCAATAAACATACATCAAACAAATAAAAAAAAGCCCTTCAAGGTGAAGTTGTGGCGCAGTCACGGTGAGACAGATGAAAAATAATCCAGGACAGCTGTGTGTTTATAATCATGTTAAAACTAATCTTTGTGAATTACCATAATGCACTGGAAGCTATTGTTCTAACACATGCTAACTAGCATTGTATCTTAGCCCATTTTGTATATTTTTTTGTATTCATGAGACATGCCCGCTGCCTTAGCACCCAACCTCAGCATCCCGGGTTGGCATTTACAATAAGAACAAAAGGCTTTAAGTGAAGCTAATACGATTATGTTGTTGTTGTTTTTTTTTTTAAATTGTGAATAAATTATAGGGATTTCGATTTGCATGGCTAATTATTCCACCTCCATATTCATACCAATGAAACCATCCCTGAGTTCCAAATCACATACTCTTTCTTTTTACTACACTACATACTAAAGTACAGAAGAGTTGTAGGGCCACGGGAGTGAAGAAAAAAACCCGATAAGGAAGATTTATTTTCATTATGTCGAGAAAGGTCATGAATAAAGATGAATACTGCAAAATACTATTGGAGTTAGTGGGGCATTTATGTATTTTCAGCATACTACAATTGACATCCATGTATTGGGACATCCTAAATCTTTTTTTCTGGCATACTAAATAGTAGGGAAGTATGGGGATTGGAACGCAGCCCATCTTTCACGTGCTACCAGTTAGAAAAATCATCAAAAAGATACACTATTTGTGGACAGTGAGAGTTTGTTTTTATGAAATAGTATTTTTGTATGACAATATGAGCTCTGTTGAGGACATATTTACCACCAAATTATGAAATATTAGGGATGTTTCTGTTCATTTTTAACACGGGCTTGTTATTGTAGTGGTTGCAATCACGCTACACTCAAGAGAGGCATTTATTTTTTCAAACAGCAGCTAATTATCTCTCCGGTTACAGAGATCAATGGTTTCTAGTTTAATTCCAACAGCAACACAAAACATTTAATACACTGGCATGGAAACTGGAATACAATATGACAAAACAATATCAAAATAATTGCAATAGAGCATAGATGGGATCGTCAGGGCCCTGTTGTTCAAATGTAATCCGATAAGATATTGTACGATTAAATGAAAATGGTTTGATCAAAAGAGGAAAGGATCTTAACATAGAAAGAATCGTTTCAAACATTTGAAAAAAAAGATTGGGAAACGTTTGATCGAAAACACATTCTTCTTCGTCTTCCAAGAGGTGCATTTCTGACCCACTATACTGTATTTAAAAACACGTCATTGTTACGAACACACTGCACTCCGCGGCGCTGCGATTGGCCGCGCAGGTTCCGTGCCGCGTGAACATATTGGGTCATATTATGTCCGCCGACCTCCGCCCGACCAGAGTAGCCTTCTCCTACTCTGGGGATATGCTGGCGCTTGTGCTAACCGGTGCTGAGAGCACCAGTCTGCTGTGCTGATGGTGCTTTACCCAAGCTAACCGGTGCTAACTTGGTTCATAAAGCAAAACTGATAGCTGTACACAGCAGGCAACAGACACATAGGCTATTCACAGAACTTATGGGAGCAAACTGTGACTATTATGTTTTCATCCATCTTAATTTCCTCTGTCCGTCATCCCGAAGTGAGTGACGTCGGGAGGAGCTCATTGCTGATTGGCTATTGTGGCGCGAGCGGCGGCAAACAGTTCAATATTTTCAACTCCTGCGGCGGCACGAGAAATACATTGACTTTCTATGTAAACTCACCGCGCGGCGGTGTGCAGTGTGTTCCACACCTTAAGGCTGTTAATAAGTTTCCCCATTCTGTACAACTATATTAACACATAAAAGGCTCATTCCAAGTAGGTATGGCTATTTAAAATCCATTTACACTTGAAGATATTTTTTGTTTCTTTAAATCAAAACTCTTAAACTGACCTAATAATAATAATGGATTGGATTTATATAGCGCTTTTCAAGGCACTCAAAGTGCTATACAGGGTTCCAGGTTCCATTCATTCACACACAGTCATACCGGTGGAGGAAGCGTGGCTGCCATTCAGCGCCTATGGAGCCTCCAACCACCACAAACATACAGCAGTCATACACATTCACACCAGGCAAGTTGGGTGAAGTGTCTTGCCCAAGGACACAGCAACCATGACACAAGTGGCAGGGCGGGAATCGAACCGCCAACACTTACAATACAGGCATTTCTAAATAAGGATCAGTCATCATCAACTTTTATTAGGCTCAAGGTCCATTTAAAAGACATACAATACAAAAAATAGACAACACACACAAACATAAGAATAAAAACATTCTGACCAATTATAAAAGGCACTTATACCAATGTCTCCAAAATGTATGACTGGTAGCGTACTGCACTATAACTCGGGTTCGACAGCAGCATTATAATTTCCTTCTTTGAGTCATTCAAGCGACCGATAAATCTGTACAAGAGGTTCCTCAATAGAGCTTGTAAGGTGTTAACTCCTGCATTCACATATATCTCACTTGCACTGCTCCACCTTGGTCTTTTAAGTAAGATCCTTGTAAGGGGTTAATGTGTTTCATTATGTAACCATGATCCAAAATAAGCTGATACATGACGTGTCGTTTAAAACTATGTGTGCTGGGATCATCATGGCCAGAAGTGACCTGGTCAGAACATACTGCCATGCCCCAGCTGGGATAAACAAACAAGCTCTCAGAGACATTAGTCAATCATTAGTTGTAACGCACACACAAATCCATGTCTGTATGCACCATGTACTGAATAAAAGAGCCGGCAAGGAGTAGAATTGACAGAGTTGGTTTCCGGATTGGCGACGTAACACCAGTTGCGCCATACCTCTCTCCTTGTCGTAAGGCAAGTAACAGGATCCTTTGGTCTCACCCTATCATTGTGTCTGTCTCATTTGTCTGACTGAACTAGCACGTGGTTTCCTTGTCTTACAAGCAAGTTGGCTAAACCTATCATTTGGTCCTTCGAGCTACGGAGCCCAATATGTCGCCGACCGAGGAGAAAGAAAGGAGAGGACGCACCGAAGTCTGTCGACTTGAGGAAAGACTGGGGCCGTGAATTCATCTCCAGCCGGTGTTTTAGCAGTCCTCACCCCCATTCTCTTCGGGCGACGATTGACGGGATCCAGACGGAGCCAGACACACAGATATACGGTGAGACGGGTTTTTTTCCACCCTAAAGGGAAACATTTAAAAAAAAAAAAAAAAAAAAACAGGAGAAAAGCCAAATAAAAATAAAACAGTGGTTCCTTCGCCCTGAAGAAGGAGGGTCTCTCCGCCCTGGTAAGGTAGAAAAAGCAGGTCTCTCCACCTTTAAGGAGGGTTACGGGTGTGTGGCTACCAGGGTACAGGGAAGGTTACACTTTAATTAAACACCTTCCCAGCACTGGTGTGTACAACCTAAGACGGGAGTTCTCCAAAGAGCAGGTGTGTGGCTACCAGGGTACAGGGAACGTTACACTTTAAGTAAACACCTTCCCAGCACTGGTGTGTACAACCTAAGAAATTGAACAAGCGCTATGCAATGCAGATCTGTGTGATGAAGGAATGAATGAATGCCGGTAGAATGAATGTTGAGAAGAATGAATGTTGAGAAGAACAAATGGCAGAAAGAATATGGTTTGAGAACAAGTTGGTATTAGAACAATGTAAGGAACTGAAAGAGAAGGTAGAGACAAAGGCTGCAGAACGGGCGGAAAGGCAAAGACAGAAGTGTGTGTTAGATGAGGAGATCGCACCAAGTATGAGTATGGCAGCGCAGAAAGAGAAAGAAAGGTTAGAACGAGAGGAACATGGAAGGTTGAAATGGGAAGAAGAAGCAAAGGAAGCTCGAAAGAGACAGAGGAGGATGAAGAGGGAGCAAGCCTATATGGCAAGCCACAGCACGAGGCCAGACAAGAAAGAAGGTAGTGAAAGGAGAGGGCGAAATCAGGAGGGAAAATTCATCTGTTACAGGTGCCACAAAGAAGGCCATATGGCCAGGAATTGCGAATCAAATTGGCCTCACAAAAGTTAAAAAGAGCAGTACAGGAAAAGCGAGAACCCTCAAAGCAATGTTGATTGGGGGGAGGAGATAGACGATCAAATATTGGACCTACAGTGAAACGATACTGCACCCTCTCAGTCAATGAAGTAATAACCAAATTCCTATGTGACAGGGGAGCTGACACATCAGTTATAATCACAGAGATCCCAAGAATGTGGCCCCCGACCGAATTAAGATTTGTTGAAACAGCCAATAGGCAAATAAAATGAGAAACCATCCCAACTGACAGAATTGTTGACAAAAAGCAGGGAAGGAAAAAAGGAAAGAAAACAATGTGAACTAGAAAATGCATTTCCTGCTGAGAATACGTGTGAATGCTCAAACAGCATGAAAGTATGAATAAGTCGAAAGACATGGTTAAATAAAATAATTAAATAGTAATTGAATAGACTTGAAACTAAATAACATTGATGGCTTGAAGGTATATAAATCAGATAAAGGAGTATTAAGATAATAACGTCTTAAGCATGAACAGTAGTGAATTGTGGAGGTTCTGCCGAGATACTTATCTAGTATGCTTATTACTTATAGGAAGTATATTGAATATTTTAAATTGACAAGATAAAATTATAATTATAAACCAAAGACATTATGATTAGATTTTTATTTTATTTTATGTGTGAAATTGGTCTTCAAAGAGCAAAGTGTTTACCCCATTTCAACTTTGTCTCTCCAAACTGTTTAATAAATAAAGAAGAATAAAAAAGATTTTATTTTAAAACCCTCCCCTTGTGATCAGAGAAGCATCTGTGAAGCAATTGTTTGTGCATATGCAGACAGAAAACCAAACGGAAATGGATAGAAGAACGAGCCATACTTGGAAAAGATAAAGAATTATAGAATTAATTAAAAAAAAAAATAGTGATTAGGATGAGTCATGGGTCGAAACAATGACTCAAAAGTAGGGAACATGTCTCTATGGGAACAAATATATTCCATACGGGCATACAACTGTACACAATTTCAAAAAGCTTTTGTGTAGAGTATGTATATCTGATTGAGGACGTCGAAACATGTGATAATGCAGAACCAGAGAGCGAATAAACTGCCAAGATTTTCCTATGTCCTAGGAAGCTGCATTGGACGAGCTGTTGCCAGGGGGCAAAGTGCAAAGTTGGAGCTGCACACATTTGGGAAGGCCCTGCCCTACTGACAAACTTCCAACTACAGCCAAGTCAAAAGAACTACAATATCCAAGTCACCCACTACAGGAAGACGTGGAACATTCCTGACAGGAGCGAACATACACAGCCCATCGAAGCTACGTCACACCAGCTCAACTGGAGGGACATCTCTGGTGGCTCTACTGTAGTTCGTATCCCTGATTAGTGTGAAGGTGAAGAAAACAACGGAAGCCCTTTGCAAACGGACATGCCGCAACGGTACCTACAAGGTTCAAAGAACCACAACATGTTTCGGACACAAAGGCCTGGTACAAATATGCCTCAGTACTAGCCAACGCTACAAAAGAAAATGGATTATTATGTCTACACTAACATACCAACATCAGCTGATTCACACACGAACAGACTGTGTGATCTCATGAAGACCCGCCCCCTAGAGAATGGGACAATCACTGGAATGAATAAAGACGGAAGATAATCAATGTCCAATGCCCTTGAAAACTGCTAAAATGTTGTAATATGGTTAATAATGGAAAAAAGTGGGAAATGTAAGGGGTTAATGTGTTTCATTATGTAACCATGATCCAAAATAAGCTGATACATGACGTGTCGTTTAAAACTATGTGTGCTGGGATCATCATGGCCAGAAGTGACCTGGTCAGAACATACTGCCATGCCCCAGCTGGGATAAACAAACAAGCTCTCAGAGACATTAGTCAATCATTAGTTGTAACGCACACACAAATCCATGTCTGTATGCACCATGTACTGAATAAAAGAGCCGGCAAGGAGTAGAATTGACAGAGTTGGTTTCCGGATTGGCGACGTAACACCAGTTGCGCCATACCTCTCTCCTTGTCGTAAGGCAAGTAACAGGATCCTTTGGTCTCACCCTATCATTGTGTCTGTCTCATTTGTCTGACTGAACTAGCACGTGGTTTCCTTGTCTTACAAGCAAGTTGGATAAACCTATCAATCCTAAAACAATCGTTGTAAGCAACCTGTAGTCTGTGCATAGTGTGATTTTAGATACAACTTTTTTAAAAGGTGCAGTGTGTAATATGACATCATCAAAACATTTCTACAAAGTTCTAGAATGCAACGCTCCCTGGGTAACCCCAACCCTTTCGAATAATAACAGAAGCTACAGTGGCCTTCAAGGACAAGAACAATTCTACATTTTAAACAATGCACCTGATGACATTCCAACTATGACACTTTCAAGATGGCGGCACTAGGCCTTGGTCCAAAATATGCAGAAATATGGACATATATCAGACCCTTTCTATGGGAAAAATAAATAATTAAAAAAAAAAAAAATTCAGCTATTATGCACTAAATTAAATGTACTTATGGATATTATAATTACTTTCTACAACATCTGCTAGGAAATAAAAACCAAAATGCTACACACTGCAGGTTTAAAACCACTGGGGCCCTGGGCATAACAACAAACAAGCACATCAGGGTGAAGAACAATGCAATAAAAAGAGATAACCGTAGAGTATAGAATTGTAAAAACAAGTTTAATTGGAACATTTCTTAACACCGAATCACGTCTCTTTAAAAAAAAAACGACTCAAATAAAGTCTATTTCACAAAGGAGCTGCAATTCCATTGAGAAAGTGCCATTCTAGATTTCATTGCACTAATCCCCCAATATAATGTGATTGTCTCAGAACTGATGCAAGTATTACATTTGCTTACATTCCTATTGTGCCGTTAACATCTTAAGCCATTTGAAGTTAGGCAGCCATCAGCATTGAAGCTTGAAAAGGTCACTGTTTAGTTATTGAGTTTAAAATGTATGTGTTGTGTATATTACTTCTTTATTTTATCCTGTTTTATGTACTTATTGCACTGTGGGTCTGAATTAAATGTGTTTTCCATGTGTCTGTATCTGGCACAAAAATTGCAGAAAGTGACAATACAGTTGACTTGACTTGCCCTGCGTTCCAAATCACATACTCTTTCTTTTTACTACACTACATACTAAAGTAGAGAAGAGTTTTAGGGCCACAGGAGAGAGAGAAAAAATCAGATAAGGAAGATTTTTTCTCATTATGTCGAGAAATGTCAAGAATAAAGACGAATACTCCAGAATGCTATTGGAGTCATTGGGGCATTTGTGTATTTTCAGCATACTGCAATTGACGTGCATGTATTGGGACATCCTAAATCTTTTTCAGGCATACTAAATAGTAGGAAAGTATGGGGATTGGAACGCAGGGCATATCAAAGCAGACAACCAGCCATTTAATATAACCTGGTTCTGTAAAAGTCATGAGTGTATTTCTAATTCATTTTACAATAACTTTAAGTTGTTTTTTGGCTCTCAGTTTGTGTTAATTATTGCAACCCTTTGGATTACGCCAGCTGTATTTTCGTGGGTGAGCATATACCCATGACAAAGGTGTAAAGAAAAAACTATATAAAAATAGCATTCTTTAGTCTCGTTTGCTGTTACATGCCATTTATAATCATCAGAGGAAATATGAGCTCGTTTGAGAAACATTAAATGTTCCTCGTTCTATTGTATTCAATCATAATGAGCTATGTACCACAGTCATTATGTTAAAATTGTAATATATGATAATTACTTTCTCATTCTTCAGACGCATATTTTTTTTTTCTAAGCGTCGAGTCAGTCTCCCCTCACTCAATTAATGAGTGTTCTTACCTTTCCTTTTCTTCATGTTCTATATCTGGCGCTCACTCTTCAAGCACCTGACAATTAGACCAAAGACAAGCTTTGAACCTGTAACTTAACAGCTGCTGACAACCCTCATCCCTTGTCGTACTTATTATTAACACAGCCGACAATGAACAACGTTAACTTAGACAGTCTGAAAAAAGAAAAACAGGCAGATATGAGTTGTTTTCACATAATTGGCCATTTATCTAAACAGGGCTGGTCTTAATCTTAAAGGAATACTTCAGCCATATACGGAACTGACGTTCTATCATTAAAAAAAATCACTATTATAATATAATGAATTAGGTTTTTCTTCCCTCAGTCTTTCCTCAGTCTTCCCTTTGGCCCAGCTGTCCTGCTAATCCTAACATTTTACTAGTGTGATGTCACACTAGTAAAAATGTTACTAGTTTCCAGAACACATTTTTCATTTGAAAATTGATTTATAATTTAACTGATGCCAAAACATGAAATGTTACTGTTATTTATGTGAAGATACCACTAACCCATTTACTTTCCCATTTGGAGGAAAAACAACACAAGACATTTCTTGGTCTTGATAAGCTGCTGATTGCATTAGCGACCCATGCTACTTTATATAAAGCTCCATAAAAAATTAAGAGACCACTCCAAATCTTCAGTGTCTCTTGTTTTAATCTTTAGGAGGCATATGTTTGAGTAAAATAAACATTTTGATTTTAAAAACACAAACTACTGACAACATTTCTACCAAATGCACAATAAAAATATTGTCATTTAAAGCATTTTGAATAAGTAATGTAGAAAAATCCAGCCTGGTCTCTTAATTTTTTACGTGGCTTCTCTTCCCTAAATTCAATTTGGTGTACGCAAGCACCTGATATCACATTGCTTTGCCAACATAAACCTTTGCCCTATTCATATGAGAAGTGCACAAGAAAAAAACAGAAATGCTGGAATCCATCATGCAAACTAAGCAAAACTGTTTTGAACTTTGGCAGAAGAAATGTTGTGTTCATGTTGCACCTCATCACTCCCGGAGAGAAGCAGATTTTTCCGGGCCTTTAAACAGAACTGCTGGTTTGTCTATGTCCTGCTAAAAACTGATGCCAGATCAGAAAAAAAGTGTAGGTGTGTGTGTGTGTGTGTGTGTGTGTGTGTGTGTGTGTGTGTGTATTTGCAATCAACACAAACAAATAGCCCATATGGGTCATTTTAGATACAACAACCCTATTTTGTTGTTATGTATGAGGAGCTCCCTTCTTTTTACACAATAATGTATTAAAGTCAAACTGAAGAGGATTTAATTAAATCAGGAGGTTAATTTCCCGGAGTATCACCAAACAGGGAAAGTGGTAATAGACATTTTGAGCGTTGGCTGGCTTCCTGACCGAGTGTGGTGGTGGTCCAGCATCCCACAAACATGTTTACTGTGCCGAGGAGGCCGGCGGCAGCAGCGTTTTGAAACGATGTGCGGTAGATGAGCCATAGCACTGAATAAATGTTTCCCTGCGTTTAATAGGGGATTGCACAAGCCTCATCGCAATGAGACAATTAAATACTGCTTCCCGCTGGCTTGTTGTTACAGTTTGACTATCATGAGCTTTATATTTATGGTCATTTTAAAAGAAAACACAACACTGCTGTTCTCATAACTTGTGTTAGCTACGGGGAGCGGACTGAATGCTAGCTACCATCTGGAGCCATTCCTACCTCAAAGAGAAAATGCTTCTAGTCTCAATAGAAGGGATTTGCTTTTGAAAAAAAAAAAAAGTATCCCTGCGTTCCAAATCACATACTTGTTCTTTTTACTACACTACATATTTGAGTACAGAAGAGTTTGAGGGCCACAGGAGAGGGAAACAATCAGGTAAGGAAGATGTTTTATTCATTGTGTTGAGAAATGTCAAGAATAAAGACGAATACTCCAAAATGCTTATTGGAGTTAGTGGGGCATTTATGTATTTTCAGCATACTACAATTTGATTAAATTTATTTCAGACATATCAGTGATACAAAACAAAATGAAAAGCATGGAAATACAATAAACAAAAATTATGTTTTCATAAAAAAAATAAATAAATAAATGAATAAAAGAAAACAAATGATCTGTATTGCTGAGATATGCCTGAAAAGGAGCAGGAAGAAGTATACACTTATTTAATCCTACCCCTTTTCCATAGTAAAAAAATAAAAAATAAAAATATTTATTAAATTAAAAAAATAAAAATATTTATTATATTCGCTTCTCTTAATCCATATATTCTTCTGTACAATTGTTGATACTATATTTGCCATTTACGAACTATACATACATACATACAACTTAATATACTTATAACATTTTTTATATTTTATATATTTATACAATGCATATATCTATATTTATAATTATAAACAATCAATATATCCATATCTACATACATATCAATACAATCAGTATATATATCCATATAATTATAATTTCCTTCTTACTTCACACCCTCATCCCTGTACCTTTTGAAAATGTTTGTCCCAACACATGCACAATTGACGTGCATGTGTTGGGACATCCTAAATCTTTGAAGTGGATTTGAATAGCCTCTATTCACCAGAGTTGCTGAGCAGATAGACTCTAAAGGTTGGGGTCACTGGGGAAGTAACGAAAATAGCTATGTAAGGACATGTGTTTGACTTGTTGTTGCACAGATGATGAGACGATCTGTCTATTTGTAGGAGATTAAGACACGTGATACACCCCAACACACGATATAAGCCAGTGTTCAGTAACTATCAAGAGGTGCCATGCGGCTCTCAGCCTGCTGCTATCATGCTCACTCATGAAGTCCTCTGTATTGTCTGATGGAAACTCCTGCAATAAACTTGGAACACTGATTTAAAGAGTCCAATCTGAAGTCCTTTGTCTTTGTCAAGCCATGGGGAAACAGTCGGCTACTACATCTTCTTTTGGCATACTTAATAGTAGGGAAGTATGGGAAATGGAACGCAGGGTATGTCCCAAATTTAAAATGCAAATGAAGCCAGTGATGCCACTCCAAAGTTTCATGTGGGTCACCATGTACTGACTCTGCTGTCCTTCTGGAGCCACACACAAAACAATAGCGAGTAATAATCACTACAGATTAAACAGCAATCATGGTTGGATATATTTAAGCTTTCAAGCATAAAAAGTCTAATTTCAAAGGATAATAGATATGCAAACGAGTGGTGCTCTGTGCCATTGCCAATGGATATGTGCTCTAAAAAGTGCCCTTAATTCATAAATTGTATATCATGATAACATTGCTATTTAACCTACATCTTAATAGTAAGGCAAGGCAAGTGTATTTATATAGCACAATTCAGACAATGGATGATGGATTACAAGTTGAATTGGCCAAAAAAAGCAAAAATAATTCCACCAGTATCTCATGAGGTCTACATCTTCGGAAATAAATTAAGAGACCACTCCAAATGTTCAGTGTCTCTCGTTTTACTATTTATAGGCATGTGTTTGAGTAAAATGAACATTTTGGTTTTTATAATATAAACAACTGACAACATGTCTACCAAATTCACAACAGAAATATTGTCATTTAGAGCATTTTCTATAAGTAATGTAGAGATGAAGATTAAAGAAAAATCCAGACTGGTCTCTATATTTTTTTCCGGAGCTGTATATAGTGTTGTTTTTTAGTGAAATAAGTGGGAAGAAGCAGATGCCACACTAGTGTCTATGGAACGCCTGCATGGCTGTCGCGATGAATATTGCATCCTTCACACATGTGTTCTATGGGACAACATGTGACAGCTGCTGGCCTCGGCGTGTGAAACCGTGGCCGCATCGAGATGATGCTTTTGGGTCAAGAGAGACGAGATCACAAAACACACACACACACACACACACACACACACACACACACACACACACACACACAAGCAGAAATCTAGTCTGAAAGTGCTGCTGCTGCCTTTGGAGAGGAAGGAGAGAGAGCCCTTGTCATGTTTGAAGCTTGAAATATTTATTTGATACAATAGACACTTAAGACTCGCTGTAGATCAAGTGTGACATGATTGAAACACCACGGCAAGGGCCATACATGTTTCACGTGGCGTTGTGAGCAAAAGATGATCCCCGGACCGTTTTTTTTCTTCTTTGCTATAGGGGAGAACGGGGTAATCTGAGCCACTTTTTACATTTGCTCCCCTCTAAGCGAGCTAAAATGATTTATCACTCAAATTTACACATTTCCCGTTAATTCAGGATGTTTCCTAGAAATGGGCGTTAGCAGAATTTTTTCAAGACAAAGGGCAGGGAAAATATGATTGTTTTAAAAAAAGTTGTCACTTTACCCCAGCTGTGGGGTAAACTGATCCACTTACTTTTTCCACTCTGAAACTACCATAACAACACATATTGTAACAGTTATAATCCTGAAAGCTAGCCACACATTCCAGAACTAATGTCGGACTAGTAAAAGAATGATGGTGTTTGGTCAATTAAGCAAAGCTAATTTTCTAAACACTTGAAAGTAACTCTGAACAAAATCAAATACAACATATTATAATTCAAAAGGTTTTAATAAGATTCAAATGAAAGATAGAACCAGTTAGAATAGAACACAGTCTGGGGTTCAGAACACAGGACCCTTAGAGCCAGCTTGTGTCTGGGGGTTAATACATAGGAAAATCAGAACCAGCGAGAACAGCCTGGGACTCAGAACACAAGAGAGGACCCAGCTGGATTATAACATCAGCCTGTCGTACTCTACAACTAGGCCTAATCTACACTCAACAAAAATATAAACGCAACACTTTTGTTTTTGCTCCCATTTTTCATGAGATCGACTTAAAGATCTAAAATTCATTCCAGATACACAATATTACCATTTCTCAAAAACATTGTTCACAAATCTGTCTAAATGTGTGATAGTGAGCACTTCTGCTTTGCTGAGATAATCCATCCCACCTCACAGGTGTGCCACATCAAGATGCTGATCTGACATCATGATTAGTGCACAGGTGTGCCTTAGACTGTCCACAATAAAAGGCCACCCTGAAATGTGCAGTTTTGTCTCACAGCAAAATGCCACAGATGCCACAAGCATTGAGGGAGCGTGCAATTGGCATGCTGACAGCAGGAATGTCAACCAGATCTGTTGCTCGTGCATTGAATGTTCATTTATCCACCATAAGCCGTCTCCAAAGGCGTTTCAGAGAATATGGCAGTACATCCAACCGGCCTCACAACCGCAGACCACCTGTAACCACACCAGCCCAGGACGTCCACATCCAGCAGGTTCACCTCCAAGATCGTCTGAGACCAGCCACTGAGACAGCTGCTGAAACAATTGGTTTGCATAACCAAACAATTTCTGCACAAACTGTCAGAAACCGTCTCAGGGAAGCTCAACTGCATGCTCGTCGTCCTCATCGGGGTCTTGACCTGACTCCAGCTCGTCGCCGTAACAGACTTGAGTGGGCAAATGCTCACATTCGATGGCGTCTGGCACATTGGAGAGGTGTTCTCTTCACGGATGAATCTCGGTTTACATTGTTCAGGGCAGATGGCAGACAGCGTGTGTGGCGTCGTGTGGGTGAGCGCTTTGCTGATGTCAATGTTGTGGATCGAGTGGCCCATGGTGGTGGTGGGGTTATGGTATGGGCAGGCATCTGTTATGGACGAAGAACACAGGTGCATTTTATTGATGGCATTTTGAATGCACAGAGATACCGTGATGAGATCCTGAGGCCCATTGTTGTGCCATACATCCATGAACATCACCTCACGTTTCAGCATTATAATGCACGTCCCCATGTTGCAAGGATCTGTACACAATTCTTGGATGCTGAAAATGTCCCAGTTCTTGCATGGCCAGCATACTCACCGGACATGTCACCCATTGAGCATGTTTAGGATGTGCTTGACCGGCGTATACGACAGCGTGCACCACTTCCCACTAATATCCAGCAACTTCGCACAGCCATTGAAGAGGAGTGGACCAACATTCCACAGGCCACAATTGACAATCTGATAAACTCTATGCGAAGAAGATGTGTTGCACTGCATGAGGCAAATGGTGGTCACACCAGATACTGACTGGTTCTGAGTCCCCAGACCCCCAATAAAGCAGAAAAATGCACATTTCAGAGTGGCCTTTTATTGTGGTCAGTCTAAGGCACACCTGTGCACTAATCATGATGTCAGATCAGCATCTTGATGTGGCACACCTATGAGGTGGGATGGATTATCTCAGTAAAGCAGAAGTGCTCACTATCACACATTTTGACAGATTTGTTTACAATGTTTGAGAGAAATGGTAATATTGTGTATCTGGAATGAATTTTAGATCTTTAAGTCCATCTCATGAAAAATGGGAGCAAAAACAAAAGTGTTGCGTTTATATTTTTGTTGAGTGTACATTTCAGCCCTGAACGTTACAGGGAAAGAGGAGAAGGTGCTCTTTCCGTGTGGTTGCCCCAGGTCGTCTTCCTGGTGTATTTCCTTGGCATGATGGCTTTTCTACAATGTGTATGACATTAAAATAAAACATATGTCATGTAATATTACATTAAAATATGTTTAAGACTAAACTTAACTTGTGCCTCATGGTGGGGGAAAGTGAGACAGTGGCTCACTTTCCCCCACAGCATTTGGCTCACTTTCCCCCACTTTGAGAAAAAAACTACCTATCTTAGCATTTCAGGCTAATCTTCAGTTATCAGCGTCACATGGTTTCATATGTTGGTAGTTCATCAACACGTATGATAGAAGTTTTTCTACGTGAATACATTTGCTTTGGCACAACAGTTGATTAAGTTGACAGCAAGAAAATTTACTTTTACATGCAAAATACCTATTTTGGTAAAAAAACATGCTTACCACAGCACCATGAGGTCCTCTCTTTCAGGGCCATGTGGAAATGAGAGGGGCTTGAAAACATATATCTCACATGACCAAAAAGGTTTTCTGTTGCCTAGATACAGGGGGTGGCTCACATTACCCGATGCCTCAGATTCCCCCGTTCTCCCCTACTCGTATTATTTCTATTTATTTGTTTTATACTTTTTGGTTTCGCCTTACCTTTTGCGTTCTAGAATCTAGAATCTATTCCTTGTATATTTTACTTATCTCATCATATCCTTTTCTTAGACACTACATTTATTTTATAAATATTGTTTATGACACGTTTTAATTATTGTTTTTTTGTGTTTTGTGTATTTGTATTCATTTCATTTCATTTTCCTTTATTTAACCTCGAAAGATCAATTGAGGGGTGACCCTCTTTTACAATGACGTTGAGTTTGTACAGATACACAATATACAATGAGAATACATAACAAGTTTACACACACACACACACACACACACACACACACACACACACACACACAGACAACAACAATTTAAAACATTCAAATCAATTGAATGAAAGAGACAATAGCCTAAATAATAATTTTAAATTGGTTAACAGTTATGAGTGTATTTATTTTAATTGTATGTTGTAGGCTGTTCCAGGAGTCAGGGGCACTATGGCTAAAAGTGGTTTTACCAAGCTCAGACCGGGCATAGGGAACATATAACATGAGCATGTCAGTTGAGCGGGTTTGATAAAGCCCATCTGAAATAAGCAGCATTTCTGTCAAATAGAGTGGTAGCTTTCCAGTCAGAGCTTTATATATAAAAATATGCCAATGTGCATCACGTCTCTCCTTAAGGGAGGACCACCCAACCTTTTCATATAAAACACAATGGTGTGTATCATAAGCATCTCCTGTAATGAATCTCAAAGCAGAATGAAATACAGAGTCTAGGAGTTTAAGGTATGAACGAGATGCATGCCGATAAACCACATCACCGTAATCAAGGACAGACATAAAAACTGCCTCAATAATCCTTTTCCTACTGAACAACGGGAAGATGGCTTTATTCCTATACAAATATCCAATCTTTTGTCGCAGACGACAGACAAGATTTTTTATGTGAAATGTAAAAGAGAGTTTTTCATCTATCCAGATGCCAAGATATTTATATTCAGTGACTCTTTCAATATGAGATCCATTATTTGTGTGAATAATAAGATCATTAAAATGTGTAATTCTTGCTCTGGAAAAACACATATATTTTGTTTTTTCTGTATTAAGGACAAGCCTGAGATCCACTAGACAGTTCTGCAGGGTGTTAAAAGAGCTCTGTAGGTTCTGAACAGATTGTTGCACTGAATCAGAAATGCAATACAGTACAGTGTCGTCCGCATACAAATGGGCATGGCAGTTTTGTAGTGATGAAACAATGTTATTGATGTAAATTGTGAATAGGACTGGACCTAAAATTGAGCCCTGCGGAACACCATTTGTAACTGTTAAAAACTCAGTTTGGTAGCTTCCCAGTTTTACTGACTGCTGTCTATCAGAGAGATAGTCCCTAAACCAGCTACATGTAGAATAATCAAAACCAATTTCATGCAGCCTCTCTAAAAGCAAATGGCAATCTAAAGTATCAAAAGCTTTTGACAGATCAACAAAAAGTACTGCACAGTGCATTTTTTTATCGATAGCTGTAACAATGTTGTCTAAGACCAAAGTGACAGCAGATACGGTACTGTGGCCTGCCCTAAAACCAGATTGAAATGGACTCAAAATGGAAGCACTGGATAAAAAGGTTTTCAACTGAGTATTAATGACTGATTCTAGAATTGTTGCCAGGCATGGGAGTTTGGAAATTGGCCTGTAATTATTGAGATCACTTTTGTCACCCCCTTTATGTAATGGAATGACGTGAGCTTTTTTCCAGACTTTAGGAACAATACCAGAGGGGATGGAAAGATTAAAAATATGATGTGTGTCATACTTGCTTTTCTTATTTATTTATTTTTTTGTTTGAAATAAAGACGAAATGAAATGAAATCAGAGCTAAAGGGAATTTAGATTCCTCTGTATGTCTGGCACATATGGCAGAAATTGACAATAAAAGTTCACTTGACTATTTATACAGTCAACACAAACTTGGAAGTAATTAATCATTTTGCTCAGTTTATCTTTGTCTTGACAATGTTGTCCAACCGAACATATTGTTTCAAAACTGAAGGCGCTGTCTTAAATGAATTCTTATTAGCCACACAATCTAAAAATAGTCTTGTCTCCTGGTTTGAGGGTCTAGGTTGCCTGTAATCTAACAAGCACAGAGGGAGCATCATGACCAGCAAGCTGCCGGAGCCACGCTGAAAAACATTCGAAATATTGGGTATTATGTCATAAATCTCCTGTGTGTGTGTGTGTGTGTGTGTGTGTGTGTGTGTGTGTATGTGTGTGTGTGTGTGTGTGCATGTGTCTCTCCCTGTCTATGTGTGTTTGTGTGTGTGTGTGTGCGTGTGTGTGTGTGTGTGTGTGTGTGTGTGTGTGTGTGTGTGTGTGTGTGTGTGTGTGTGTGTGCATGTGTCTCTCCCTGTCTGTGTGTCTCTCTCTGTCTGGGTGTGTGTGTGTGTGTGTGCGTGTGTGTGTGTGTGTGTGTGTGTGTGTGTGTGTGTGTGTGAAAGATTTCTTGCTGCTGGCAACATCAATACAAGGAAAAAGAGGAAAATAAATGGTATGTCTTGCGTCATAGGCTACAGTTAATTTATCTGTATTAGTCAATTTACACAAGGCACATTGAAAGTTGTCTTAACGCATATCTCTCTCAAGTTACCACACTTCAGAGGGGGTCAAAGCACAGGGTCAGCCATAGTACAGCGCCCCGGGGCCCTGGAGCAGTTTGGGGGTTAAGTGTCTTGCTCAAGGACACAATGGTAGAGGTGGTGGGATGCGGTAGATGTAATAGCAGCCACCACTAGTTTTACTATTAATACCCTCCTGTCCAGGGCGTCCTTACTGGGAGGAGGAACCAGATACGTCATGGTTACTGGGAGGAGGAACCAGAGACCTCATGGTTACTGGGAGGAGGAACCAGAGACCTCATGGTTACTGGGAGGAGGAACCAGAGGCCTCATGGTTACTGGGAGGAGGAACCAGAGGCCTCATGGTTACTGGTCGGCCCCTCTTTTCCTCTAGGCCATCCTACCACCCAGTATGTGTCTGCAGTTATTGTGCTGATTACTTCCAAAGACGAAAGGGTGTCATTCACTTTAATTTGCCATTTAATCTGGTACATTCACACACCCAAGATCCAGCTATTGATACGGCAATGAGAGGTTTGGGATTGATGCATGTAAAAAAATGTCTGAATTTTATGATATCCCTTTGCTGTGTATTTACAGAGAGAGTGGATGTTGTTGTCTGTTATGTTTTTGGGAGCATAAAAATATTTTTATGCTTTGTTCCTTTATATGCACACTATGGCCCCATTATTCTTCCAAAAATCCCTGTCTTTGTTGTTGTGGCATTGTCCACATGCATATTAATTTGTATCTCTCTCCAGCCTACACGATAATAATAATGTGCCCTGTAAAGCAACTGAAAGGGCCTTTATCTACTGTACATCTGCTCAATGTTTTTTCTAGTCTGCAGTGTATGTGTTAGGGTTTTTTATTGTTTTATTGTTATTGGTACAAATGTCCTTACTGAGGGAGGTTCTTACAAGATGCTTTTTCAGCTTTGTTTTTGTTAGGGTCAGCTTTCACTTTTATGTTCAAAAGCAGCACAATTCTGAGAAAAACACAAATGCAAAGACATTACCATCCATTGCTCCTTGACAGATCCCATCTCTACTGATGAGCCAACAGTCCAGAAAACACTCTCATTTCCATCGTGTAGGTGAGTCAGCGGTTCTGGAGAATGCTTGTTGTCAGAATAACGTTATGTCCAAATCAGTGAATATCTCCTCACGATACGTTAACATGTCCATACTGTGTGTGCCCTAAAAAAGGAGGTATTAATACACAGCCTAGGCTCTGTAGACTGGTGTGTAAACTAAGGGTATGCAAACAAAGTGGGCCTACCGTAGCTAGCAACATGTCAGTTTTACAGAGCCAAGGTTGTGTTTTAACAATGTCTTTTTTTTCAGCGCACACATAGTACGGATAGGTAGCAATTAGTGAGGAGATATTCATTGATTTTGACACAAAGTGAGTTTGACAACAAGCGTTCTCCAGTACCTTTCAGGGTCAATGTATAGTCTTCTCTTTACCTAACATATAGGGTCTTTGAATATCAGGAAGGAATCAAGGTACCTGGTTAGAAAAACGGGTACACACAGGACTTGAACCCAATCCCAAAAAAATGGACCAGGACTGACATTTGAAAACATGATTCCTCGATATGTAAGTTAGGGCACTTTCAGAGCTGATAGTACAATTCTAGTTTGCGTCCTTGATGAACGCTACATTGGTTCGCTTTTCAACAGGTTTGATTTTCTTTCACACCTATTGTTTCCTCTGGTCCAAATCAGTTGATCTGTTGGTGAAAAACCAAAATGGAGTCGCATAAGCTTTGTAAGAATGTGCTCTTCACTCATTGGTCAGATGTGTCTGAGGTGGGAGCAATAACTTAGTTCCGGAACTGCTCTACAAGTTTGGTTGGATCAAGACTGATCACGTTAGGAACCATACTATTCAACAATGTCTCGGCCCGCTTTTGATGTGCACACAAGAACAATTTGCTGTGTTTTCACGAGACCAAACGACAGCAAAAGTGAAAGAAAACCCAATATCGTTTCAATTGAACCAAACAAGGCTTGGTTCGAAAGCGCCCTCAAATGCTGAGGCCAAAAGCCTTACCCACACTCTCAAATCACCTTGAAAATCACCCATAAAAAGGTTTGTAATGTACAGATGCTGCCAATACAGTGGCATGCTTGTTTTGATGCAGCAGATGTTGCAAGATGCATGTTTGTGCTTGTATGGGCCCAAAAAACAGCCAATAGGGATTTGCAATGGAACTGTCGCATTTCTCCACAAGTCAACGTGAAATTTGATACCCTGATGCATTAAAGTAATGTCTAATGTAAGCAGCCTTAATGCATTTATTGCTGTTATTATTGTATAGATGCTCATTGTACTAGATTCACCAAAGCAAAGTACAAGTCCACTGTGAAGGTTGGTGTCAGAAGTAGTAAAATAAATGTGCACTCTCGCTTTAAAGAAAGTGTTCAACATTTTAAGTTTTTATGGTTTCTAAAAGGACATAATGTATAGAAATATAGATCACAACATAATTTGGTAAATAAACAAGTCCCAACAAGAACAAGGGAGCATTCAGTGATCTTAAAAAGTGTGTATTTTTCGACTTGCTCCCCTTGACTACCAGTGTTTGAGCTAAGCTAACCTGGATGAGCGACCTTTGCCCATTTCTATATCAAAAATGCACGCACAGTTACAGGGACGGTATCTTTTGCCCTTTACTTGAGCCAGAAAGTGAGGCAAAAAGGAAAACATTATAAATGTTGTACTATTCCTTTAAAGAAAAAATTGTCATGAAACCTTTGCTAGATCATCCCTGCGTTCCAATCCCCATACTTCCCTACTATTTAGTAAAACAGAAAAATATGTAGGATGTCCCAATACATGCATGTCAATTGTAGTATGCTGAAAATACATAAATGCCCCACTAACCAATAGCATTTTGGAGTATTTGTCTTTATTCTTGACATTTCTCGACATAATGAAAAATAAATCTTTCTCATCTGATTTGTATTTCTCTCCTGTGGCCCTAAAACTCTTCTGTACTTTAGGATGTAGTGTAGTAAAAAGAAAGAGTATGTGATGTGGAACGCAGGGCATGTCTTTGAGGTTACCTGTGGGATCGATAATCAAACACTAATGTGATCAATACACACACACGATGGGATGTGAGGTCAGAAGGAGCAAGTGCTTTGGGAAAAATCAGTGTCTTTTGAATTGTAATTTATCTCCCTGTTTTATTCCCTTCTGTCTCTATAAAGGCACAGTTTCAATGTATGCAGTGCCATGGCCTGGATTCTAGTCCACTGGGAGGGGATGCGGGGATGCAGGATAACAGACGTCACGAGGGACCACAGATAGCTAGGATTTGGCTTTAAAACATGCACCAATTACAGCGAGCACAGCGTGCAGCCTTTTCCAAACACTGCTGAGCGCGCCACACACACCCCCCCGAGGAAACATCTGCTTTGGTACACAAATCCCAATTGCCATCCCACATGCAATGCATTGTTTATTGTGGTACACACACACATATAACACACACACACACACACAGCTTTTTCTTAAATGATAAAATAGCTGGTAATTTCCTTCTGTTAAATCGGAATATAACTGTACACTGTATCCCTGTTGCTATTATCCTTATGCTCACCAACTGTGAAATTAAAATGTACCTCAGAAAGCACCAAAACAATGAGTTTAGTTTAATACTTTCCTTTTTGTATGTTCAGACAATTGAAGAAACTGAACTGATTACAATATTTTTTTTTTATTAAATCGGCTAGACTGTGAGACTCAGTATATATGTCCATCATGCATGTATTTCCTAGGGCAGGGGTTCTCAACCTTCTGCAAGCTGGGCCCCCCCAAAGCTGGGTCATTGCAGTTGGGCCCCCCCACCGACCCTGACAACCCCCCCCCCCCCCCCCACACACACACACACACACACACACACACACCACCCTACACATATAGATAGATAGATAGATAGATAGATAGATAGATAGATAGATAGATAGATAGATAGATAGATAGATAGATAGATAGATAGATAGATAGATAGATAGATAGATAATCTATTATTGTTATTATCACAAGGGCTTGGCCAGTGGCGCACCTTTGAGTTGAACATTGGGTTTAGGGTTGGGGTCCGGAAATTTCTTATATTTTAACGTTAAATTCTGGTGCACTTCAAAAGCTAATTATAAGATTGTATCAATGAGACACTGAGGAAATGTTTTTTTTTTTTTAAATCTCCTTAGAAGAGAAGAAAATAGTAGCCTAAATAGAACATACACAGAATAAATTCTACAATAGGTATACCTTATGAAAAAGCTTCACAAAACAAAGTCTATGATCAATGGGAAACACTGCTGTCTGACAACCCAGTTCAGAGAATGTTTCAACTATTGCGTCTTGGATTTGGAAAGTGGCCAGATTTAGCTCAAAATGCTACCTGCGATTAATGTGCTGTGCAGCCTGAACGCGGAGTTGTGTGTGTCTCAGTGGCGATTCCAGGAAATTTTGACTGGGGGTGGTCAAGGTGGGCCACAGAGCTAGAGTGGGGTGGCCATCGCACCCCTGAATGAATAGCATGTGATATGCTGTACAACCAATTAAAAGATGATTTATAATCCCAAATGCCCAAATCATGTTAGTATCCATTGTAATGTTTGTCAGAAAACTAAACCCCTGAAGGGGGGTCTGGGGGCATCCCCCCCCAGAAGATTTTTTTGTGTTTTTAACATGTAATTTAAGCATTCTGGTGCATTCTGGCGAAGATAATAAAGGAAAAAGTCAATATTTATTTCAGTTCAGATGAATAGTAAAATTAGCAAGACAACATAACTTGCTAGCAGCCAGATGCCTAACAACTGGACAGAGGGACGGATGACAACTAGCTTTTGACCAAATATCTTGCTAAAAAAATAAACCTTTATTTATGAAATTCTGCCCTAAGAACATGTTACACTTGCTAACTACAAACTTAATTTTTTTTATTCAGATTTCAAAAATCTGCTGGGACACGTGCCCATACACATGCATGGGTGGCACGCATGTCACAAGCACACTTATGCTGTTTTCAAGACCTTTGCTGACCAGAGACCAGTTCTAGTGGCCACAGTCCTACCATTAATTCAGTACTTGAAAATTGCAAATTGATCTCATATCAGTGGATTGGAGTGTTTGTGTGATGAACTTGGCAACTACCTATCAAAAAAAGTTAAGAAAGAAAAAAAATACGTATCATCTCTGAACTAGGATACATATCAGGAAAAAATGGAAATTACAAAAAAAAAAAAATTAAGATTTTTTTTTTTTTTTTTTTTTTTTTTTCCATCCCCCTCGCGCCCCCCCGGTAGAGTGTTCGCGCCCCCCCGGGGGGGCGCGCCCCACCGGTTGAGAACCACTGTCCTAGGGCATTCATGTCTGTATGTACCATGGTTTAAATACTTTTTTGTTTCAGTCTGTGGCAAAGCAAGTCCTACAGTACGCTGCATGCAGACCCGTCGCCAGACCTCAGTCTTAAGGGGGGCATATGAAATGCATAGGGGGGCACAATTATTATTAGCCTACAGTACGTATATTTTAAATAGTCCTATACTCTATTCGCGCAGCACGTAATCATCACGTTTAACTAACCAACAGCGGTAGCCTATTAGCCTACAACATCAGTCCTCATAATTTAAAGCAATACATTACATAGAACTAAGCAATGTTATGAATATCCATAAAACACTTAACTATTCAACATATTAGATGTAGCCTAACACCAGACGTATATCTCAAACATTGCATTTTAAAGCAGTCAACAGAGGGATATGCATTGCCATTACACACAAACACACACACACACACACACACACACACACACACACACGATAACCTACTTTGAGTGGAGGCAGGGCTGTGCTCTCTCCAGTCCCTTCTATCAGTACAGCGGGAGGCGGCGTTTCTCCGAGCTCAACCTCCTCATCAACATATCTTTCGGCCTCCGGGTTCAAAGCAGCCAGTGCGCCAATGAGCTCGCTACTGCGCTCTCCAAAACGCGCATCCATCTCTCCTTGCACAGCATCAATAACACTGTAAAATGCTTTCTTGTACTCAGTCTTTTCGTCTGTCACTTTGTGACGGACCAACGGTTTCCTCAACTGCAAATCCGCGGAGGTTATTGTAAATTGTGCGTCTTCTCTTGCTTGGACCGGGTCCAGGGTCGTTCTCCGGCACAGCCTCGATGGCCGTGGCTGGAGGAGCGCAGAGTTCCCACAGTGCAAAACTGTGGCTTCACGCAATCAGAAGTGTCACCGCGCTGAACAAGTCCATAATTTCGGCTTGTAGTAGTCTGTTATGCGGCTCGAAAAGTGACAACAGTTTGACGATCCGATTTGGCAGAGGAGACTGTTGGTTGGCTTTTCAACCGTTACCGAATATCGATTATGATGAACTAGAAATGAAATAGTAAGCCGGCGAAAACTCATCCAGCTTCACTTTCAAAAATGCGCGGTAACTGTTGAGCGGCTGCATTGACGTATTACGTAGGCCTACGTAGCCTTACTTTCTTTTCAGTAAGGCCGTGATAGGCTGCTGCAGTGTAGATAGACTCCCATCAATCAAACAAAATCACACCATTGTTTATTTATATTTTAAATGTTTTGATGATAAATAATGTAACATTAGTATTTATCAACACAAAATTAGCTACTATGATAGTATAAAATAAAAATGAAAGTAATTTTTTTTGAGAGATCTGTGCCCCAAGTGGGGGGGGCACAAGCATTTCTGGGGGCGGGCCCGGCCCCCTATGGCCCGCCCATAGCGACGGGTATGGCTGCATGTTGAATTGGATACAATATTGAATATAGCAGCATGATGGCTACAACTACAAAATGTATTGCACAGTTTAAAAGATTATCAGTGTACATATAAGCCCCACTCTCCATCCAATCAAAAGGATATCTATGATTCTTCCAGAGTAGCTATAGAAAAAAATATAACTATGTACATTACTGAAAAATATATAACCCTTGTTTAATAATAACAAAGGTATCTTACTGGATAGGCACCCTTCTTTAAGCTATATAATATGGTATTATACACTTAGCTGTCACTGCAAGACAGAATGGACTGTGGTACCAAAACACCAACGAATAACCCAAGGTCTAAATACATATAGCAGAACACAAGCCTAATTCAGACGCTGAACGAGAAAAAAGCTAAAACACTCTTTGTTTCTGGTTGTATTTCAGAATAGTTTGTTCCAGTTGCATCATGTTAAAAGGGTTCGTGAAGTGATTAAGTACACTCCTTCCATTTAACTTAATAATGATCTTGAGATAAAAATTAAGCTTTTACGCTAACATTTTTTAAATGTTCTAACTAACCAAAATAGGTAATGGGCTGAATTTATGTTGGAGCACACTAGCAATGCCACAGCAGGGGATAAATTATACAGACTGAAGTTTCATTACGATCAGTAACATTATGCAGAAAGACTTTGATTTATTTGTAAGTGATAGATTTAAGAACCACGTGGCTGGCCTCCCCATTAAAAGCCCCCCCCCCCCCCTCCCCTACCCCCCTAAAATGGCACCTTCAAATGACATCATTTCTACGAGGGTGTGGTTACATTCATACAGGTTCCATCGATAATAAATTAAGTTGGCGAGCTTGTGGTGTAGTGGTTAGGGCCCCCACAAATTAGGCTCAGTCCTCTTCCCAGCGGACCCGGGTTCAAATCCGGCCCAGGTCGTTCTCTGCATGTAATTTCCCTCTCTACCCCATTGCATCTCTGTCACTCTAAAATTGTCTAATAAAAAAGCCAAAATGAAAAATCAGTACAGAGTAAATTCAGATTTCAGCCGTTGGATTTGGTTATGTACTCTACTTCTATCCATCATTTTGTTGCTTCTTGCTTTGGATTGCTCTTTTTAGCAGATTCATTGCTTGCAGATAGCAGCCTCACATCTCAGCCCGGGCCCTGAATACACACATTTATTAGCATTCATCATTTCGTCACCATTCATTTTCAAGATCAACGGACCAAGACAGAGACACAACCCGAAAGTAAGCAATGAAAGCATCACAGAAGCTGACCTGATTAAAGGTAAGGTTTATGGTCTCCAGAGATTGTGGGATTGTTTATACTAACCGCAGCAATATTTGATGCCCTGAGCCACTGGGTTTTGATAGCCGTTTACAGAGCCTCGGCTGTGTATAAACACAACATTTTTACTGTTACGGACATCTAGCGGATGGTTGAATAGATATTAGCTGATTTTGACAAAAACTTTTTTTTTCCAGATTACAATGACTGAGCATGCCTTTACATCATACAACTATCTCAGACAAATAAATGTACTTGATAAGACAAGTTCCCAGTTATAAGAAATTAATACATGGAGATAATACTAGGTGGATTTCGTGGCTGAGGTCAGATTTATGCAAATGGGATGACACCATTTTGTTTAGGTCCTAATTTTGACGTTAACGTGAGCCTGTGTTACTGCCCATGCGGATATTCTCTTAAGAAAGAGCCCCCTCGCAGAACAATTCTCCAGGCTTAAGTTGAAGTAGGCATCAACAGCCCTCTCTAACATCATATAAAGCACTTCATTGTGAAATCATTTTTCACACACATCAAAGAGTTCGTACTGGTTTATATATTTATCCGCTGATTCATACCAAGACCTTTAAGACAAATGGGGACTTCTAATTAATGTACCGTAAGTGTATCATTACTGTATTAATTCAGATAATGATTTGCCAATTGGATTTAGTAAAATACTGTAAAAACATAATTTTGCTCTCCTGACCTACAGGTATATTGTATTATCTTGCTGGTGCAAATGATCACATAATGGATATTAATCACAGATATGGTTGCCATACTATTTAGTTTGTTTATACCATTTGGTTATGCCTTAACTTTTGCACTCATCTAGAATATATTTGTTGTACATATTACTTCTCTCATCTTATCTTATTTCATTCTTTTTTTATTTATGCACCATAGGTCGGAGAGAAACACCATTTTGATTCCTCTGAATGTCTGGCATATATTGCAGAAATTGGCAATGAAGTTGACTTTGCAGAGAGGTTCACACAGAGTCCAGTCCATTGTCCAGACCACGGATACTTGCAATCAGTCCTTACCAACTTCCTAGAAAATGTATTACAGTTTTTCTCTTTCAATTGGTTAAAGCAAGTATAATATCCACTCCCTAAGTTGAGGGCTGTGCTTCTCATTTCCCAATCGCAACTCATACAGACACCTCAATTAAATGATGAGACTCTTCAACAAGTTCTGCTAGAATAAGTAAATGACCTTTTCTGCACAAACTGTTTGGATACTTTGTTCAAATTTCAAAGCATAGAACTGAAATCACTCACACTCAGATTATACAGCTCCGGAAAAAAAAATAAGAGACCAGTCTGGATTTTCCTCAAATCTTCATCTCTACATTACTTATGAATATGCTTTTAATGACAAAACATGTATTGGAATTTGGTAGAAACGTTGTCAGAAGTTTATATTATAAAACCAAAATGTTCATTCTACTCAAACATAAACCTAGAAATAGTAAAACGAGAGACACTGAACATTTGGAGTGGCCTCTTAATTTTTTTTCCAGAGCTGTATGAGGCTTAATGCACGATGAGCAGTGAACACTCCCAAAAATATCTAACAGAAAAAAACAACAGGCACCATTTTTTTATGGATAATCAAAATCATATTTCATTTTGTGCAAATTGGATTATTATGGAGGCCTGTCAGTTTATGAAAGCATGTACTGTCTATAAATGCCTTGAACAGGCTGGATTCCATTTCTTACAGCATTCGCAACGCTGGTATTATTGCGCATTTTTAAATGTACCAAAATATGACCAATGGAATAAGAGAATTGTTTGTTGGTGTGGTTTAAGCCTTAGTGAATGGATATCCTCGTCTGTGTGTACATTGTTACTCATAAAAAACAAAGTGACAGGATTTTCAAAGTCGCCTTAAACCTAAATTAAACATTAAAAGGGGGCCATTATCTCCCTGTGAAACATATTCAGGGGAGGTTGCTCATTAATTATTTTGCGTGCTGCATACTGTATTTGTGCTTTAGGACTTTTTACTCTCTACAAAACAACAGTGTTATCCTAGGAGAACAGGAGACTGGCTATTATTGAAGCCTGCAGCGGTGCGCTAGGTTTGCCAACCGTTGCAATATTCAAACAAATGTGACAGACATTCCATTCTTATATTTGTGTTGTGGTGGGAAAATACAACCTGCATACCTGTCACTAAATGGAATGGGTATTTGTCTAAGGTAAAATGTACTGATTGTCATCACTCACTGCCAACAGTTTGCTGTCTCAGCACATAATGACATACATTATGTTTGTGTGGTCATCCACACACAATGGTGGATGATGAAATGTCTGCGACTGCTTCTCTAACAAACTCAACCACATAAAAGTTACAGTGCCTAAGAAAAGTATGTAGACCCCTTCACATTATGCACACTATGTGTTGAGGATGTACTTTTAATTTTTTTTTTTGGCATTTTAGCTTTAATTAGACAGATTTGGAGAGACAGAGTTGAAATGGGGCAAAGAGCGGAAGACATGCAGAGAACGACCCGGGCGGGATTCGAACCCAGGTCTGCTACGCCACGAGCGCCCCCCCTTGAGGATGTACTTTTGACATAATCATTTTATTTTGGTGTTAGACATTTTTGCAAATGTATTAAATACAATATAGAACTGTAATATCTCACTAACATACTGACCGGCAACTACTAGCGACCAGAGAAGCTTCTCTTCACATTACTTCTCGATGACAACTTTGTTTTTGTTATGTTTTTGTTTTGTTTTTTACTTATGTAATGTTGTGATCGAAATAAACTGAACTATCAACTATGAAGTATAAGTCTCTGAACTTTGAGAAGGGGTGAAGACCATTCTCCCACAGGGCACACATGTTCAGTCTTGATGATGGTGGTGGGGAGAATTGTCTAACATTTCAGCCCATAATCTCACACTGGTGTTCAACAACGCTGAGATCTGGTGCAATAAAGGCCATATCTTTTTCATACTCATCAAAACATTAAGGGACCTCTCATGCCCTATGGATAGGTGGAATTGCCATCAGGATAGAGAGATGTTTCATTATAGGAATACAGTATTGACTCCATGCAAGCAAAATGTGCCCTATAGCATAACAGAGCCGTCAGAACCCATCACTCAAGCATTTAGAGACTTACCTAACAATATTCAAAGATATAATCGCTGCCGAAAGGGCTTCTACAACATACCAGATTAAGGGTTTGAATACTTACAGACCTGAATAAATGAGCGACACAATTTAACACATGCAGATGGTTATGCATTTTGCACTGCATGATAACTTCCAATCATGTTCTGTGGCATGTATACAGATGCTGAGCAGGCACGGGAAGAAAGGGAAAAGATCCAAGTGACTTTGAAGGAGGGTTCATTGTTGGGAGTTATATGCAGAATACTGTTGACATCACACATTTGACTGTGATGCTTGTGCATTATGTGCAATGTCAAAGCAAGACGTGACCAAACTCTTGTCAGTATGAATAATCCATAGACAATTACATAGAGAGGATATAGTAGGTTTGCATTGAGCTGTCCTGTTAATCCTAACCCTTACTGTGATGTCACAAGAAGGAAACTATAGGGTTAGACAGTGAGACCATAAAACACTCTTTCTGCCTTTTCTCAGGCTAAGATGATCCGATTTAATTTTTTTTTTGCACAGTTATACTAAATAGGATTTCTGAGTTCAATACACCTTCATATTTCAACCGGTGAGGTAGGCCTTTAAGCCTGCACACCTGGATTTGGGTAGTTTATCCCATTCTTCCTTGCAGGTCCTCTCAAGCTCAGTCAGATTGGATGGGAAGTGCCCGTGAACTGCCATCTTCAGGTCTCTCCACAGAGGCTTTACAGAGTTTAAGACTGGGTTTTGGCTGGGACACTCAAGGACAGTTAGAGACTTGTCCCGAAGCCTTTCCAGCGTTGTCTTGGCTGTATGCCATGGGTCATTGTCCTACTGAAAAGGTGAACAGGCGCCCCACTCTCTAAGGTTGTTTGCGCTCTGGAACAGATTCCCTTGTATCCCTGTTCCTCCCACTATGTTGCTGCCACCAACATGCTTCAATGTGGGGATGGTATTGGCCAGGGAATGAGAAGTGCCTTGTTTTTTGCCAGACATAGTTCTTGGAGTTCTGCCCAAAGAGATCAGTTTTTGTCTCATCGGACCAGATAATCTCTTCCCACATGCTCTCCGAGTCCTTTATGCAGTTTAGAAAATGCCAAGTGGAATTCCATAGGCCTTTTACTATTGGCTTCTGTCTTGCCATTCTTCCATAAAGGCCAGATAGATAGAGTGCTCATGAGATGGTCAACCTGCACAAAGGTTAGCTTCCATTCCTTCTGTTCTTCAGAAGCTCTCAGAGTAACCATTGGATGTTTTGCACACATCCTTGATCCAGGGTCTTCTTGCCCGGTAACTCAGTTGGCTGGATTAGTCCTGGTGTTTCCAAACTTCTTCAAATTCATAATGATCAAGGTCAATATGCACCTTGGAACACTGAAAGCTTTAGCAATGGTGTATTACCCTTGCAATGATCTATACCTCCCTCGTCACAATTGTATTCCAAAGGGTTACTTAGGGTTCCCTGGACTTCATGGCCTTGGTTTTGTCTTTCCATATAGTGTGAATGGTGGGAAATCTTTTATACACACACAAGTGCCTTTCTACACTATGTCCATTCCATTAAATCAAAGTCCAGTAAAGTTCTAGAAAAACATCTGGAGGAAAATTATAGGGTTTGAATACTTATGTGATGAAGACATTTCAGTACTTAGGTTTTGATACATTAAAATACTTCTAAAAAACTTTAATTTTGATTAATTTTCTAAATAAAATGTATACATTCTAATCCAAATTCTGCTAAATCAGACATGAACACCAGCATATTGATTGCCAAACCAGAACATATGTAACAATGTCAAGGCCCACCTTTGCATCCATGACTCAACAGTGTGGTTCAACACACCCTCTGACAGGCTCATATATGCTAAGGATGTGTAGCGGTGTAGCAGCAAACTGCAGAGGAAGCTCATACAGGGAGACAGATGCACACACACCTCAAACATTAAAGGCTAAGCAGAGTCTAGACAGGTAGCGGAGGAAATCTTGGCAATCTCAGCACACAACTGATTTGTCTATACAACATTATAAAAGATGAGGGTGCAGTGACATCGTACAACCCACTAGACTACAGTAAGATGAAGTGAAGAGTTAACACAGCCAGGAAAAGCTCCCAAGATACAACACAAAAACACACACACACACACACACACACACACAGACTAGACAATACAGAACACTTGGGCTCTGCTGAGACCACATAACAAGCCACAAATCTGCATTCAACACTAAATTACGTTGTGGTTAAAACCCACAACATACATAAACCTATGTTCGAAAAGGATCTACGAGTGAGCTGTAGTCCTTTAGAGGCATGACAGGCCATAACAGAGACAGATTTCAGCACTCACTGTAGCTCCTATACATTTGGCAGGTTCATAAATGTAAGAAGAATTATTTAGCATGAGAAGGCGCCACAATGCACTGGCCATAAGGCACGAGTCCCTAATTACTGCCTTGTGGGGGCCCTTGCTTATCATCCGCAGCAATTTTTCGTGTGGCAAATATTCCCACAACAGCCTTTGATGTAATTACTTTCCAAACAGTCCCCCCGCCCCACACCCCTCTAGCCAATATCCTGTTCTAAATTCATGGCTTGGCTTGTTTTGCGGCGTCACTGGAACACACACGTTTTTCATTTCTCTGCCTTGTAGAGAAGAGAACAGCTTCCAATGGCTCCCGAGAAGCAAAACCCAACTGTGACCGCCAAGAGTGAAACATACCTTGCGTTCCAATCCCCATACTTCCCTACTATTTAGTATGCCAGAAAAAGTTTTAGGATGTCCCAAAACATGCACGTCAATTGCAGTATGCTGAACATACATAAATGCCCCACTAACTCAAATAGCATTTTGGAGTATTCGTCTTTATTCTTGACATTTCTCGACATAATGGAAAAAAAAAAAATGTTCCTTATCTGATTTTTTTTCTCTCCTGTGGGCCTAAAACTATTTTGTACTTTAGTATGTAGTGTAGTAAAAAGAAAAAGTATGTGATTTGGAACGCAGGGATTACTAAAATGAAAGAAGAAAAATGTTTTATGGACAATTTTTTCATCTTAGTGAGGAAGCAATGCACATTAGAGTTAAGGATGTTGTTCCTATGAATAATTGAAGCAAAACAACCAGCCAAACGTGTAAACAGTACAGAAAAAGAACAGCTAGCCAACATTACTCTGATCTCACTCCAAACAGTGTTGAAGGATCACCCTTATAACTCCACTCCACCTTTAGTTCGATTTGCTCTGTGTGTGTGTGATCAACAAATGGGATTTCGACAATAAGCAGGTGCTGTGCAACAAAATACAACCTAAAAAAGGTCTCATTCAGTGGAAACTCAAAATGTAATATGTTACATCTGCATTTCAAAAATAAACAACTATACAAACATTTAAAAAAGGTGCTCTGAGGAACTTTCAGTTTGTGTTAATTCTTGCAACCCCTTTGGACAAAAGCGGTAGTGTTTTTACTATGCCAGCTGTTGTTCCTGGGTGAGCGTACCCATGACAAAGGCATTAAGAAAAACTATATATAAATGGCACTCGTTGCACTGATGGTCTTGTTTGCTGCAATTTATGATCATCAATGTTTCAGAAATATATAAAAGTTCCTAGTTGCACCTTTAAATAAAAAAAAACGTCTTGGGAATCCAAAAGTAAACAGAAGGAAAGTTATTCCCACCGTTGCCTATCTTATCTGAAGATTACTGCCAGTGCTCAGCTCAGCCCTTGTCAAATTTGAATTTAAGTTTAATTACCAATCAGCCACGGATTTATAAAATAGTCAGGTGCGGCGCCACAGTGAAGACTTATTCTATCTAAGAGGCTTCTCCGCATAGAAAGGAGGTTAATTAAATTTCCTCTTGCACACCACACCACACTCCCTTACCTTAAATATACCTCTGCACATCTGAAACTGTTTTTGTTTAAGGATGGTGGATTCATGACAAGTAAACTAAACTTGCAGGCTGGTGTGGCTGTTTGATAGATGATACACATTACTACCGATAACACTACCGTCTGCTAAGGGCCAACACAGAGAGAATGAGGAGGAGTTTATTTCACCAGACTGTTCAACCAGACTGACAATGTCACTTGGCCCACCACCCAGTGACCACCCAATCATTATTATAATCAAATATTGCACTTTATATAGTTGAATGACAGCCGGACTCGTACTCAAGAATATCACTACACATTGCCCTGTGCAATTATGTATGTGACACATAATAAAACTAACTAACTAACTAACTAACAATACAGGGCTCAAAAGACTTAGTTACTATAGGCTCAAAGACGCTTTGAAAAAAACTCAAAAGTATGTTCTTTTCATTACAATTGTAAGGAGAGCTCAGTAGCTAATTAGCTTGGGCAGTTGTTTGAGTTCAACATGGGAACACATTGGTCACATGTTAGCATTATCATTTGAAAAATGTGGATTCTGGCTTTAATGTGATTTTGGAAAGTCCCACTATTCATGTACCCACAAATACTCCCAAATTGTCCTGTAAAAGAATGACTTCTGGGTTCCTTCCATCACATTTAATGTACAGGGCAATTTTACTAGTCACTTAAGTGTTCAGCAAGGCCATTGACCTTGACAAAGTGCACGATCCAATTCCACTTCTAGCTTTTCGAAAACGGCCTAAATGATAATTTTTAAACAGCCAACCAGACATAATTTGGTCTGATAGAATACATTAAAACGATAATGCAGCGTAATAGCCAGAGTTTGTTCTGTCTTAGAGAGGCCTGTCATCTCCCGCTGAGGCCACACACTGTGACATAAAGATCAAAACCAAGAGGGTCTTTAAAATGAAATGTGACCTTTAAACTAGATATTTTCGCAAAAAGCTTTCCATTTTCATTTATGTGACAGGATGACAATCTGCTTGAAAAGAACTCTTATATATTTGGGGTGGGGTGGTAGTGGGGTGAAAAGGAAAAAGCATGTATGCGCATGTAACTTGACAAATTGTGCTTCAAGGTTTCTATTTATATATTTTTCTCATCTCAAAGGGAGGGGTGAAAATCTTCCCCAATTCTCTTTGCCTTTCGCCCAAAGGCTTAGTATGACATATTGCTAATCTGGTTATTATGCAATTTATCAACTCTCTCTCTCTCTCTCTCTCTCTCTCTCTCTCTCTCTCTCTCCCTCTCTCTCTCTATCTCTCTCTCTCTCTCTCTCTCTCTCTCTCTCTCTCTCTCTCTCTCTCTCTCTCTCTCTCTCAGGCTGGAACCAATGGATTGTGACCAAAACAACAACAAGAACAGAAGAAAAAGAAGTCATCAGGCTCCGCCGTTTGACAGCGAAAATACTTCACGAAGTAAAACAAAAAAGTTACAGACCTTTGCTACTGCAACCAAAAAACCTGGTGCAACCCCAAATTGATTGAATTGAATTGAATTGCCGTGGACCGGTATGAGGCATTTTTTTTGCAGTGTGAGTACATCTTGATAGGGGTGACAGATTGAGTGTTACCCCGAGGCAAACATCATCCCCGGGCTTTAGATGGTGATGGTCATCCTTTTTCAGCAGGAGCAGTGGTTGTGGCTGCAGTTTTTTTTTTTTTTTTTTTTGTGTGTGCCGTCAGCTAATTAAGGGGTGGCCCTGTCATTAAAGAGGCGTAAATCAAGCCCTTAATGTGACTCGGGAGTCTTTGCTTGACTGAGACACTGGGCGGGTAGAATGTGGTCCTCTTGATTTAATGGGCCCCGAAGCCAAAAGGGGGAAATAAGTCTTGATAATGACGAGCCAAAGTACAGTGTATTGATCACCAGCGCTCCCCTCTGGTGTCTGTGTGGGTGAAAGCAGCAGCCCGGCCATGGAAAAAAATTGAACTGGGATTTCTCATCTGTGTTAAGAGAGGAAAGCTTTATTATACACCAACAGACAAGCGTGGGTCAAGAAAACTTTGACTAATGTTGTTTGTACAAGACCACTCTGGTTCACTTTGTCATTGTTTTTCTACACAGTGCCCACTCATTTGGTCGGTCTGGCTACACAACTGTATACACCCCAAGTCACCGCTGTGGTAGGGCATCTTGGTAATAGATGGAATTTGTTGAATAAAAGCGCTTAAAAAAAATTTTTGGCAAATTTGCAGAACTGTCTGTACAGACAGGCAGAGAGGCAGACAGACAGACAGACAGACAGACAGGCATAGAGAGAGAGAGAGAGAGTGAGAGAGAGAAAGACACATACAGACAGACAGACAGGCAGAGAGAGAGAGAGAGAAAGACACATACAGACAGACAGACATACCGGAGAGACAAACATACACACGTACACTAAGGATTGTGTTTTTGAGCAAGATTATGATTTGCACCACTTTATATTGTCAAAAGGATACATGTTCGCACCACTAGTGGATTTGCCAAGCAGCTGAAGTAATGGTAAACTCGTCAGTGTGCAGTCCAACTAATTTTTCCCCAACAACACAACACAATTCCCGGCCCTGTCACCATCAGTCTTTCATGAGTGTGCTAAATGCTGGCAGCGGCTGCATTGGGAAATTAAGACAGTTGGTGCTATAGTTCCTCTAATTACAAGACAACAGTGGCGGCGAAAAAAAGAAGTTTGACAGCTAGAGATTTGGCATTTTTGCATTTTCCACATCATTACTGCGATGAAAACATTAAATATTTATCATATTCGAGTCAGGGGTGGGGAATCATTTTTCGCCTCCGATGTTATTAAGATTTTTGGTTAATTATCATCAAGGCCTATTGGGTGCAGCACCTCCTGCGATGTGCTACTACCCTGCGTCCATTTTACTATGTAATTATATCCACTCACTCCGTCTAGCACCATCTTTGGCTCTTGGAAACGTGTTCATAATCACCTCAAGATGTCGATTTGGCAAATGCTGTTAATTGAAAGCTCCCCGTTAGTTCATCTAGGATTGAAATTAAAAGGCGTTTATAGAGACATTTGGGAGTGCTATATACAATTAACTGGTTCCTCCCCTTCTCCCTGTCTCACTGTGTTTTCAAAAACTGCACTCCTGTAAGACTTTCATCAGACAGGACTTTGAATTAAAAGCACTTGGTGACATGATAGGCAATCTACTGCCTGTCGCAATAATAATTTATGAAACGCGCACATTTTGTAAGTGATCACTGTATAAATAAAGAGCGATTTAACACTTATATTAACATAAATAAACCGCTTACTTCACCTTTAAACAAGAGGCAAGGAAGGAGAGGAACTGCCATTCATGTGGCAGGACAATACACACTTAAAACAATGCATCTGGTTCGTCCAATGATATCGTCATGTCCATGTCAAATAAAATCCACAATACAAAAGGAAGAGGTAGGCGTGACTGGCAGGCTTGTAGCTGGAGCGGAATAAAAAAAGTGGCAAAATAAGGGACAATGACGAAAAGGCAGAAGCCATGAGTTCAACTTAAAGGTGGAGCTGATTCTTGAGAACGCTTGTTGTCTAGTTGTTGTGGGCCCCTTTTTTTTTTTTTTTACATATCCTTTGTATACTGTACCAGTGTATTAACACCACATTTATTTTGGTGCACACACAGTAAGCGGATTGTGAGGAAATGTTCACTGATTTTGACAAGCTGCACTGCAAACTGTGCCGAAAACATGTGGCAGCTAAGACGGGCAACAGAAAAAAACTGTTTGATCATGAGAAACAATATGAGCCGTTGGAAATAGGCAGAATGGAAGGCATGACTGTATAGTGTTGTAAATGGTAAATGGACTTGACTTGTATAGCGCTTTTTAGCTGATTTTCTCAGCCCCAAAGCGCTTTACATTTCTTACCACATCCACCATTTCATACACATACTCATAAACCGATGGCAGTAGCCGCCATGCCAGCTTTCACTCCTAAACCTTCACACCACAGGAACAGCTTCCCCCTCTCTGCAGCCAGCCTGATTAACAAGACCCCAGGTGCCCCACTGACACGGGCTCATTATATTCACCATGGGCTCACATAGACACAACATGTACATTAATGCACAGTCTCCACACCTGAACCCTTCCATTAACAGACAGCTATACAGATTGTACATACTGTGATCAATAATTGCATGGTTTTGGTCATTCTTGTACAGCTACCTAGATTTGTTTATACTCCTAAGGCTTTTGTCACATAGCCTACCTATCAAAAGGTGCATTTTACTACTAGCATGGATGATTGTACATGATTCTCACAGTACTACATGTTGCTTGTATTTAAAAATATACACTAGTGTTCACATCACACTCACATAGGGCTAAATATCTAATAAAAACAGCCTACAGGAGCAAACATTCTTACAGCTAACATTACGGATCGAAATACAAACTAAAAAGTCCCTAACAGCTCACAAATAGAAAATGCGTGTTATATTGAATTATGAAAATAAAGTTTACAATTTAAACACTTGATGAGCCTATATTGTTGTTTCAAAATAATATGGTAAATAATACAAAATAGTATGCTACTCAAGTTATTCACTCGAAGCTTATAGTCATATATAAACAACATGCAGTCATTATAGGGGAGAACGGGGGAATCTGAGGCATCGGGTATTAATGTGAGCCATCCCCTGTATCTAGGCAACAGAAAACATTTGTGGTCATGTGAGATATATGTTTTCAAGCCCCTCTCATTTCCCCATGGCCCTGAAAGAGAGGACCTCATGGTGCTGTGGTAAGATGTTTTTTTTCACCAAAATAGGTATTTTGCATGTAAAAGTAAATTTTCTTGCTGTCAACTTAATCAACTGTTGTGCCAAAGCAAATGTATTCACGTAGAAAAACTTATATCATACGTGTTGATGAATTACCAACATATGAAACCATGTGATGCTGATAACTGAAGATTAGCCTGAAATGCTAAGAGAGGTAGTTTTTTCTCAAATTGTGGTGGTGGGGGAAAGTGAGCCAAATGCTGTGGGGGAAAGTGAGCCACTGTCTCACTTTCCCCCACCATGAGGCACAAGTTAAGTTTAGTCTTAAACATATTTTAATGTAATATTACATGACATATGTTTTATTTTAATGTCATACACATTGTAGAAAAGCCATCATGCCAAGGAAATACACCAGGAAGACGACCTGGGGCAACCACACGGAAAGAGCACTTTCTCATCTTTCCCTGTAACCTTCAGGGCTGGAATGTAGAGTAGGCCTAGTTGTAGAGTGTAACAGGCTGATGTTATAATCCAGTTGGGTCTTCTCCTGTGTTCTGAGTCCCAGGCTGTTCTCGCTGGTTCTGATTTTCCTATGCTTTGACCCCCAGACACTAGCTGGCTCTAAGGGTCCTGTGTTCTGACCCCCAGACTGTGTTCTAATCTAACTGGTTCTATCTTTCATTTGAATCTTATTAAAACCTTTTGAATTATAGTATGTTGTATTCGATTTTGTACAGAGTTACTTTCAAGTTTTTAGAAAATTTGCTTTGCCAATTGACCAAACCCCATCATTCTTTTACTAGTCCGACATTAGTTCTGGAATGTGTGGCTAGCTTTCAGGATTACAACTGTTACAATAGTGTTGTTATGGTAGTTTCAGAGTGGAAAAAGTAAGTGGAAAAAAAAAATAAGAAAAATAAAGATTCATATCATTATGCTACAAAGCCTCCCATGACCAAAATGTCTTGTTTTCTCTGTGTGCTATTTGTGTAAACATAACTTTTTGGATCACAACACAGGTTTTTTACTAGTCAACAAGAGTGTGCATGTGTTTGTGCACAGAAGAACGTACAGATGTCAATTAGCTCGAAAGATCAATTGAGGGGTGACCCTCTTTTACAATGACGTTGAGTTAATTACAGATACACAATATACAATAAAAATACACAACAATCTTACAACATACGACAAATAGAACATTCAGATCAATTGAATGAAGCAGAAAAATAGCCTAATAAAAACAAGTGATACAAGTGATTCAAAATAATAAGTTTAAATTGGTTAACAGTTATGAGTGTATTTATGCAGGCCTAAATCATAGCATGTTCAAAGGGGGTTCTCTGTGCGTTTCAATGTTCACATACACATTGCCAGTCTGGTTGGGTGTTGCTGGTGAACTGCTCTGCTCCTCTGTAGCCTATATGTTATGTACATGTGCTATGGGAAGAGGTGATCAAATATTAATCATAGAAATGTTCCAGGGCTCCCGCACTGCTCTGAGCCCCTGATTCAGTTTGGCAAAGCAAAACATATTTTATTAAATTCTTTCGAACCTGTTATAGCCATGTTATAGCCCCCATCATTAATTTGCATTTGCTCTTATATAATCAATTGAACAATCGATACATTTATAACATGTGATCTACAATGTTCTCATTTCACGCCCTGGAGCAGGGACAGTTGGAGGTGGGGAAATAGCACAAAACTTCTTGTAAGTTTTGTGGATGTTTTCCCAGAAAACGAGGCCAGAGAAGGGACAGATGTATATATCTTAAACAAAGGCCTACTGTATTTTCCTGACTCAGCTGACCAAACCATAGATACAAGTTACTTTCAAGGCCAGGAGCATAATTCTACTTTTCGGCATAGTGCAGGTCGAGAGCGAGGAAGAAGAGGATTGGACGAGAAGATACAAGACTACAACATAGACCAATCAATAGACTTTGTCAAGATATGTTAAAAAGCCTTGCTGTTGAAAAGGCTCATCACTCTTTTTGACTTTTTTGTCTGTCTCTGACTCCTGCATACGCTGTCCTGTGATCTCACTTCATTAAACAACAACTGAGAACTCTGAAACTTTTTCCAGTCATCTTTTACTTTTTTACCTTCCATACATCCGAACAAAAGAACACGAGATATTATAGTTTTAATAAACCTAATTTATTTAAAAAATAAATAAAATAAAGAGAATTTTAAAAGTTTTCAATAAAACTCACTTATCTGTCACATGAGAGGAATGCATTTGAACAACTCCAGGAGTTCACAAAAAAGCTTGTTATACAGCCCCGGGAAAAAATGAAGAGACCAGTCTGGATTTTTCTTAAATCTTTCTCTCTACATTACTTATTAAAAATGCTCTAAATGAAAATATTTGTATTGTGAATTGTGTATATGCTGTATGTCCCACAAGCCCGGTCTGAGCTGGGAAAGACACCTTTTAGCTTCAGTGCCCCCGACTCCTGCAACAACTTACAGCAACAAATTAAACTAAATACCTTCATATCCTTTAACCAATTTAAACAAACTATCTTAAATCTGCCAAACTCTACCTGTAACTGTTTTAATTAGGCTATATTGTACTTTCACCCATTTAATTTTAATTGCTGCCACTCTTCACCACTGTGTAAATGTTTCAATTGTTTTTTTCTCTTCACCTGTTGTTGTGTATTTGATGTTTTTGCATTGAATATTGTTTATGTATTGTTGTTTTTCCTTTGAATTTGTTTTGAACTCGACGTCATTGTAAATGAGGGTCACCACTCAATTGGTCTCTTGAGGATAAATAAAAGTTAAATGAAAATGAAATATTTGAATTATACTCACTCACTCACTCACTTGTCCCACATTCATCACACGCACTTTGAAACATGGCAAACATCACATACTGATGATACCGTCATAGTAAAATGTCCGTCGGTACACACTCTTTTCATGTCCGACGACTCATTAAAACCTCCTTAGCATTTCTCTGTACCAACATAACAACACTTCTGTATAAAACTTAGATAAATAAATAACACAATGATTTGGCTAGATCTATCCGGGGGGAAAGAGGAGAGAGAGAAAAAAAAATTAAGATTCATGAACATATTTCCACATCACAGGCATTGCTACAGGCATGTCATTTGGCTGGGAAAGCATTTCTGCCGGGCCCCCAGTGTGTGTCTAGTGATTACAAACAGTAGGACACATAGGGCTGAACCCAGCAAGGCATTTTCCCTTTGCCTATTTCCTCTCCTCCTGCTGGGATATGCAACTGTGCAAGCGTGGGTGTGTGTGGTTTTTCCACATAGCATGTTGCTATGTCGCTATGTTGTCATGTGTAGTTGTAGGCTAACTCCCAAGCGCTAATCAGTTGTTTGGTTGGTGAGATATATTTTTTGTGTGGCGGCTCACTTTCTGTCATTTCAAGATGGTGGATACGATGTGTGAAATCCTTCCTTCTATTGTGTGAATTCAAATAGTCAGTTACTATAGGAACTTTCCCTGTTTAGAAATGGCACATTATTTGGCCATCTGTCTCTGGTCTGCTGGTGGCGGGAGTGTTATATAAACTACAGTGTGTGGGTATGAAATCACATTTTGCTTGGGTATTTCAGCTGAAGTATTGGAACTAGAATTAGAAATTAGGAAAACATGTGTTGTGATTTTCTCTGCTGGATGCATTATCATCCGTGTCAAATCTAATACAGTAAACATGCATGTCAATTAAGTGTAAAGATGTCGCCGTTAAAGGTGCAGACAGCGATTCTGGAGCATGCTTTTTGTCAAAATCAGTTGATATCTCCTCACTGTCTGATTACGTGTGAATACCATGTGTGAACTGGAAAAACATCCAGTGTTCATAGTATACACAGCCTAGGCTCCATAAAAGGGCATGTTGCTAGCTATGGTGGGCCTCCTTTGTTTACATACTCTTTGTCTAAATATCAGTTTACAGAGCCTAGGTTGTGTATTAACACCAGAGTTTTTTTCAGCGTGCACACAGAACAGACAGGTATCTTTGAGGTTAGATAAAGGAAAAAAATAAGTAAAAATTAACGTATCGTGAGCAGTTATATTCACTGATTTTGACAAAAAATTATTCTAACAACAAGCATTTTCCAGAATAGCTGACACCACTTTCAATGACGGCAGGACAAATCACAGACTATTTCACCATTTGTATCTTCACCATGATAATTGTGGATGACATGTAGTGTAAACGCGTGGCCTTAAATTCCTCAAAATAGTTCTGCGGGGTTTATTCAGGCTTACAGTAAAGAAGGGCAATTAAAGCCAAAGTGTCTGTGCTATTGGACGTGCTACAGTGGCTAATAAGTGGCGAGTGATGCATTGCATTGTCTTAGCTAAGGCAACAGAATCTGCCCACCACCTTCTTTAAGCCACAGTCATTAGTACGTTTCATCTCGCTTGTTGTGTGTGTGTGTGTGTGTGTGTGTGTGTGTGTGTGTGTGTGTGTGTGTGTGAGTGTGTGTGTGTGTGTGTCTTGGGTACACTTAAAGGGAATGAAGGAGGGTTAAGGGGTCAATTAAAAACACATCCTTTGAAATTAAAGTCTTGATTTTTGCTCTGTCCAAAGTGCAGCACTCACAGAAAAGCACCAGACACTCAATAAACCGGGTTAAATCAAAGTGTGAGTCATTCACTGAACACGAGCTGCTGAATTAAAGATCTCTTATTATACTACTTTTCTGGTCTTAATGTCTTGTTAAAAACTGCTATAGAGCAACCTGACACGAATCACATCACAAACAACCATGTAGATCTTCGGGAAGCTCTTCCTCTCATCTCAGCGAGCACAGCAGTCTCTCTCTACACTCGGCATTGTGCTTCTCCGCCCCCCTAAGAGTTGTGTAGTCATACTATACACTGTAGTTTAGCTATTAGTGACTTATAATACATGCATTCAACCAACCCAATCGTTTAAAGGTGCAGTGTGTAAACAGAATAGGTATTTTTTTCAGACCAGTCTTGGTAGAATTGGAAAAGTTGTTAATTGTATTACCTTAGAATGAGCCTTAGATAAATAGGAGCAGGGTACGCTGCGACGTTGCCCCGCTTTGTTTCTACAATAGCACAGAACGGACAAACTGAACGGCCATACATGTTTTTATATATAGTGGGCGTCCTGGGGAAATGCACCTGTTGGAAGACCAAGAAGAAGTACTGTAGAATAAATAACTAAATACATCTTCAACTCATCACTTGATATTGTGGACAGACTCGAGGCAGCAGTGGTGGAAGATGCCATTTTCAGAAGGGAGGGATAGAGATGGAGCGTTGAAATGTAGAATTTTCACCACTAGATGCCACTAAAATACTCCTACATTACACACTGTACCCTTTACAATAATTAGCTACAAGTAAGCCAAACTACATTAGTGAAGGGAGCGGAGGAGTTACTATGCAGTGTGAGATAACTTGGGGAGGTTGTAGACCATTCGAGCTGTTGCTTTTTGGATGAGCTGCAGTGGACGCATGGCACATGCAAGCAGACCAGCCAGGAGGGAAGTGCTGTCTATTATATAGGCAGATGAGTTGACAAGAGCATGGACCAAAGCCTATGTCGTCATGTGGGTGAGAGGGGAACACATTCTCCTGATAAGCATGTATATAACACATTCTGCACTCTTAACAAGGATGTGTCAAAATTAACACAACCCGTGTTAATTTTCTACACATCAATGAGTTGAATTTGGGACAACACTTGTTGTGTTAATTTTGACACACCCTGTGAAACCCAAGCATTGATTTTGTTTTAAAATTGTTTTAGCAAGCTGAATGCTGTGTGGTATTGGCCTGTAGTGTTGGGTGTTGTTGAGTTGTCTGTTAGCTTCCAGTACATAATGCTGTCGGTCCATGATGACTATTTTCGATCCTTTATCTGCCGGTTTTATGATTATGTTGGGATTATTGTTCAATTGTGTAAGGGCTCTGCGCTCGGCCTCCGGTAGATTATCTGAGATATCCACCGGAGGCCGATATGAACGCAGAGCCCGCCTGTCTGACTTAATGAGTGATTGTATTTTAGCGTCCAGCTGGGAGTCTTTGGGTTCCCAGTTGGAGGGGTGTGTGAATGGGGTGTACTGAAACTTAGGTAGTGAGTGAAAATAGTCATGTATTTTGATGCGTCTAAGGGTTTGAGGGTTAAGGTTAGGTAGTTTGAGTTAGGGTTAGGGTTAGGGTTAGGGTTTGGGTTAGAGGTTAGGGTTAGGGTTAGGGTTAGGGTTAGGGTTAGAGGGTTAGGGTTAGGGTTAGGGTTAGGGTTACCCTTTTTATCTTTTGCAGATCTCACAAATTATTATACTATAAAGCAACACTGGGATTCAATGGGAGTAATTTTTCAAAACAAAAGTTTTGTATTTGTGTTATAGTTTTAGGCTAAAGTTTAAGGTTATTTAGTTTTATATAAAACTAAATTACTTTAAACCTTAAACTTTAGTGAACTTTAGCTTAAAACACAAATAATACACAATTTACTCATAATAATTGATTGGGCCTTTTGTTTTGAAAAATTACTCCCATTGAAGCCCAGTGTTGCGTTTTTGCGATGAAGAAAAGCTAAAAGGGAGAGTGATATAGGCTACGGGCGGGACCAGGGAGTTGCCAAGCAACGTGTATACAATTTCACGAGAGCGAAACTAGACTGCAGTGTTTACTCCTAAATGAATGAGCGGTTGGTGCTAACACAAAGTTTGCTTTGCTTCACCATCATCATATAACCATTATCTGAAATAGTCATTATTTACAACAACATAAACACATTACCTCATCGTGATCCATACTAACTGCCGTCTCTCGTTCATTCGCTTTGTGTGAGGACACGGAATCTTTCAGCTCCGTGAGAGAGAGTAGTTAGGTGACACTGCTGCATCAACTCATTGCAATCAGGTGTGTGTGGCAGTGACTGGCATTAGTTGATGCAGTGTCAAAACCACTCTCACGGAGCCGAAAAGAGTCTTCACACTTTGAACACACGGACATGCACTATATTGCTCCCTTCTCAGTTCAAACAGCTTTGCGACAGCGGGCGTCGTAAAAATACTACCGCTTTTGTCCAAAGGGGATGCCAACGTGCCATGTTACTCGTAGTGGCTTTACAGTTTTTGCCGAATGCTTACACACATGTCGCAGACTTTGGCCCACTGTGTCAAAACTTAACACACAGGCCGAATAGGACAAAGCACATGGAGATAAACTTCTAACTTATACGGCAAAATGAAACTCTTGAAACAAAACCTAACAATCCCATTTCAAAACTGTTTTTAGCATCAAAACAATACACACATGCACCTTTGAATTACTCTTTCCTAGCAGCAACAACACACAGATGTGCTTTATGCAAAACACAGCTGTATTCAGTACTTTGGATGGTTTTTGACTTTAAAAGTCTCATACAGATTTTTTTTTGTGAAATATTGATCCACTACAGTTGATCTAGACACATGAAAACAAAATGTAAACGCTTCAGATTTTTATTTTTATTTTGCCATTTCAGGTTTTTGCAAAAGTAAAAAAAGAAATGGTACAACTAGAATATTCTACAAAACATAGTGTTCTAAGGGAATGATTGGAAGACATTTAGGCTATGAATCCTGTCTCCTGTTGGCATCTGGCCACATCACCTCATCCACGTCACAGGCAATGTCCTCCCTTGCCAAGCAACGGGGGAAATATCGCCTTGCATGCCGTATCCAACCTTTTGCAGAATTTTTTGGAGAGATTGATCCACTATATTTTCAATTAGAAAAGAAAAAAAGTTTATATTGCAATTTCATGGTTTTGGCCAACAAAAGAAAAAAACACAACGAATAGGTAGGATCGCAGTTCAACAAGCAATTCAGTGTGTCACTATGAGCTCTGAAACAATTACAGTAAAAAAAAATTGGATACCGCCTCCCGTTTGTGTCTGGCTACCTCGCCTCATCGACATCACATGCAATGTCATCCTTTCAGAAGCAACAGCAAAAATATTCCTGATATCCAGTCTAAATGTCCTAATTATGGAGCTATTGTGTTGTTGGGCTGGAATCTCAGACCAGCCTCCTATATTGTTAGGCCATGATCTATAACATGGTCCACTATAGTGACCCTGTCTCCGTCTGTTGTCATCGTCCTCCTGCCGCTCTCTCTTGTCCTCTTCCCCTGACTCTTACTGTCTCACAAAGGAGCTGAGCTCACCTGAGGTCTATTTGTAATGCTAAGGCTCACACTGACTGGTATTATATTAGCTTTATTTTTTATTTTTCATGTGTGTGAATCTGTGTGCTTTTCCAATTTTAGTTGTGTTTTGTATTTTAAATAGATGTGTTTTCCAAAGGATTGCAGGTGATTTCAATTTGTCTTATGTAAAACACTGTGTAGTGTTTTGCAAAAAGTGTGTTGGAGAATTTCAAACACAGTGCAAAGCACTTATTGTGTTTGTGGTGGTTGGTGCTTGTGTTTAGGGCATGGTCACCAAAGTTAGAGGTTGTGATGCGTTGGGCCTAGCAACCACTATTAGTGTGTAAGCATTAGGCAAAAACTGTAATGTACACAAAGGGTATAATATAATGAATAAATAAAATGCCACCATATTAATTTTTAAGACATTTATTTTTCTTCACATTTAGTAATTTCATTTTGAATTCATAACACACAAAACATCAAAACTACAAAAGTACAACTTTTAGTTAAATATCTTATTTGCCGTTGACATTTAGACAACATTTAATATTCAATTTATAACACAAAACATCAGGACTACAACATTTTACATCTTGGGTTGATATACATCTCATTTCCCCTAAAAGTATAGAAATCTAGTGGTCTAAAATCAGACAAAATCCAAGGCTTTTGTCCCACTTTAAACTCATCAACTCTTAACATAATAATTATGAAAGTGGTCATCAAAACACACACATTAACAAACTGTACGGCTAGAGCGGTGCCTTTTCTATACCTGTGGGAAGATATTTACTATTTTTTTTAAATTCCTACTCAAGACATACTTCAGAAGAACATTTTTCTGTTGCGATTGTGCTAGCAGTTTAGCTAACCAGAATTTAGATGTTTCCATGTTTACATGTATCTTCTACACAATTGGGATGTTGCAGCAATCTTGGCAATAAGAGAGAGAGAGAGAGTTCGTCATCACACTTGCTCCAATTCTCCAACCCAGGATTCTCAGCAAGTGTTAAACCATCCAACCAAACTGAAACAACACTCCCACTCTCATTTTGTTTAATGAACAATGCTTTTGTTTTGTTAACCCTCTAATGGTTTACAGCATCACAGCCTTATCTACACACGCAGACAGACAGTTATGGGTGAGATATCTGTGCCAGCAAAAGCCAGTGGGTCTTAGCTTTCATTCAGACATACTAGCTTTTCCCACAACACTGGGATAAATAATAAAAAGCACAATTAATGTTGTGATTGGCTGTTTGCCTCTGTAACCCACTGAAGAAAAATAAACAGATCCATTTGAAAATGTTTGTGTCACAAAATTGAGTTGATCATAATAACTGGTTTGAAAAAGGAGTAAAGGCCGTGAGACAACAACACATGTTGAATCTTAAGAAGGATTTCATGGTGTATTCCGTAAAGCATAGCAGCCACTAGGCAAAGCAAAGCAAGTTTATTTCTATAGCACAATTCAGACACAAAGCCATTCAAAGTGCTTTACAGTGGCATGAAATACATCAAGATTAGACATTAGAAATTGCATTTAAGAAACAGTAAAAACACAGAAAATATATTGAGATTATCGATTAGCTTTCATTAGATTCCATCATGATGGCTGATCATATCCTATATATCACTATATCACTATACTAGACATAGTTTATCTCCATTGCAACATGAACATCAATGTTTAAAATGTTTACCAAATGCAATTTCACTGCACTGCATCTTTGAACACTAACTGTGCAGTATTGTTCTGTTTTGCTACTTATTAATTCATTAAGTCTGTTGGTTAACTTATTTCAGTAGGATTATTTGCCTATTTTGATTGTATTATACTCATGTACTGGATGCTATTTGTATACTTACTATATATACTGAATATATATATGTTTAGTTTTATTTTATATTATATTATCTTTTTACAAGTTTAGGGTTACATAACTACAAAAACAATCCAAACAAAACGTGTTTTTGTTATGGTGCGCAGCGGTACCTACAGTTAAAAATGCCTCAACGGATTTATTTTTCTCCCAACTTCAAGCTTACCTTTCTACATTTCTTTCTTTATTTTTATTAATTTATTTGATCTTTTACCTAAACAAGCTTTCACAAATGTTATGCACAAACAAACCTTTCTAACAATGGTCCATTTTTTTACCATAGCAATACCTCCTAGTAGGCCCAACCAGTCCACCAGTCTTCATAAGTGCATCAATGATTAATCAAATACGTTCTGGACCCCACTATGACTCCTCACAGTTGGTGTTTATGTGTGTGTGTGTGTGTGTGTGTGTGTGTGTGTGTGTGTGTGTGTGTGTGTGTGTGTGTGTGTGTGTGTGTGTGTGTGTGTGTGTGTGTGTGTGTGTGTGTGGTGTTTATTCGTAGGAGCCCTTTTACTGCATTTTTTTTATTTTTATAACTCCAGCAGGTCAATAGTTAGAGACGTGAAGGAGGGTCATGGGGAGTTTTTCACCAGTCCCCACTGAACAAGCCTGGACAAATTTCATCACCAAGCTGTCTGTGTGTATGTATGGTTGTCTCTGTATGTGTGTCTCTGTCTGTGTGTGTGTGTGGTGTGTGTGTGTGTGTGTGTGTGTGTGTGTGTGTGTGTGTGTGTGTGTGTGTCTGTGTGTGTGTGTGTGTGTGTGTTTGTGTGTATGTCTGTCTGTCTGTCTTTCTGTCTGTCTGTCTGTCTGTCTGTCTGTCTGTCTGTCTGTCTGTCTATCTGCCAGCTGTCAACATCCCATAAAAAAAAGTAGTGGTAAAGAGACACACACACACGGTCCTCGAATATAAAAACTTAAATGACTCCATTTTTATTTTTCTCCAGCTATCGGGGTCGTGTGGATGAATGCCAGTGAACAGCTGTGTTTATTCATTATTCTTACCCTGCGTGCTAATCCAAAGTTTGTCGCACCGCAGGAAAAAAAAGGCACAGATCATTTGGCACAGAGATACACACACACACACACACACAAGGACACACACACACACACACACACCCTCTAGCTATACACACACACACACAAACACACACATACATAAAGTGCACACACACACACACACACACACACACACACACACACATAAAGTGCACACACACTCACTAACTGTCTTACTCACTCACTCACACACACTCACTCACTCACTCACTCACTCACTCACTCACTCACTCACTCACTCACTCACTCACTCACTCACTCACTCACACACTTGCACACCCCCCCCCCCACACACACACACACACACACACACACACACACACACACACACACACACACACACACACACACACACACACACACACACAGAGAAACGGCCTAATCTTTTATTGAACAACCTGAACAACACAAATGAGTTTGGGCATCTTTATTTGTAACATTCAAAAGGGACCAATCATTATCTTTTAATTACTAGTACCCAGTAGTGGGGCTCCATTAAAGCAAAGTAATTAATCTAACACTTTGGTCGAGGGAGGGGGGATCGGTTGTACAAACAGCAAGTTCATTGAAACGGCCTTTTGAGCTATAATATTTACACATGAAGAGGCACCGAATAACAAATTAATGGTGCAAGTAAAAGACTAAAGTGAGGCACGCACAGGGAGCCGAAAGTGTACCCAAGACACACACACAGTACACACAGTACACGCAGCGCACACACACACACACACACACACACACAAAGACTAGCTTATCAATTACTATTTGACTAAAGAACTGAAAGTACCCAAGACACACACACACACACACACACACACACACAGTACACATACACACACACACACACACACACAGCGAACCCACACACACACACACACAGGCAAACACACAAACACACACACACACACAGCACACAATAGTTTATCAGATACTATTTATTTTTTGACATTTCCTTTGTGTTTTCTCAGCAAAGCACCGCCGGCACAACGACAACAATAATATGAAAGAGCAGAATAAATAAATCAATGAACAATAGTGCAAATGTATTCTGGTCATAACACAAAAGCCTTCTGTGCTATAACTTGGTCTGCATACAATATGAATGCTATTTATATTATACCACCCCCTGTTAACATATTAGTGTGTGTGTATGTGTCTGTGTGTGTGTGTGTGTGTGTGTGTGTGTGTGTGTGTGTGTGTGTGTGTGTGTGTGTGTGTGTGTGTGTGTGTGCATGTGTCTGTGTGTGTCTGTGTTTGTGTATGTCTGTGTGTGTTCCAGCTATGTTGATACCACCCGTGTTAACATATTAGTCTGTGTGCGTGTGTGTGTGTGTGTGCTTGCTTGCGTGCATGCGTATGTGTGTGTGTGAGTTTGTGTGTGTGTGTGTGTTTGTATGCGTGCTTGCGTTCGTTTGTATGTGTGTGTGTGTGTGTGTTCCAGCTATGTTGATGATTGATTAACATGTCAAATGACATCACTGTCAAAGGAACGTTAGGCGGTGCTGATATTCCAAACAGTCCAATTACAGCCGTTAATTGAGTTGAACCCGCTCAGCTCTTCAAGGACAACATGACACGACCGCAAAGATCTGATTTCACCGTCCTTAACCACATGCCATCTATAAGGACATAACGATTCAATCAATAAGGGTTTCTTTCATACATAACTTTGCCGAGCTCTTAGGCATCTCTGAGTGCTTTTATTCTGGGTGTACGGCATACAGAATGTCCCCCCATTAGAAAATGTTTTTGAGCTGCACTAGTGGGCGGTTCGAAACATTATACAAATGCTATCGAAGCGGATATTTTAACAGTTAAGCAGAGAACTAGAGCTAAACGTTTAACGAATACAAGCTGATAATATGTCAGAACTAAGTAACATTCCTTTGTTAAGTGGCAAAAAAAAAATCTACTAAAACATATTGTGTGCTTGATATTGATTTAAAATACAGAGATACTATTACAAAATGTCAGAAAATGGGTAACAATATATTCGAAAGAAGTAACTGTGTAATGTGTTATACTAGTTATCATGCTACCGGCTACATTTAAAAGAATGCAAAGAAATAATGTTGAAATACCAAAAAATTTAAATCACCAGACCAACCTGAATACTGGTAACTAGAGGAACAGCTAAAGTATTTTCTAAACTTGCGGCAGATCTAAAGAAAAAAAAACAGAAAAGAAAAATCCAATAGAATTCGTAGCAGCAGGATCCATTTCCCCATATTGGAAGTGGATATTGCAGTATCGATCTGCCTTTTTTGATATTGCACATCCATTTGCCATATTACTATTGACTTGATTGCTGCCATACTGTGAAATACAGAGAGAGAGAGAGAGAGAGAGAAGAAAGAGAGAGAGAGAGAGAGAGAGAGAGAGAGAGAGAGAGAGAGAGAGAGAGATTGTTTTGTGGAGCTGATAGGCCCAATCAACTCTGTGTCTTTTTGGGCGATGGCTTGAATGTAACGGTCATTAGTTTGAGGCCTATATGAAAACAGTTACGCACTATAGCTTTGACAACACATGCTTTTTTTTTTTTTTGCAGTTTTGCAGACTTTTCATTGTGGCCTAATGACAAGAAAAAGTAATACAACAATGAATATGGTTTGGAAATGTGTCGGCCCATGCGGTAATTTGTCAGGGTCGTTCTCCATGAGCATCACTACATTGTACCCACACTTAAGTTTAAGTCAATGACTAGGTTAGGTTAGGGTGTGTGTGTGTGTGTGTGTCTGTCTGTCTGTCTATCCGTCCGTCTGTCCATCTGTCTGTCCATCTGTCTGTCTGTCTGTATACACTTCAAACAGAAAATGCTTTATCTGCATCCACCACCACAGAAGAAGAAGAACTGAGCGCCGTTTCTAAATTGCGTGTGAGTTATCTCCCCAATAACTCCTAATGCCTCCCACTGTAAACAAACCTAACTACTGTACAATGTGATGGATGGAGAGAGATACAGGACAGCTTTCTGCATGTGTGTGTGTGAGAGAGTGCGTATCTGTGTGTGTGTGTGTGTGTGTGTGTGTGTGTGTGTGTGTGTGTGTGTGAGAGAGAGAGAGTGCATATCTGTGTGTGTGTGTGTGTATGTGTGTGTATGTGAGAGTTTGAGTATGTGTGTGTGTGCGTATGTGTGTGTGTGTGTGTGTGTGTGTGTATGTGTGTGTGTGTGTGTGTGTATGTGTGTGTGTGTGTGTGTGTGTATGTGCGTGTGTGTGTGTGTGTGTGTGTGTTAGCGTGGAACAATTTAATTGGGGGACAGCCTAGCCCAGCACATCACAATGAGTGTGACAAAGCGTTGAGTTGATGCTGCTAAAATTAGCCCTCTACTACACTACAGTACCTATACAGTATGCAGCATTCTAGTCTTTTGTTTTCACAAAGTTTCGGCAAACAGTGATTTACTTCAAAAACTTTCTTGAAGTAGTTGAGCTACCGTTTCATCATGATTAAAGCTAATGATTTTTTTTCTCAGCAGAATTTAGGAGGAGGAATCAAATATTCGGAAGCGAGTCAAATAAAAAGGGAACCGTTTTCATTGGACAAAGCAGGAGAGTCGTTAGTTATTTGCTCTTCAGTGCACACACACACAGACACACACAAAAAGAACAACCACACACACACACACACACACACACACACACACACACACACACACACACACAAACAAGAACACACAAGTTTATTAATTAATATTTGACTAAAGAACTGAAAGTACCGAAGACACACACACACACACACACATACATACACACACATAAAGCACATACACACACAGCGCGCACACACACACACACACACACACAATATCATTCGGTGATGGATCATTATTTATTGAATATTAAAACTCAGCAGGGGCAGATACACTACATTTGGGAGACAGATAAAACCATCTTGTGTCTATTGAATATTCTGTGGATGTGCCGCAGCAGTACATTTATTAGACTATATTGACCAAGTTAGTTATTAGGTAAAGCAGCTGGGGTGGGGTAGCCTGGCTCCGCCCGCCTACCTACTTCCGCTCAAATTTCATTTTCCCCTCAGTAGTCAGTCTGGGGGTGCGGTGAACTTCTCAGTTTTCTCAGGAAAATCAACAGCCGTCCAATCAGCGAACAGAGCGAGTGGCTGAGAACGATGATGTCGAAGTCGCGCTCCAGTTTCAGTTGAATGCTGCGTTCCTTTATACTCGGAACTCGGAGATTTCCGACTTGGTAGTTCCGAGTTCCGACCTGTCTGTGTTCCAGTGCATCTGCATGCGAAAGCATAGACGCCGACAACCTTTCTCGTCCAAATAACTAAACGTTAGGCTCTAACAAGTTACTGTTGCCAGGTACCGGTAGATCCATAGACTACAAAATGTAGTGAAGTCGAGTATCCTGTCCAACTGGAACACACCGTCAGAAGCCGGTTCATGACACACGTGACGACCAAACGTGATGCGATTGGTTGGCTAATCCAGAGTGGCACTGGGCAGATCCAATAGTTTTAAACTTCAACAGACACCCGCCTCCTAGTGAGTGAACGTTTGCCAATTACAGCACTTCCAGACATTCTGTACAAATGAAATGAAGGACGATGGTCTGGTTGGACCAGGCTAGGGGTGGGGTGTAGTCAGTAAAAAAGAAGGGAAAAAAAGAACATGTACATTTTAGTTTTTAGTTTTACAACTAAATGTGGTATACTGTAAAACACCAGCAATTCATATTATTATAAATACACTTTTTAATTCATTATTGCTGGGTTTGGGGAATTCTTAATAAGGGATGGAACCCTTGCATATCCATAAACTATTTTTTTTGTTGTGCTAGAACCAACACATTTTTGCACAACGTCAATATCAAACCAATCACATAAACAAACACTACCACCCTCTCTCTCTCACACACACACACACACACACACACACACACACACACACACACACACACACGCACGCACGCACACACAATACACAGAGGTACATGCTTTTTAAAATGTGCATTCATTATCGTTGCATTGTTATGTGATGTGGCAGAAGAGCTGTAGTTTGGTGTGGCTGTGCGACGCTACCTACTCTGTGGATCTACATACCTTCCTTTGTAATTTGCATAGAGGAGCTCAAATTGAAACCTAAGATGAACCAACCTAATGTGGCACAGATAAGCAGTGATTAATATTGAATGCCATGACATGAGAAAGCTTTTTATTTCATTAGGATTCCAACGTGTATAAATGGGTAAAAGGTGTTAAGTGGAACATGTTAAACATACATGAGAGGTTGCACGTGTCAGACAACATTAAACCATGAATAAAGTGGATCCTTATCCTGATTATGAGTGTGTGTGCGTGTGTGTGTGTGTGTTATTTAAAGAGATGAACAATTTTTTTTTAACAGAGAAAATCCTATTGTAGAATACATCATATTCACATTTATTTCATTGTTATGGTGCTGTGGATTTGCACAGGGCACGCAATGCCCTTTGCTCTATGCTGTACCTCTGTCTTCATGTACATTTATTATTAAGGTATTCTATTTCTTTGATGTTTACCGTTGTATCAAGGGGTTGAATTCCAGCCTGCGGTTGCCTACATATTATATGATATGACTCCTATATAGGGGCCTATGCTCCACTGGCTTTTGTACCCCATCGAATCCCGCGTCTCTTTGATGTTGATTCTCAATAATAAACCCACAACCATCTGACCTTTTTCTTCACAATTTTTCTCGACTAACACATATAGAAATAGCTATGGCACAATTTCACGTATTCACATTTTTTGATATAACACTGTCCTAGGTGTGTGTGTGTGTGTTTGTGTGTGTGTGTGTGTGTGTGTGTGTGTGTGTGTGTGTGTGTGCGTGTGTGTGTGTGTGTTTGTGTGTGTGTGTGTGTGTGTGTGTGTGTGGGGGGGGGGGTTGTATAGGGGTGATTTGATGTTGTAATTTCAAGTTGATGCGAAAGTTTTTAGTTTTCACTTTTTTGATTGAAGGTATGGGGCTAAAGAACAATTTTGGTTAGAGTGTCAAGAAACCAGACTACATGTTTTTTGGTGTGAATATTATTTTAAGACCTTCAAAAATGCATGATTTCAATTGTGGCCATTTTGGAAGATGGGCAAAAAAATATAATAATAATAATAATAATAATAATAATAATAATAATAATAATAATAATAATAATAATAATAATAATAATAATAATACATTTGACGTTTTTTTTTACACTCAAATCTGAATTGTTCTATAGACTTCAATTTAGAAATGAAAAAACTAAACTTTTGCATCAACCTGGAATGGCTGAGTGTCCTGGCACCCCACTAATCAGAAACATACTGTAAATGCTAGGTGAAATTGCAGTGCACTGAAAAAGCACATTTATATATGGCACAGTGCCGCCACTCGTTCGTTTGCCAAACGGCTGCGTTCGTTTTGATGAACTGTTTTGGCAGGTTCAGTTAGCAGAGGGAGACATTTAGCCGATGTATTTCATTTAGCGCGATCCAAACATTGGATCAAAACCAATTACTAGTTACATACATGGGAAAAGGTAAAGTAAGGTTTGCGTGTAGGCAAGTTGTGCCAATTTATGATCTCATGTGTATTGCTAATGAGTGTGTGTGTGTGTGTGTGTGTGTGTGCGTGCGTGTGCGTGCGTGCGTGCGTGCGCGCTTGCGTGCGTGTGTGTGTGTGTTTGATATCTTTGAGAAACAGCAATTCCCGATGGGGGTAGAAAAATATCCTGTTTCATACCCATCTGCATATCAAAATTCAGGTCAATGCAACTGCTAAAATGATTGCTATAATGATAGAAATGCATACAAATGTACTAACTTGTTCCCACACTGAAATGTACAGGTGTTAACCTCCCATTGTTTTGTGATATTGAGTTTAACCCTAGCTCCATTTGAATCTGATACATGGATGAACTTTATAACCAAGTGGGTTGGATGGATACTGTGTGTTATATAGGTATATTTTAAAGGTTTGAAAGAGGCATGTGTCACATTTTTAATAATGTATCTGGAGGGCCTCAAGTTGCACTCGACCTCCTCGTACTTTTAAAACTCTGTATTCTACTTTGGGAATATAATCTTATATGGATCCTATCACCTTCAAATGGTCACGTGTGTTCTTGGTCTTCCAGAGGGTCTCATCTAAATGTCTAAATGCCAATAGTTTTTGTTGTGTTTTTTTTCTGATCAGTTGTTGTGTATTTGATGCATTTGCGTTGTATATTTTGTGTATCTATTGTTGTTTTTGCTTTGCATTTGTTTGACTTGACATCATTGTAAATTAGGGTCACCCCTCAATTGATCTTTCGAGGATAAATAAAAAAGTTTAACTAAAAAATCCGTGTTGTGTCACTATTTACAGTTTATGCTCAACCTGGGAAAGGTATCTACTAACTGACATTGACAGTGTGGTATACAAAGCCCTGGATATTCTGTATATCTGCCACATCGACCTACAGAAATATGAAGCGCTGTTATCACAACATAACCTGGAAGCCATATCACCTTCAATAAATCCTGTGTGTATATTCACTGCTGGTTTGCTTGACATTTTCTGTATTGAGGCTTTAATTCTTAGCACCTCAATTGTATTTTTTTCTCTCCTTCCTTCTAGCTTGACTTGCCTGCCAGCTGCCATCAAAGAAAAAACCTCAATTTCCTTCTGACTCTGTGAAATCCTTTACGTCAACATGGCAGTATGAGACCGCTTGCTATTCCGTGTGTGTGTGTTGTGGATCCAGGTGCTTTCAAGTTGTTTTGTCTCCTCTCTTCCTCTCACAGCACGACTCACTCAAGGAATTGTGATCTAACCTCCAAACAGACTTGTTTTGTCCTTGAAGATAACACTGGTAGTAGTTCAGATGTACAGCTTTTGGAAAAAAAGACATGTGGAGTGTAAACAAGGACATGTAGAGGTTTTTACAAAGATCTGAGAAAACTTTTTATTTATTTTTACCTCCAAAGGTGAATCCCATTGAGACCGGAGACTGTTTTTTTCAAGGGAGACCTGTTCCCTTTTACACGTTACCATTCACACACACACATTCATACACCGATAGCAGCAGGCTAACGACATTCACACGAGGCAAGGTGGGTGAAGTGTCTTGCCCAAGGACACAACGACCATGACACTGGTGGCAGGGCGGTTATGTGAGGTGTCTTGCCCAAGGACACAACAACCATGACACTGGTGGCAGGGCGGGGATCAAACCGCCCTTCGATAATTGGCTAACCTGCTCTACCACCAGAGCTACAGTCACCCACCAAACCTATTGCCCTTCTCAACTATCCTTAGAAGTTATACTGTACATACTGGCTTAATAATGACATAAGGCAAGGTTTATTCATCATTGAAACTCAAATGATAACTGAGGTGGAGTCAGCAATTCTGGAGAACGCTTACTGTCAAATTCACTTTTTGTCAAAATCAGTGAATATCTCCTCATGTTTGTCTACCCTGTACATGTTGTGTCTGCCCTGAAATTACAATCCATTGTTAATACAAAGCCACACAGGCTCTGTAAATGGGAATGTTTCTATAGCTACAGTAGACCCCTTTTTACATGCCTATTTACAGAGCCTCTGCTGTGTATTAACATCTTCTTCTTTTTTCAACACACACACACACACACACACACACACACACACACACATGCACACAACACACACACACACACACACACACACACACACACACACACACGTAGTGGATCGTGAGGAGATATTCACAAATTTTGACAAAAAGCGATTTTGACAACATCAACATCAACACCATAGGATTTGTTCTGGCATTCACACTGTTGCTACTTTTACTCACAAAGCCCAATGCTTGACAATAATAAATTGCATTCTACTTGTGTTTGACCCGTTGATACAAAGTGGCACCTCACATTAGGCCTTTTCACATAAGAATCACTGGAACACCACTACAATTAATATGTGTTATTCTCTATTCGAGTCTGAATACTTAGAGGAATATCAAGTGGTTGCTGCTCTGTTTCCACCCAATATCTGTCACACACTGCAGATACAGTATACAATGATTGAAGTGGTGTAGTTTTTTGCAGAGTTCTCTTAATATTAAATTTGAGATGTATTCATTTATGTAAAATAGGGAGACAGTGCATATTGATGAACATTTGCGAAGGCTAAGTATTTGAGATATAGCCGGTGGTAATTTTCTATATTAAGTCCTTTTGGCAGGTGGGGTGAGTTTAAATTTATCACAGCACAATAAATCAATAAGAAAAATAATAACAGTAAAAGAGTACTATAACAAACGGACAAGCAATAAACAATGTTGCTCACTCACGACAAACCAGAATTTTGGGTCCAAAGAAATTTGGTGTTAAGTGCTAAAGTGCTTAAGTGCTAAGGTATTAAAGGTATTAGTGTTATTGCCCATAGCCCTGTTGCAAAAGTGTATTTGTCACCTTGTAAAGAGTTATAGGAGTAGTCTGGACATTGTGGTAAAAAAACGGCCCCTTCATTTTACTGCTAAGAGTTGGATTAGAAAGATACCAGTCCCATATCTATCTGTTTAATAAGTTTAGGATGAAGCTATAGCCAGCAAGAGGTTAGGCCTAGAAACAGGGGGAAACAGTTAGCATAGAAACAATAATATATACAGCCCAGGAAAAAAATAAGAGACCAGTGTCTACATTACTTATTGAAAATGCTCTAAATTACAATATTTTTTATTGTGAATTTGGTAGAAATGTTGTCAGTAGTTTATATTATAAAATCAAAATGTTAATATTACTCAAACATATGCCTCTAGAGAGTAAAACAAGAGACACTGAATATAAGGAGTGGTCTCTTAATTTGTTTTAGCTGTTTCCAGTCTCTATGCTAAGAAAAGTCAGCTAACACTTTTATTTAAATAGCATTGTTGATTTTGAAGATATGACGTCATTCTTATAATTGCAATTAAGACCCATGGACCAAAACCTATTTCTTAGCATGATAAAACAGCATCATTATTAGCAGCCACAGCCCAAATTATATCACCCCGTACCCTCTGCTTTCACATAGACCCCCACATTGGTCTGAGCGCTATCACCGTTTGATTGGCCCCTTGTTTTATGTGTGGCTGCAGCCTCTGCATACTAAACCACACGTTATCGAACCTCCTCAGGAGAAATAAAACAACGGCGTTAAAAACAAGCCTGTGAGTGTTTTCTCCTTTAAGCGGTGAACAAAAGCCTACAGAACACATCGTAAAAATGATGCAAGGGTGATCAATGTGAAACAGAATCCTTAGTAAGTGTTTACAGCCCCGGAAAAAAAATTAAGAGACCAGTCTGGATTTTTTTTTTTAAATCTTCATCCCTACATTAATTATTGAAAATGCTCCAAATGACAATATTTTCATTTGGAATTTGGTAGAATTTTTGACAGCAGTTTACATTATAAAATCAAAATGTTCATTTTACTCAAACATTTGCCTCTAACGAGTAAAACAAGAAACAGTGAACATTTGGAGTGGTCTCTTATTTTTTTTCCAGAGCTGTATACACCACAGTAACTGATTACCAAAGCCGTAGCCAAAGCCATTTCCCATGATATACCTTGATAACTTGTGATATAGTATCACTAAGATTTCTATGAATAAAGCATTTATATAGCGGTCTTCAATCCTATAGTCCTACAGCTGTTTTTTTCTCTTTACTACCATCTTGCTTAATTGACTTCTCTTTCTGGTCGTATACAGAGAAAATTAGACCCTGATTAGACTGAATGGAAACCAGAAGAGATTGGGTGTATGAAATTATTGAAAGAGTTATAAAGTTATGAAAAAAATAATCAGTAAATTTTTATTTTATTTTTTAAAATGTTATATATATTTTTAAAATGTTTTCCAGACCTGCTAATGCTTTGGAATTAACTGAATGTTTTGGAAAAGGTTTTGAATTTGAAACATATTCTCACTAGTGTTTATATAACATCATGTTCATGAAAATCCCCAAACATCTCTACCGTTATGCAGAATTGTTCCTTGAATTACTAGACTTTGTGATGCATTGGGTTGCATCTATAGTTGGCAGTTTTACTGAAAAGAGTGAGTAAAGTTAGCAAAACTAAGTTAGCAGTTTGCTTATCCACAAGAATGCCTCTGAAGTGGGTGCATAATATTTTATGAGTACTACAAATATAAAACATAGCTAAAGACAAACAGTAAGAGCCTCATTGCGAAGCCATATGATTGATACAAATGCCTTAATACGGTTATGGAAATCGGGTAAATTGGCATGGAGAAATTCATGGAAAAGTTTGGAAAATGCATTTTGGTAAAACTGAGTGTGAACCCTGGTCTCAGGTGTCCCATCCCCCAAATACAGAATATGGGCGATATGAGCAAAAAAAATGAAATTAATCCTCCACCAGCTGCCTCCCTGCTCTCTGTACCTGCCCATGGTTACAGTGCCTTTAGAAATAATTCAGGAGGTTTGTGAAAGGATGTGTGTGCATGGTGTGCACGTTTAACGATGTGTTTACTTAAGAGCACACTGAGCATTTACGGCGTACTAAAATGTAAGTAGCACATCTGTCACATCACGTTCATTAAAGACACATGCAAAGAGTAGAGGAAGTTCTAAGATATGTCTGTCTGTCTGTCTGTCTGTCTATCTATCTATCAATGCTTACTATCCGTCTTCTTACAGGTGCATGTCCCCACACACTATATATAAAGACATGTAATGGTGTGAAATTTGTCCATTTTGTGCTACTGTAGAAACATGGCAGCGCACCCCGCTCCTATGCAGATAATATAAAAGGCCCATTCAATTCAAACCATTGATTTGGCTTAGTATATTCAACAAGATGCAACAGTCAATTTGTCTGATCAACTTTTATTTTCTAAACATGTAGCAAGTCTGAAGGTTGGCCGTGAGCCTGCAAGAGTCAGATTTATTGCTAAGTAATTTTACACATACGCCGTACAAGGGATTTTTGCCTTGGTCTGTGTGTGTGTGTGTGTGTGTGTGTGTGTGTGTGTGTGTGTGGAGAGTTGCTACAGCAAATAACTAACTCGCTGTAGTGTGCACAAGAACTGATGGTTGGGATGTTTGGACAAATTTAGACTGAATTTACGAGCTTAGTGTTATACAGTATTTAGCAGATTGTTCAACGTTCTGTCTCTACTCACTGGCGTTTCAATGTTGTTCCAAGTGAATGTAATTTGGAATTAAGGATTTGCAAAAAGGCTTAACAGAAGGAAGGCTTGGCATGTCTATATTTTGTCTCTCGAGATTTTTATTTTTATTTCATTATTTTTCTCATTTCCGAGATGAACATTCAGCAGGGACTAAATGAACAGCTATGCTTGTTGAGCTGTTTCTTCAAAATTTCTTCAGTTTTTTTTATGAATTTAGGTTTTAAATTCGGCTCCCTTACACCCATTATTCCCAACTCTCCAAACCCATTCCCACTGGCCATCCGTCTGACAGCCCCAACAAAGAACAACTGAAAATAGGATGCTTGGACAATTTACAAGCTTGGGCTGTGTTCGGAAAGCCATACTAACGTCCTCACTCCTACATACTCAACATCTATATACTGCATACTGTCTACTTAAAGATCGATTGTGTATGCAAGGTGCGTCGAAACATTCACACTGAAGTATACTCAAGCAATAAAGAATTTATTCTAACAAGATCCCGGCCGTTTACACGCTGTCTAGCGAAAAGCTGCAATGCATTGTGGGGCAGTTGAGTAGGAAAAGTATCCATTCGGTCCATACCCAAAATCTTTCCATGTAGTTAGTACTCATCCGGGCATTTCTCGCCGACACAAACTCGCATACACATACGTCACATACTGAAATTGACGTCAAAATGAGTATGAGTAGGACGTAAGAATGGCTTTCCGAACACAGCCTTAGTGTTATATTTACTAGATCTCAAGTTGTCTGTGTCTATTCACTGGTGTTTCTGTGTTGCTCGGAGTGAGCGTAATTTGGAATGAAGGATTTGCAAAAAGCTTAACAGAAGCCTTGGCATGTCAATATTTTGTCTCACAAGAATTATTTTCTCATTTCCTAGATGAAGATTCAGCAGGGACTAAATACATTGCGAGTTGAATTGAGATTTTAAATTCGGCTTCCTTCCATCCACCCATTATTCCCCAAACCCCATTCCCACTCTCCGTCCATCTGACTCTGATATCCCCTTACAATGTGAGACTTAGAAAGCCTTTGTGGTCATTTGAGTTTTTAGTTGGACCATTGGCTGAAGCACTCACAATCTGAAAAGAAAGTAAATGTCTTCTGGAAAAGTGGCATTTTATTTAACTCAAATCCCAAGACATTTTGTCCCCTGGTCCCTGAATGAGAGAATGACAGAGAGAGAGAGAGAGAGAGAGAGAGAGAGAGAGAGAGAGAGAGAGAGAGAGAGAGAGAGAGAGAGCGAAGGGGCCAACCAAATAAAAGCTCTCTTTGGGCCTAGAGCCACTAATCTGTAATTTAATTTCAGGCGGGCGTCCGGGGCAACGGGACACACAGCAAGGTCAAGGGCTACTGTACAGAGAGATCGGCACATTTGGGCACAGCCTGGGGTTCCATCAACATTCTCAGCCAGCTTAGGAGAACGACAGAGCATGTGTGTGTTTGTTCCCTTGTGTGTGTGTGTGTGTACTTGTACAGATATCTTTGTGAGGACCAATTTGAGTTTTAGACCTTAGGAGTGAGGACAGTTTGACAGGTTCTCACTTTGGGACAGGCCTTTAACGGGCTGTTTGAGGGATTAGGTTTTAAGTTTCAGGTATGAATAAGGTGTATGTTAGGGTGAGTGTAGGGGTTGGGGTTAGGTATTTAGTTTTGATGGTTAAGGTTAGAGTAAGGGGCTAGGGAAAGCATTATGTCATTAAATGTCCTCACAAGTATAGTGGTAGATATGTGTGTGTGTGTATGCATGTGTGTATATCGCGGACATATTCCTGCAAATCAGACTTGATGAAAGGTAGCTATTTTCGAATTTGACAGCAACAAACAATCACGGAAGAAAGAAAAAAATCCATTATTCAAAAACAAGTCAAATGTTTGGGATGACTGAGCATCCGCAAACAGAGGAGGAGGATTAAGCCTAAAATAGAACCCGGGCGTCTAACCGGGAACAATTCAACATGTCAGCCTGTCCGATCTGCATGTAAATGAAATATTTGTATTGCTTTGACTATAATTCATGTTTGCCTCATTATGTAGAGCAAGTCTAAAGTTGGCAGATAAATCAACTAATGGGAAAAATGGCGGACGAAGGATGAATTTACAAAATCGACCGTGGCTAATCCCGTGAGGGGGAGAAGTGTCTGTATTAAAGGTGAAGTAAGCGATTTATTTATGTCACTATAAGTGTTAAATCGCTCTTTATTCATACAGTGCATATATTTGTGCGCATTTCATAAAGCCGATCTCTATGTCACCCGCTCTGCATGTAATCGGCAAATAAACTTTTCGGGGATCCCACTACTGATAACCAATCAGAAGAGAGAACGCTACAAACCGGCACCCGTCTCACTGCCGGTGCACGCGCAGAGCGACAGATGGGTGAATGTGTATGCGCCTACAATGGTGGAGCAGGTAAAAATCCTCCCCAATGTCTGTTTTGATGGTTTTTATCATGTTTTATCACAATTATGGATCAGAGATGATGCTAGATAACTCGCTGCTTGAAGACCGCAGTGCATTCATGTGGTGATGTGGGGACGAGCGAGGGGACTGCTAACTGTAGTCAGTGACAGGAAGTTAGCTAAACGGACCATTCCGCTAACTGAACCTTTAAACTCGACTTTGTTACGGTTGGACGGGCGCAAAGTGGCCCCCTCGCGAACGGGACCCAATAATTACCAAAATGACCAGGGAAAGTTTCACAATCATGTCTCTTTTTAATGTAAAATAGGCACGGGTTGGGTTTACCTGGGAAACAATAAAAGTATTTGGCATTCATATACATGGACATAGTATGGCACAAGGGGACTTACACAAGTACCTCAGTAAAAAAAATAAAAAAAAAGCAATAAAGCCTAATTTCAAGTGAGCGGTTTAGTTCGGTGCAGTTTGGCATTCATTTATTTGCATTTCCACTGTCTATTTTTGTCACCCTTCCGTTGGGGATACCAAGCCGTCCCAAAGGGTCCCAAAAGGGGTGGAGCTACACACTGCAGTCCGTTGATTGGTAGATAGAATGATTACTGTGTGAGAGATAAACCCCTGTGTGTATTCACCTCAGCAAGAGTGAATAATCTAGTGTTTAGAGAAATATGTCGGCATGCAGCTCTTTGTTTATTGTGTGGTGTGTTTCCTTTTCATTAATCAGTGGGATACACTGTGTCCCGCTGCTATGATGTCATCATAGTTACGTCGCTCCTACGATATAACCATAGTAACGTAGCTGCTATGATGCCCTTTGAGTCCTTAGGGAATAAAGCGCTATATAAATCCTATCCATTATCCATTATGTCACCAGAGCAGCCGTGGCCATTGCCGTTCAACAGCTCTGACCCATAGACTGTATATACCCTGATCGTCTGGCATAAACCCTGCCTACCAAGTAAGGGTGCTATCAACAGTGGAAATGCAATCCAGGTCTAACGTTACAATACCAAACCGAACCGTGCTGCTTAGTGGAAATGAGGCATAAATACAACCTGTACTGCCCCCCTCTTGCCTTGAAGAGATTCCGCATTCCACACCAGCTGTAGAAAACAAGCCGAGATAGTCCGTGTTCATTAAAAACAATTTCTTACACATATATATAAGGCCTGTCAGGTCAGTGAGGAGAAAAAAAATCAGGGGGACGGGGGGTTTATCCCATGCACCATTTGCAGTGTGTCGAAGCTTAGCTGGCGTTCAATTTCAATTCCTTCAAGTTGCTGAATATATAGGAGAGCGGGCGGGCGCGCACACTGACAGGTACAAGTTACTCCTAACGACAGGCGCTAATTAGCAAGTGTAGGAGTAATGGAAGGAGTCGGGCTGTCTCTCTTCCTCTCTCTCTCTATCTCACTGGCAGAGAGACATTGACTACTTGGCTACTTGCAGGCACGGCGAGGGTCATCTCTTTGAGTGTCTCACTTCCTATTAGACGGGACGATCTCTGGCACACGCCCCCCATCGCGAGACATACCCAGTGATGTCAGCCAAGGTACGGAGGAAAAAAGTATATTCTTGTCACATCCTGTAGTTTTCAAAGGGAGCGTCCTCTTGTGCATATATGCACACAACACAAGTCACTCACACATTGCATTCGCTGACTGCCTTGGCCATTTACATTGACACATGAGAGAGGGCAATAGAAAAAAAAATAATTATAAATGATAAAAACATTGAGGAGCCTGTAGATGCAATAAATTCAATGCAAACGACTTGCTGCTGTAATTGTTGTACATACAGCTCTGGAAAAAATTAAGAGACCAGTCTGGATTTTTCTTAAAACTTCCTCTCTACATTACTTATTGAAAATGCTCTTAATGACAAAAAATGTATTGGAATTTGCAAAAGAAATGTCAGTAGTTTATATTTTAAAAACCAACATTTTCATTCTACTCAAACACATGGCTCAAAAGAGTAAAACGAGAGACAGTGAGTGGTATCTAAATATTTTCCAGAGCTGTAGATGACAGCTGAATATATTGTATCATGAATCAACTGCATTTGGTCACTGCTGCGGACCATTTCCGTTGACAAGAGAGAGGCTGTCATTTGTGTACATATGATAACATATTGTATATGCAATTATGCTATATGATAGCTGGACAGTTGGATAGCTCAGTAGGTAACACCACTGAATTCGGGACGGTAAAACCAGGGTTTGATTCCAGGTCAGATTAGGGGAAGACCAATGGAGGTCCTTAGGCAAGACCCTAAATGCTAACTGCCTAGTTGTAAGTCACTTTGGTTAAATGTGTCTTCTAAATGATATGTAATGTAATGTAATAGGACACATACACAATCTTGAATATTGAATCGCTCACAGCATTCGCTCACTGCCTCGGCCCCTGTCCGTTGACAAGAGCGAGCAAAGGGAATAAAGGGCAATAGAAAATAATGGTGCATGATGTGTTTATGTGTTTTTTTGAAGGCGGGGAACTCGAGGGGGGAAAAAAAGTCTGTATTTTTATTCGTCAGGAGCCGGAGATGATGGACTCATCTTCTTGCTCTGGCGTTCAGCAGGGAAGGAGGGATGGATAGATAGAGAGTCTGAAATAGTCTCTCCGCAGTTTGATGGATGGGTGGAGTGGGATTAAAGCCAGCCAGCCAGCCAGCCAGCCACAGTCAGCTTCTTCTCTTTTTACCCGCCGTCTGGCTACCGACTCCTGGATGAAAAAGACACAAAACACACAATGGGGGTTTATTTTAGCTTTATTTAACCAGGCAGGTCACAACACTACTATGTGTTTGATGTTGGGTTGTTCGCAGTGGGAGAGGTTATTAGCTTTTGCAAGAATAAATGAAACACTGCAGGATGGAGACAGTATTGAAAGCAAACGGAGGCAGGAATCGGCCTCACATGAAGGTTACAGGCGGTTCTACAGTTATTATTTCTTAGTAATAGAAACAACAACTGAAGTTATCAAAGAAAATTGAAGAAAAGAAAAGAAAAAAAATTGAAATTTGGCCTCACTGAGTAAATCTGCTACCTGTCCATACTGTGTGCATGCGCTGAAAAAAAGCCCAGTGTTGATACACAGCCTATAGTCTCAGTACAGGGTATGTAAAGAAAGAAAAAGTGGCCCACCGTAGCTAGTAACATGCCCATTTACGTACAGAGCCCCAAACCCCCAAAATCTACACCTGTGTTTCCAAGGATGCTACAACCTTGACGTCTCTCTCCATCTCTCCCTCCTCTCCTCTGTATCTCTCTCTGAACGCACTCACTCACTCACACACACACACACACACACACACACACACAAACAGCACCTGCGGACCAGCCCACCAACCCAATAACAACACTGCCACAGCACGGCCTAAAGAAATTGTTCTCCCTGCATCATTAAACAGTTTGAATTAACTTGGGCCGAATTTAATTATGTCACACATGAAGCTCTCTCTCTCTCTCTCTCTACTTCCAGCCTTTTTTTAAAAGCAATAGAGATTCATTATTCAAGCTAGTCAGCATGCGGCCCGGACTTCTAAATGAAAACAGAGACCTTGCCCATCACGATAGATCTTTTAATTTGTGTTTCTCAGTGAGATAGCTGACATAAGACTTACACACACACACACACACACACACACACACAAAGACACACACAGACACACAAACACACACTCACACACACTCTCTCTCATACCCCCTAAGAGAAGCTAATCATCTCCACCTCACAGCAGTGGGCGTATACACCGCCTATGCTCTGCTTGCTACATTAAGATCTTAGCTACACTTGTCTTAAACCTGTCATGAACCTACTTTTCAACACGAATACCACTGTAACTTGTAAGTTCAAAAAGCGTTTGATTTTTCACTCTGTCTCTATCCTAAAAATCTCATCTGAGAAAAAAAGAAAAGCCAAAATAGTTCAAATCGTGAGCATTCCTCCTGTTTCCTAATTGACGCTCATTATACTCCGTTTATTACGTTTTTTTTTCCCGCACATGACAGCCCGCTGTGATGTGGATAAATCCTGAACGCAACCCCCCAGGGGCTACGGTCGGTAACAGCTTCCACATGTCAAAAAGGGAAGAAAAAAAAACTCGAAACAGCAATAACGTCTGTCATTCTAAATGATAGGAATATTTGCAAATTGTAAAAAAGCTTGCAAGACGTGTGTGTGTACGTGTGTGTGTGTTTGTGTGAATGTATGTGTGCGTGTGTGTATGTGTGTGTGTGTGTGTAGTGTGTGTGTGTGTGTCTGTGTGTGTGTGTTTTACGGAACACTGGCGCTGCATTTCGTGGGCCTTTCATTCGCTGCCTGTCATGTGGTAATCCGACGTGCCAACCGATCCATCACCCAAACGAACACAACAACAATCATTTTGACACGTTGCATTTTTTACATCATATTCAAATCTTTCCCTTGTGTGAACCAAGATAGATCTGAGGATATGCTTTTCAAAGAGGAGTCATGATTTTAAAGTAGCTTAGAGGAGCTTTCAGTTTGTGTTGGTTCTAGCGCCCCCTTTGGACTAAAGCGGAAGTGTTTCTAAGACAAGAGGGCCTGCTGTCCTAAAGATCTTTGCAAGCGTGTGCAGGCAGCGCATTTGTTTAGGGAAGAGAGTGAAAGAGAGACAGCAGGATGCATTGCTTTGAGGTAATGTTTTTATATGTGACTATGTCAGATTAATAATGGTAATATGACCATGGTGAAGCAAAGTAAACTTTGATTTAGTACCGTTCATAAACACAGGCACAGAGTTAATCATTGTGTATACATTCCCAGGATATCACACCCAAACTTAGTTATTAATAATACCTATATAAAAATAGCATTCTGTATACTGATGGTCTTGTTTGCTGTTACATGTCATTTATGATCATCAGAGGAAGAACTAGACTGTTTCAGAAATATTTTAAAGTTCTTGATAGGAGATCAGTGACGAAATGTAATGAACTAAACTTGATTAACATATGCAGCACACTCTTTTAAAATCCTACAAAATAACCCGAACAACCAACCTTCAAACATACAGCCCCCGGAAATAATTAAGAGACCACTCCAAATGTTCAGTGTCTCTCGTTTGACTATTTTTAGGCATATGTTTGTGTAGAATGAACATTTTGGTTTTATAATATAAACTAATGACAACATTTCTACCAATTTCAAATATATGTTTTGTCATTAAAGAGCATTTTCAATAAGTTATATACTGTAGTGATGAAGATTAAAGAAAAATCCAGACTGGTCTCTTATTTTTTTTACGGAGCTGTATTTTTTCTGTGAATTCTAAGCCCTGCCGGCCATCAAAAAAGTTAACTCCAACTGGAATGTTAAAACAATCAACGTCTCTGTGCCTGATAATCTAAGGCAGTGTGTGTCAGGGCTCCAACCCCATTCCAACACCTTGACACACACACACACACACACACACACACACACACACACACACACACACACACACACACACACACACACACACACACACACACACTGATGGACACATTCGTTTACAGCAGCAGCACGAGATCCCACACTAATTTACTCCTTGCCTGTTGGGAGACTGTTGACGTGAAAGAAACAGCGGCCTCAATGGATTTAATGTAATGAACCGTGGTCAATCCGCACCGTGCCAATTTACTTTCCTTCATTTACATTGAAATGTAAGTGCTATATATGGACGTATCCCCCTGTCCGTAGCTCCCCAAACTTCCCCCATTGTTTGACCATTTGACAGTGTTAATCAATCAGTATCTAAAGGTGGAGTCAGTCAGGGCGCTCCAGTGGTGTAGTGGATAGAGCGCGTACCATGTTGGCTCCTTCCTTAGTTACAGTGGTCGCAGGTTCAAATCCAAACCATGGACCTTTACTGTAGGTCATCCCCCTCTGTCTGTCTCCCCATGTCAACTCTGTTCTATCCAATAAAGCTTGAAAATGCAAAAAAAAAAAAAAAAAAAACAGTGATTGCGGAGCATGGCATCTTTTAAACCTTTTATTTATACAGGTGAGACCGGAGACTTTATTTTCAAGGGGAGACCTGTTCCCATTTACACGTTATCATTCACACACACATTCATACACCGATAGCAGGCTAACTATCAACATTCAATACCTACAAAACAACTAGGCCTGCCCTCTTTTTGACACCAACAGAAACACAAAAAAACAAGGAAAAATAGCTAACAAAGATGAGCGCCAGGCATGGGACTATAAAAGTAAATGCGTTGGAATAACCTTGAAGAAGTGGTGTGGATAATGAGGAGGCAGATAAACCTTGGTTAAACTTAACAGATCATTACAAGATGATCAAAACAAACCAAGACAATTTTCCCTGTGCGAAGGGTTTATAATTGTATAATTCTGCCCACTTTTCGGATATGTAATCCAAATGATAATTTCTTTTACATGATAGGACTGCAGTAAGTGTCCTATCTTCATTCATGTTGGTTGTTTTCTGTATGATCTTTTATCTTCTATTTTTCTTTTTACATCTTCGAAAAAAAATGGATTCAGAATTCAAAATTGTTAGGCTTAAAGTAAAATACTCAGTGCATACACATATATTTAAAGGAGGCATTAACTTGTCAACACATGCCCTACATGCCTCTGTATACTGTATAGGGCTGCCATTAAAATAGGATCTCCGTCGGAGCTGCAAGACACAAATTAAGGGTTTGGGATATCATTGGAATTGAGTTGAGCGTCATCAGAGTTGGAATATACAGTATAAGAGGCTATCATTATTAGGGCTTAACCATGTGTGTAAATATATAGCCTTCAAGTAAACTGTGCGGGGTATGCCTCTTAAAGTGTTTGCAATTAAAGCTGGGGTATATGATTTGGGGAGAAAATAGCAGTTGGGATAGAGATTCGAATCCCAACAGCCAATAAGAACGGAGAATCGAAAGCCTCGCTCTGATTGTTCAAAGTGTATCGCTTATGTAAACTTTGACCAATCAAGAAATTGTCTGATTAATTGTCTCTTCCTCCTTCATACAGCAACTTAAAACAACTTGTGAAGTCAGTTACATAAAAACAGAAAATCAGACATTTTGAATTCTAGCCTTGAAGTTGAACGATGAATGGAAACAACCATCACTGTCTAGTTGGATACTTTTTAAATGATTTTTAATGATGCTTATTTTCAGTTTACGTCTTCTCAATTTGGATTGTGAGAGGAATAGTTTGGCATTATGTTTTTTTTTTTTTACGATTAAGATGAGAAATGGATATGATACTGCTATCAGGTTGGAAGCTAATTAACACGCTGTATCAGAAAGACAAGTGTTAATACTACACCCTGTAGTTTTTACAGATACGCTACTTGTCAAAAAGTGTTAGAACACCTCAAAGGTTGATGTTCCACTTTTTAATCAGTTTAATGGGGATGAGGGGCGATCAGATATGAGAACAGGCATTAATAATAACGTTATAAAAATAGCATTCTCTTCACTAATGGTCTCGTTTGCTGTTACAGGTCATTTCATCATGTTTTTGACAGTTTTTTTTTTCCACACTTAAAAGTTTCTCATATTATCCTAAATGTCTCAATATTCTTTAAATATCCTCTTGTTGAAAATTATTTTTTGTATTAGACCAACCTTTGAATTAACATGTTGTACCGAAAAGTGAAGTGCAAATACGACACGTTGTAGTTTTACACATTCGCTACTTGTCAAAAACTTTTAGAACGCTTCATTTTTTTCACTATTTGTTTTGCAATTTACGCAGTTTAATGTCTCAATGTCCTTTAAATATCCTCGTTTAAAGTTATTGTATTATTAGACCAACCTTGAAACTGGTAGCTCTGAGGTGTTTTGAGAATTGCAAAAAGTCTCTTTGACAGTATGTGAGTATAGTTTTTCCTTTTGTTACGACTTTATAATTTTTTATTGTTCAAAATAAAGATAACGTAAGCTAGAGTATGATGTGTATGACAGGTTACCACTCCCTCTGTTATTCCAAAGCAGTAGCATACATCACGCAAAAAAAAAAAAAAAACACATCCACCTTCATCAGCTCTTTTTCAAAGGTCTTGCTACCCCACCCCACCCTCAACCCTCAACCCTTCTCCCAAAGCAGCCTGCAGCCCCCCCGGTGTTAATTATAAGACATCCCCCCCTCCCCCCTGTAGGCCCGGGACGTGAGAGTGCATTAATCTTGATGCTTCACTTCAGTCTAAAGGAGCGTTTGAAGAGGCTCATGTGGTAAAACCCCTACGGCCAGGTGAGTGAGTGAGTCAGAATACCAGGGAAGAAAGGTAGAGGGAGGGGGGAGAAGAAAGAGGCGCCATTTTGATTATTTCATGCACTAACAGTGGGAAGCCGGCCCCCCTCAAACGACAAGTTTATAACATTTATATCATGTTAGTCTGATGAATATTAAGAGCTACACAGGAGGGCACGCCATGTGGCTGTCTTCCATCTTTGCTGTTAACTCATAGTAGTAGTGGGTAGAGTGCATGGAATGTGGACTCAGTCGCAGT